>JAOTNS010003814.1:0-267500 GCA_028476615.1 Culter alburnus
TTTGGGTGGCTGATTTTGTTTTTTTTTGTTGGAATCTGTTGTGGATTGGGGGTTGGATATTTGTGTTTGATTGTAGGATTGATGGTTTTGATGGGGCTGTTGGGATGATGGGGGTGGTGGATTTTTGGGTGGTTGGGATGTGTTGTGTTGTGTGTTTTTTTGGTTTTGGTGGGTTGAAGTGGTTGTGATTGGGTGGGTGTGCATTGGTTTGTGGTGGGATGGGTTTGGGATGTGGGTGGGGTTGAGATTGGATGGTTGTTTTTGTGCGTTTTTATGATTGTGTGGATGATTGGTTGTGGGTGGGATGGGTTGATGGGGTAGTTTGGTGGAGTGTTTTGATGTGTGATTTTGTGATGTTTGTGTGAATGGGGGGTGGTGAAGTTGGGTTTCTCTTTTCCCAATACACGCAACAAGGTAATATGCCGCCTAACGACACATGACGCAACTGTCCGCTCGCGGAACACTCGTCTACAGATGCTGGGCGGATTCACTGACCGGACGCGCCTTTTTTCACTGTCGTCGTCACTGAATCCTCCTCCTCACCGTGGAAAAGCTGGAGCCGGCAGGGGTGAAGACTAAAACGGTAAGAAAAGTTAAAATATGCTTTTTGTTTCAGCTGTATCCAGTAACATTACCGTTCATTGCTTTGTTTGATGTTTTTAAAAATGACTGTGGCCAAGTTAGCTCTTAGTGTCATTAGCGTTACTAGATTTGAGTAAAAAAATAATTTGGCTAATAACCTTTTGAGTAAAACGCTATTTGGACAGAATTTCTTTATCTTTCTGGGAGGTGGGGTGATTTAATAAGCTGTCCGGGTTTAAATCCAATCCTAAACGCAAATTTTCACTCCTTTCCAGTAAAATAGCAAGCGAGATAAGCTAATGTTAGGCCGTTACCTGTTCTTTTCACTGAACTTCTAGTTGTTTGAGTCTATTTTTTGTTTACCAGAGGTGGAGAATATATGTAAAGTTGTTTCAGATAATTATTTCATATCCTATTAATTCATGATTAATAAATTGCCGTGTGTGTGTGTGTTCTGTTGCAGCTTACAGCTCATTCAAGTGCCGCCAGTGTGTTTTTGGAGTATTTCTTCTTTCTATTTCATCTTTCATCTGAGGAAAGTAAGATTAAAAACTGTTTTAAACTTGATTTAGCTAGTTCTTTTGTCAAATACTGATAATGGTCCACAACTACAGCTTTTAACATGTAATAAATGTGCCGTTTTAAAAGATACCTATAATTGATGGGTTAAAGTTTAAAAACCACTTGTATCAGTAAACTTTATTTAGTATACTAGTTTGAGTCTATTTTTGTTTACATTTGACAATTCTCCACCTCATGTAATGTTGTTTCAGATCACTATTTCAGATATTAATTCATAATTAATAAGTTACTGTGTGTGTGTGTGTGTGTGTGTGTTTCTGTTGCAGCTTACAGCTCATTCAAGTGCTGCCAGTGTGTTTTTGGAGTATTCTTCTTTGTATTTCATCTTTACCAAACGTCTGAGGAAAGTAAGATTAAAAACTGTTTTAAACTTGATAGCCAGCTATTTTGTCAAATACTGATAATGGTGCACAACTACAGCTTTTAACATGTAATAATTGTGCCATTTGAAAAAATTCATACCTATAATTGATGGGTTAAAGTTTAAAAACCCACTTGTATCAGTAAACTTTAGTTCTAGAATACTAGTTTGAGTCTATTTTGTTTACATTTGACAATTCTCCACCTCATGTAATGTTGTTTCAGATCATTATTTCATATCATAGAGAGGAAATGTCATTGCTCCCTACGTAGGCCTCACCGAGCCATGAGATTCAATCAAAATATCTTAATTTGTGTTCTGAAGATGAACGAAGGCATTACGGGTGTAGAACGACATGAGGGTAAGTAATAAATGACATTATTTTTATTTTGGGTGAACTAACCCTTAAACTATAAGAAATTGACAAGATTTTTGTTACATTTTCTATTTTATCCTGTGCAACTGTTGGGGGCCATGACACAAAATGTGTCACAAGGAACATCCTTTCCCGCATTCAACCAGATGGAGTCCAAGAAGTTCCTCCTGTGTAAGTAAATGTAATAAGTATTGCCTGGCTAAAAAATTTAAGCACATTTATTTTTTTGCCAACACATAACTTTTTTTGTTGTTGTTCAAAATGTATGTAACGAACGAGTTCATATTGGGACTATTTTAGACTGGTTCTGGTCAGCAGCACTGTGGAGTAGCACAGTATCTGTGACTCGTCATAGACATAAACAGAGAGAAGTAGCTCCGGCTATAATGTTCTTCCGCAAGACGCATGCAGTTCTGTTTATTAACCGCTAGAGCACCAAAGTTACATAGTGTACCTATAAATGTCAGATAGTACACTTTGTTTTTAAAGCAGTGCTATGTGTATCCTTTTAAAAAAAAAAAAAAAAAAAAAAAAAAAAACTGGTAGCTTCAATGTGAATTAATTTTTTAAATGAAAATCTGCTTGTGTATTACAGGTGCTGTGAGAAAGAGCCATGTATCACGTACCGCCACTGATGAAGACATTACAAAACACAATACGATGGTTCAGCCTGGCAGCTGATAGGGGAAGCTCCAGGAACCGTCCCACTGTGAGCACCCAACAGTAGAGTTTCAGAGTATCATTGGCTACGTTTACATGCACCGATTTTCGTCAATCTGAATTAATTGAATCTGATTGCAGATCTGTTTACATGTATTATAAACATTGTAATCTGATTCAAATATCCGTTTATATTGTTTTATATACATTCCGATTAAAACTTTGACGTCATATCAATCACACTTGCGGTAACCCAGGTTGCGTCAACAGAGTCAGAGATATTGTCAAATGCAGCAAATCTTGGCAATATTAAGAGGATTTGGTATTTCAATTAATGTAGGCCTGTTACATACTTCTAGTCTATTATTATTACTATTAGGTTAGGCTTCTTTCTTTTATTATTAAATTAATATTATAATAAATTTGCCCCACAATTTCATAGCGCATCGCCGCATAACTGACATGCTCTGAGGATAATATAACTTATAAGATTAGGCTATTAGCTATCTTTGAAAATGATTTAAACTTTTTTTAGGTCTTATACAATGAATTATAGGCCTATAATTAAAGTTATTAAGAATGTCAATGAAAATTAAGCGCAGCTTTACTTCAAGCACTGACTTTAAAAAACAAACCACCTGTTTAACACGAAATACTATTATTCTCATTTGTTTCACTAGCCTATATGTACGGCCACAAGTGAAATAATGGAATAAATTTAGACAGTTACATAGGCTACCGTTATCAGCATTTTATGTTGAAATTCGTCTCTGAGAATATGCTTTGTTAAAGCAGCCTCAGACAGCTCCGTCACTTTATACTTTCACTTTTTGTGACTTTTTCATCAGCATAACTCTTGCGCAAAGTTTGGACGTTGCTTCTTGTGTGATATCCACTGGCTCCCCGTCTTGTCTTAAAACGGAAGATTTCCAATATTGTGACGAAGGGATACATACGCCACTGCCTGTTGACATACATCTTTACAACTAAAGACGTGAACGTTAACTTTAAATGCGTGTCAGCATTGCACTGTTGTGCCCCAGAGGCTTCTGAATACTATTGAGAAAGTAGTCGGATTCAAGCATTTACATGGTTATTTTTTGCTGTTTGATCGGATTAGAAAAGGAATAAACCACCCCTTCCAATCCGATCGAAATTTCATTCAGATCGATTGAGGTGTTTACATGAACGTTTTCAATCCGATTGAGCAGTCAATCTGATTACAAATGGATTATTTGGGTGCATGTAAACGTAGCCAATGTTAACTTCAGTGTTTTGAAGTGTTCATTTAAAATCGCAACAGTTACAATAAAATAAAGAAGGTTCAAGTTTATTTTTAAATAAATGTTTTAATTGTTTTTATTTCTATTCAAAGAATCTTAAAAAAAAAAAAATCCAGTTTCTACAAAAAAAATGAAGCAGTACAACTGTTTACAACATTAATAACAAAAATGTTGCTCGAATATTTACTCTTAAGTGTTATTTTTCATTAAATAAAAAATGTTTTTGGTACAATTTATGGTTGCATTTCATTTTCTGTAATTCTATTCAATACCTATTAATGTACATAAATAATAAAACTATAAAAATAGTATAATTACATACTGTAAATATATTACAAACTATTTTTATAGTTTTATTGTAACTGGCTAAAGTTTTGAATGATTTCATCATGTTTATTAATATTAATAAAGGTAAACATTAAATATTCAAGCTTTTATAGAGCAATCCAGTCTATCTGATGTTGGTCCATTAGATTTTAAATATTTCTGTGTAGCCAGTTTTGGCCAGAATACTATTTCGAGAGTGATCTGAAAGGTATCCAGACCAAATGAACCACATAAACGGGTCCAGATCGGATCCGCGGCGGATCAGCTGCTTCATAAACGGGTCCGTATTGGATCCACATCAGCTGCTTCATAAACGGTCCTTATTGCATCCGCGGCGGATCGCTGCTCAATAAACGGGTCCAGATCGGATCCGCGGCGGATCAGCTGCTTAAACGGGTCCAGATCGGATCCGCGGCGGATAAATACTTTATCGGCGGACACGGGGCGGGTCTGTTCCGGATCTGAACTGGATCCGCAATCCTTATCTGTTCCGGATCCGCTGCGCTGTGCAAGTGGACTCCATTCCGGACCCGTTTTGCGGATCCGTTCCGGAGCTTGTGATACCTCCGGGGCGGATCCGTTGCGGAGTCAGTTTGCTATCTGGGAAGATATCAATGAAGATGCCACAGCTTTAATCTGCCTTTCTGGTCATTTGCAGAGATCCTTTTACCGTCGATATATGCGAAGGGGCTTCTGAAGCCTGCTCTCTTCCCTTCCTTTTGCGCGCGTTCGACAAGTGGCCAAAGTTTGTTCCTGGCGTCTTTGGTGCTTTGGGTTAAGTCTTCAAAAACTCGTATCTTCCTTTCTTTGAGAATGGCCGCGGTTCTGGCATCCCTCCAGATTTTATCTCGGACGTTGCGTGACAGAAACTGTACGATGATGCGACGGCTCGAGTGCGCTCCTTCAGAGCGTGGGCCCAGTCTATGGGCGACATCAAGTGTGTAAACAAGCTGGTCTGCAATCTCTGGAGACACTTTTCTGAATAAATCGAGTAGGATTTTCCGGACATCTTCTCCTCTCTGCTCCGCAATACCGGCCACTCGCAGATTCCACCTCCTTTTGTAAGCGTCTAGTTCCTCGCTTTTGTCACGCAGCACACAGTTCTCCTTTTCAAGTGTTTCCACCCTGTTCTGTAATGCATTCACCTTGCTTGATATCTCTTCAACTTGATTGCTCATAAACTCAAGCGCCTCAGTCACGCTGTTTAGCGAACTTGTATTGTCTTTAACCGTTGCCTCCAGAGTTTGCATACGATTCAGAGTTTCCATTTGCATATTTTCAACTCTCTGCACAACTTCCATCAAATGCGAATTGGAAACCTGATTATCTGATGCTGCTCTGTCAGTCATTTTTGATTTTTTGGGAGGCGGTTTTTGGAGTTTCAGGTAAGGGAACTTTAAGCCCCGAGGCATTTGAAGCGTCATTGACTTTGAACGCAGCATCCAGAGATTTCTTGGCATACGAGTGCATGGCACCACGAGTAGGTTTATCTACAGGTGCTGGTCATATAATTAGAATATCATCAAAAAGTTGATTTATTTCACTAATTCCATTCAAAAAGTGAAACTTGTATATTATATTCATTCATTACACACAGACTGATATATTTCAAATGTTTATTTCTTTTAATTTTGATGATTATAACTGACAACTAAGGAAAATCCCAAATTTAGTATCTCAGAAAATTAGAATATTACTTAAGACCAATACAAAGAAAGGATTTTTTTTAACTCTTGGCCAACTGAAAAGTATGAACATGAAAAGTATGAGCATGTACAGCACTCAATACTTAGTTGGGGCTCCTTTTGCCTGAATTACTGCAGCAATGCGGCATGGCATGGAGTGGATCAGTCTGTGGCACTGCTCAGGTGTTATGAGAGCCCAGGTTGCTCTGATAGTGGCCTTCAGCTCTTCTGCATTGTTGGGTCTGGCTTATCGCATCTTCCTCTTCACAATACCCCATAGATTTTCTATGGGGTTAAGGTCCCTGGAGAGGAAACAATGTTAGCTCTAGTCTTCCTCCAGGAAATCAGCTTATTAAACTCTGGACTAGACTAAGTCTAGGACTATTTTAAACCATGACAGAGAAAGCTCTGTTAATCTGGTTTAAAGGGCCATTTTATTCTAGGACTAGGCTTAATCTCTGTCTGGGAATCCGCCCCTTAGCAAGCTACTTTTAAAAACCTTTGGACAGCACTTGCTATTTTCTAAAAAATTTGGTATTTGTTCTTGAAAAAAGACGCTGGTGAAAGGTGTGAAGAATCAAACACATACCACAAGCATATCAAGAAATAATGTCATTCAGAAATCAGGAACACTGACAACAATGCTTAACCAATTGTAATGTTTTATTAAAATTTAAGGGCGAGGCCGGGAGGAAGGAGGAATGCACTGTCATAGAGTCCTCGCCGCTGTGGTGAATCCGCGGTGCCATCGAGCGTGGCTGAGCGAGTCTGTCGCCATGGATGCTCGAGGCAGCGGGCTGGAGTGAGTTGCCAGGGGGACGGCTGAATTCGCTGCCAACCGCCTGGGGAGTGGAGGGGCGGCTGCCTGAAGTCCGCGAGGGAGCGGAGGAGCCACCACCGTTCGCTGAGGCCGGAGCCTGTCGCATGGAATGGGGGACTCCTGCCGGCTACCCGAACACAGAAGAGCCGTCTCCTTGCGGCCACCAGGCGGTGGAAGAGTATCGAGCCGTCCACTGAGGGCTCTCCAGCGCCACCGCCAGGCATCGGAGGACTTCACCCAGCAGGTACAGGACTGGATGACAGTGCGTTTTGGGAACCGGACCTCCTCACCCTCATCCATGAACGTCGGCCGGTTCCCGCCTCCTTCTTCCCTGATCTTACTAACCTCGCTATGTTTTTTAAAAATCTGATCTGTTTTTTTAATTTATGCACCATTTTTAACTGGTGCTGTGCATTTGTTTTTACTTGCGCACGAGTTTCTTATTGAGGATTGCCAGCTGCCTCAGGAAGTCTATGTCAGGCTTGATGTATTTCACCTTTACCAGATAATCAATGGCATCCTCCACAGTCATGGATAGGTGGATCATGAGGTATGCCAGAAAAAGTGTAGGAGCGTAGTTGACACCATCTGTGCAGTGAATGAACACCTTATCTGTGGAAATAAAAACAGAAAGACAAAAATTTTTTTAAAAAAATTCCCAAACAGGTTGTCACTGCAAAACACTTGATAAAAGATCTTACTTTCTGAGTTTTTCCTGGCCTTGTGGATAAATTTGGCAGCTGGCATGAAGTATTTGCTGATATCGGAAGTCTTTGTTGTAGGCAAGCCACAATATCGGATCTTCGTTCCTCTGTAATAACTCGCTCCTGTGTCAACTGTGTCTTTGATGTCTTTCTCCCATCGAATTCCCAACAAGATCCTGAGTTTCTTTTTCATAGCTGCAGCATTCAGGATGTGAGTAATGCCCAGCTCTTTCATCCTCATTCGGTCCCTTGCTGTCTCTCTGCACAAGAACACAACAGTTTAGATCAGTCTTTCACTAATGAGGATTTACAATGTAGAAATATAATTGTGTTTGATTCCTGTTCATACTCCTGCATTACATTATTAATCACATGGTTTATATTAGTCAAAGGTAGACTTACTCATTTCCGATGAAGATGTTGTTCCAGACCTGAGTGACGGGTTTGTAACGCATTGTACACGCCTTCACACGCCTGTACAATTGAAAACAATCTTCTTCTGGAAATGGATCCTGCTTGGAAGTGCGTGCATTAGGTTTTGGCACAGCACTGCTTGGACCTGGGACACACGACTCATCTGAATCAACCAGATCCAGATCAGGAAGGCTTGGAACAGGGACACACAATTGTTCTGGACCAGCCAGATCCAAATCAGGTTCCATCTCAGGAACGCTTGGAACCGGAACACATGATTCCTCTGGATCAGCCTGATCAAATTCAGGTTCCATCTCAGGAACGCTTGGAACCGGAACACATGATTCCTCTGGATCAGCCTGATCAATTTCAGGTTCCATCTCAGGAACGCTTGGAACCAGATCCGTTTCAGATGTTTGCTCAGGAGTGCTTGCATCTGGAACGCTCACTGGCTCTGGAACAGCCGGATCCCTCCAAAAAAGCATTTTAAAGAATGCACCAATTATGTTCATCATCCACCCATTGGTACTTTCTGAAAATAGAAGAAAACAAATAATATGTTATCAGAAACATCTCTAACCACAGATCAAACATGAATAATTAGTCCAACTTGAAAGTCATTTCTTTTGCATCTCATTTGTTCTGTACACACACAGTTCAGTAATTTACAGTAATTCATCTCACTCCTGAAACTTTTCAGTGTGTACGTAGCCATTGTAATGTTGCATCTCAAATGCTCTGTAGACATTTACCTTCTAGGCTGTTCTCATGGGTTTCAGGAGAAGCGTCCATGCCACTGTTGCTCCCTGACACTTCTGTTGAAGGCCCTGCTGACTCGGCCAGATCTTCAGACACCAGTGTAGGGCTCTTCAAATCTGAGATGGCATCATCGATGTCAACCTCCTGACCTTCTGGCTCTGGAACAGTTGGATCTTTCCCAAAAAGCTTTTTGAAGAATGCACAAATTTTGTTGTTCTTCTTCACTTTTTTGAAAAAAGAAGAAAATAAATATGTTATCAGAAACATCTCTAACCACAGATCAAACATGAATAATTAGTCCAACTTGAGAGTCATTTGTGTTTGCATCTCATTTGTTTTGTACACACAAGGTTCAGTAATTTACAGTAGTGACAACCTCATTCTACAACTGAATTAACTCCCGAAAAATGGAAGTAGTGACAACTGCATCTCAAAATGCTCTGTTGATATTTACTTTTTGGGTTGTTCTCTTCAGGGGTTTCAGGAGAAGCGTCCATCTGCAGATCTTCAGACACCAGAATGGCATCATCGTCAGACACCAGAATGGCATCATCGTCATCAACCTCCTGACCTAATGGCTCGGAGCTGCTTGGACCTGGGACACTTGACTCCTCTAGTTCAGTCTCCGGCTCGCTCCAGAAAAGCCTTTTAAAGAATGTACCAATTGTGTTCATCCACCCATTGGTACTTTCTGAAAAAAAAAAGCAACAATAAACAAATAATATGTTATTAGAAACAACAGATTACCCTAGTGAAAAAAAAATATATATATTTGAAATACATTTATTTTGTGCCAAGTATACTACTTATACATTTACATATTTATGTGATAAATAAAAATACCCTACAGTTGCATTTTTGCTATACTAAACTACAATACTTAAAGTCTGCTAAATTGGAACAACTACTTAATGCACTTTAATTGTGTGGAAGTAGTGCTGAGATCCAACTTAAGATATACTAAAGTATATTTGATTTTGCTTAATTTTTTGATTTTTGCTTAATATTAAATATAAAATTAATGATATTATATTATATCAGTAAGTCTTAAGTGATGTCTCAATTATTATTAGTATAAAATGTTTTATATAGTTGTCGCTCTGTTTCTGTATATATGGATTTGGAAGACTTTCTATTTGCATCTAATTGTAATGTTGCATCTCAAATGCTCTGTTGACATTCACCTGTTGGGCAGTTCTCAGGGGCTTCAAGAGAAGCATCCATGCCTTTGGTTGAAGGCCTTGCTGGGTCAGTCAGACCTTCACACACCAACTCTGAGACGATATTTTTGATGTCAGTCCCCAGCTGCTTCTCTTTCTTCCCACATTCACAGACGGATGTTGTGTTGGTCGTATCAGAAACAACCTTCACAACATTCCCCTCTAAAGCGCAGTAACTGACTGAGATGTCATCATCAGTCTCAGCCTGCAGCTCCAGATGGATCTGTGCCGACTGATCGGTACCGATAAGGTCGTAGATGGCATCGGTGATCTGAAACTCCAACTCCACACCTTCCTCATCTGGTACCCAGCAACTGTCACCGCAGTAGAATTCGCCGTTGAGATATATCTCCATACGCACTTCTCTGAAGTTAGTAGCCATTGTATGTGTGTATCTAATGCTGACAAATCAAAAGAAATCTGATAATGTCAGATGTACAGTTGATGTCAAACTGTGATACACACTGTAAGTGACTCTGTACAGTTTGCGTCTATAAACTGTATGTAAACACCGAATACAGACTCTGTATAGAATGTCGTCTTACACAATGTTTCTACTATAATGTACTGGTAGATATCACGCTAAAACTCAATACTGCTCTGATAGTCGCTCTGGAGTCAGAGGCGAGAATTCCAGCTTTATATACTGTTTGTGACGTAAACAAAGGCAACGCCCTTGGTGACGTTCCACGGTTCCCATAGAAACGATTTGTTTGGCGAAGCACCGCGAGAGTGATTCAAACAAAGTAAGCGCAGAGGAGCTCAACGGTTTGTTTCGCGAAATCTCTACTATATATTATATTTTTAATATAAATAAAATACTTAAAAAATCCTTGTACTTAATTACCTTTACTGACTCGATCACCTTAGGCTATGGTTGATTTTCGAGTAACGTTTCTGTTTGCGGTAGTGTCAATGTTTGCGATGCGGACTCTCCAGCGCCACAACATAAAAAAAAATCATATTTATCATATTCGTGAGTAATTCTTAAGTCTGAATTGAATGTGTTGATAAAAACATCGCGTGCGTCCTTCTGTTGAACTGTCATGTCCCCGCGAGCTGCATACCAAAACAAACGACGCTAGTCCGATTCACGAACAAATGACTCGTTTGAGCAGCTTCATGATTCATTTTATTTTCACTCACTTTACAACGAATCCTTCACCGAATGAACTTCAGGATTTCGGCAGAGCGGTTGAATCAACATCTGACTCACATACTGAACCGCAAGTTATTGTTCTTTCAACGATGCTCGTTTTAAAACGAGTACCGAAGGTTTGTGAAACTTTACGTAACCAATTTAGTGAATTACCTAATCATGAAATATAACGTTAGATGAATATCTGGATTGACATGCATTAGTGTCGAGTAGGGTTAAAAAAAAAATGCATTCTCATGTAACTAACGTATAGTGCAAAATACTCAAGAATCATATCATACTATAAAATATATTTATTGTTACTACTGTAAAGCCATATTTTCTCCAAAGGCCTTAATAGTGATAAAAAAGTACAACTAGATCTCTTTTATTGAATCCAGAAGGTTTTAATTATATTGTTTCATATAAAGGTATTTAAAGTGTCAAAAGGTCATTTGGTTTAACCGCCCAATACAGCCAGTTCGTTTTTTGATTAAAATATGTTAAAATGTAATACATGTATATATTTTTTTCTTCTGGCATGATTTTATAACATCATATATCAACATAGTTCAAAATGATATTAAAATTATGTAGATGTCATTGCTTTGTTATGAGAAAGAATATCTGGTAAAATGAATTTCATTGATGTCATTCGGAGTAACCAATATAAAGGGACCATTTTGGATCAAGTCATCAATGTGACAGGATGTGACATCATTCAGACGCTTGCAAAGAATCACATGGTAACTTACTCTCTCTTAACTATTTGAAAAATTCATGTTTTCACTCGCTCATACGCATGTGCCGAAACATCAGGTCATTTGGTACAACTGCTGTAAAACTTGGAAAATGTTGTAAAATTTTAAAAACTTGTACTAAATATAAAATGTTTGATTGTCCTTTTGCTAGCTAAATATCGTCATTTGGTATAACCAAAAGTGTCATTCGGCAAAACTGAAATTTTGGTTAAACAAATTACTTTTTTGGTTCCAAATCTTGTAAAAAAATGACATAATCAGTGTTAACTGATTATAAAAACCACATAACACATTGTTAACACTTAATAAAACTTCAAAATTAATTATATCGCCATTGTTTTTTTTGGTTTTTTTTACACTTTTAAAAACCTTATTCGTCAATGACGCACATATTTTAATGTCGTAATTTAGTTTATTTACTGAATAAAAGAAAACTAAATTATATATAAAAATAAACAGAATATGGTACAAACTTTCCTGAAGTGATTTAGTGTTAAAAATAGATTAAACAGTATTTATGAAGCTGTTTCATTGCACTGTTCATGGCTATTTAAAAAAAATCAAAATGCATCTATTTTTTGATAGGTCTACCATTACTTTGGAAGTAATCATAAGGACTGTTATATTTTATTCACATTTCAATGAAAATGTGTAGGCTATGTGACAAACACCCAAGCTGGTAAGCACTGTGCGTGACACAAAGTAATCACAACCACACTTTCCTGTTTTAATATTAAACAGCAAGCACAAACTAAGTAAAAGCAGCAGCCCTTCCGACGCACTCGATGCCTGAATTCGCACTCCAGTATGTCTCTGCCATCTTTCATTTCCTGCTCAAATAAAATGACATGAAATATCATGGATGTTCCAGATGATATCCCTCTCTCGCTCTTTCCCTCTCTTCAGGCGCGTTTGATTAAACCCATCTTTCTGTCCCTGAAGCCTGTGGTGGTGAGGACAATGCCCATCAGAACCATCCACCACAGGGAGGCTGAGAGGAGCCGGGTTGCTAGGAGACCATCAAATTCCAAGACTCATCTTTGAAGAAGCTGCTATTGATGCATTCCTGGGATAACTCAAGTAAACAGACATGAAAGTGAAGCACTAATGATTTACAACCACCCTGATGTGTCGTAATTATTCACTCATTCTCAATTGTTCATATATAATTCCACTGGTGAGAATACGATGAGCTGTCGGATTGGTGAAAGTTGATGTTTATAATCACTTATTACATGTTCAGTCCTCCTGAAGGTTTTAAGAGTATCAATTAACCCTATAAACTAAGTTTATTATATTTGATACTCAAATTTCTAAGGCCTCTAAATTATCAACATGTTCAGAACTGCTGAAAAACCTGTTGCACACAATCTACTAATGCCTTCTGTCATCCGATTGATAGTTTAATCATTTTTAGTAAGTAAAAGGCCATTTGATGTAATTCTGTAGACTTTTAGCTCTGAAATCTTAAAGTAAATGTAAGAATACATTTGATATTGTTAGTTATATTTTAATATGAACACTTACTGAACTAAAATTATTATCCATATATTTTTTTTTTTTTTTTAGAAAAAAATATGTTAAAATGTCAGCATCAAATATGATCCATCAGACTTTTGAGGAACGTTTTTTTTCAGTTGTCACTGTATTGTATTGCATTATGTTTTCCCCCACAATAAAAAACAAAAAACAAAATTTTGAGCATAAAACTAAGCATTTAAATACTAAAGCATATTATTGGGAGATATAGAGTGACAACAGATATTTATATATATTTTATGTAAGTAATCTGTTATAATATTATAAAAATCTCATTGATTTACTTTGCAATATGTCAATATTTCATCTTCGATTTGGCCATATGCATCTGCACCAAACTGCATATTTTTGCTCAGTTTGGGCATCTGAAAAAAAAAAAAAACAGGTCTTCTTTGAGTTCCATACATCAGGTGTTTATGGCTCTGTGTTATAGGAGAAATATCATACTGCAGTATATGAGCAATAAAAGCTGGCTGTATCAAATATGACGCTCAATAAAAACACATAAGCAAACTTTTTTGTTTTAACCTTTTGACTAAAGGTTCAATAAACTGTTCCATTTTTCTGATTTTTCTGGCAATTATTTCATGTCAGGCTTTACGGGGTTAAAGGATTAGTCCACTTTCAAATTAAAATTTCCTGATAATTTACTCACCCTATGTCATCCAAGATGTCCATGTCCTTCTTTCTTCAGTCGAAAAGAAATTAAGGATTTTGATGAAAACATTCCAGGATTATTCTCCATATAGTGGACTTCAATGGTCTCCAAACGGTTGAAGGTCAAAATTACAGTTTCAGAGCAGCTTCAAAGGGCTTTAAACGATACCAGACGAGGAATAAGGGTCTTATCTAGTGAAACGATCGATCATTTTCTAAAATATATTAAAGTGCATATGCTTTATAGACAGAAATGATCGCATCACAAGTGCTTCTACCAGAACGTGATTCTGTATTCTTCAAAAAGCTTACGCTAAATATCCAACGCCTTCCCTATTCAACTTACAGATGCGGCGCCAGTTCCATTTTTTCCATACATTTAATAGGCACGTGTAGGACATTTAGCGTAAGCCTGGAATGTTTTCATCAAAAACCTTAATTTCTTTTCGACTGAACATCTTGGATGACATGGGGGTGAGTAAATTATCAGGAAAATTTTATTTGAAAGTGGACTATTCCTTTAAAAACAATGGTGATAGTTCATGGATGAACCCTTTTGAGTTAGGGCCATCTCTTTCTAGTTATGGCATGAAATAAACATGAATGAACATCAGAATCAGAAGGTATGTTGATTGAACCACGGAAGGACATCAATACACCATTTTTCAAGTTCAAGCCCACTGACGTTAGTCTTCTAACTCTCCTGTCTAGTTTGTTTGTCGGACAAAACGGCAGATTTGGCGTTATGATTGGTCAGATCGACTGTCAATCAAACTTCAAACTTGAAATACAGTTATTCATACGTTTTACCTTAATCAGTCATCAGTTAAATACTGATAAATGTCACCACTTGCATTAATTATTAGTGATATGAGTGATTTAGTTTCTCTCAAAAAGCACAAATAAAATAAATAACTGTTTTATGTTAATAGACCCTTAAAAACAACATCTGGATTGTAAAAAGTATATTTTATATTTAGATATTATAAAAAAAAATGTTATATAAAATATTTACTGTATATTTAATGTTTATTTGAGATGTTTTGCACATAGTTTTTCAATTTGTAAGGGGATTTGTGTTGCACTGCTCACTTTTAGTGTCAAAAATGGTGTGAGAGATGTTTGCCAAGAACAATCGCAATGTTGTGTTACCACATGTTGTAGTGATAATGAAACAATGCTTATTTATTGCCAGTAATTTACAGTAGTACTTCCTGCTTTCCAGTCTGCTCCACAGTTTCCTGAAGGATCTACATTACATTTTTTCCCCTTTGCCCTGCAGTGTTAAAAATGTCAACAAACCTCAATTTGACATTAAGTAAGGGCTTAAGGGTAAGAATTTCAGGGATACCCTTCGGTCCAACCTCTTCAGGCGTTTCATGCTACTACTAACTAAGCACAATGAAAAGACCAGTTTTTACCAGCCTGAGTGGTTTGCTTGTCTAACTAGTCTGAATCTTCAGCCTAAAAAGTGCCCAAAACCCCTCTAAAATCCTCAAATGAGACAGACAAAAGTGGTAAAAGAATAACAGTTTTACCAGAGAGAGTGAAAAAGATGTAAACAGACAAGGATGAGAAAAACATGTGGCTTAACCTGACAACAGTCACTTCAAAAACACTCTCTGCTCTGCTACACAGATCACTGGACTTTATACTTGACCTCCAGACCAACACAGCTGCTGGCAATAATTACTGCCTCCATCTGATTGGTGTAGAGGGAGGGATGAGTCTGTAAGTAACTGAAGGTCATCAGAGCTGTGGCTGATGTACTGAATTTAATGACCAACTTGATAATGTAGGTTCTTTAGGAATGCAGTTCTGATAAATACATTCATTCCTGCTAGTATTTATTTATTTTTTTTTGCTTACAGCAATGCTGTGATTTTAAAATTATTTAGGATAAACAACAGAAAACTCTTGAACTGCAATACCCATCATGCTTCACGCATGCTAAAATGCATACCAGATGTTTTATTAAAACATCATATTGAAATGGTATTGCGAACTATTTGATCCTATCTTCATTTATTTTTGATTTTGATATTTAAAAATGCATTTTATGTAAATATTTTATTGTTTTACCAGTCTTAGATTTATTTTTTTTATTTTTCTATCATAAAAAATATGAATAATTATATTGTTAAAAATATGTATTGTTGTTTAAATGTGAAATAATTATAAACTATTTCAATATTTATTGTTTGAATACATTCCCTCAGTTTTGGTGTCATTACCACTAGTCTACAACATTTTTTTGCCCTAGTAGAGTTTCTTCTTCTTCTTCAGAGCCTAAGATGGAATATGAGAAAACAGAAAATTCAAGGTAAATCTTGTCATTTTCAAGCCCTCAAGATATCAAATTATGCAGAAAGATTTAAAATATGATTTAATTGTTTTTTAAACCTTTACAATACATAATGTGCTAGCCATTTAATTTCAAACAGTGTTTAAATGGTCATTTCAGAGATGTTATTGTAAATCACAGTGCATCATTTGCGATGTGGTGGAAATGTCAGTGACTTTCAGGGGGGAAAAGAAAAATGTTTTTTTTCTTTGAACAATGGACTGCAAAATGGACATTACAATGTTCCGTTTGTCTTTTGAACAATGACTCCTATCAAGACGCTTGAACAGATATAGATTGAGTTGAGGTTGAAGAACAAGAAGTTCACCCGCTGCTCATCATAATGAAATTCTTGCGCCATTGCAGGTTTAAACAAGTACACTTCATTCTCACTTCGTGGATCTTTGCTAAGTGAATCTCTCTTTTCATTTCCATCTTTTTATCATTCATTTCTCCTAAGTTCACTCTGCCTTTCTTGATTTGATCTGTCAGACAGAGTGTTACTGCATTTCACTGTTTCTACATTACGTCCTCTTTCTCTCTGCTTTCACAGCAATTCCCAATTCCTATAGTCATTTTCCTCAGATGGATTTACCTGCTCCTGCTGAGATTTGATTGACAGGCTCTTAAGTTCAGATGTTGCCGACTAAACACCCCGTCCCTCTGCGAGCTTCCATTTGAAGACATCTGAATCTGCAGAGTATAGAAAGTACACGGAAATATAAAAGAACTCATTGCAAAGTTTTCCGGTACGGCGCAGGTTTATGTAACAGATTTGGGTACAAATCTAATTCACTCCCCCAACAGCACACAAAAAACATTATCTGTTAATCTTCCTGCAGAGAAAAACTTTAAAAGTGATTCTGAGGGCAAGCGGGCATTTATTTGAGAATTACATTTTTATATTTATAGCCTCAAACAATGCAGCTGTGCGTCAATCTAATCAACACTCAGATCTCATTAATAATTCCCCTCTTAACAAGACATCTCTAACAATGGTTATTGTAATACTTGCGGGACTAGTGTATCATCACGAGCCTTTTATGGTCCCACAGGAGGAATTTGTTTTACCTACTCGTGTATAATCATATTCAAACAATAATCAACGAATCCCTGCAGGAAAGAGAAATCACAAATGAGATATCTTTAATATCACAATCATTTCTTCAACACGGCAATTCTACAGTTCAGTCTCAATTTTGCTCTGAGAAAAGATCCCAGTAATCTTACACACGTCCGCTAGAGTTTCAGAAAATAATGTCTCAAACTGTGCTCAGATTTGCCAATATAAGTCTGCAATCAAAAGTTAATTTGAACTCAAGCATTTCTCATCACATTTGTCCAAGACCAAGTTATGGTAAAACATACATTTTATTAATATTAATTAGGGTTGCAAAATTCCGGGAATTTTCAAAGATGGAAACTTTCCATGGGAATTAACAATAATTTATGGGAATTAATAGGAATTAAAGGGAACAAACTAGAAATTTGCAAAATTACTGGTTAGCCAATAACGGGGAACTTCAAGGTTTAGTTCATTTTCAAATGAAAATTAGCCCACGTTTTACTCACCCTCAAGCCATCCTAGGTGTATATGACTTTGACAAAGTGGGGCGTAGTTACAACCTCCCCAATACAATACAACCATACCAACGTTCAACCCCCCCAAAGTTGAAACCAAATCTACACCCTTGGGACAATCTGAGAAATATGAATAAATATCCTGATGCATCAGAGCTTTATAATGGCAGTATGCGTTACCAAACGAGTTTGAGCTGAAGAAAGTGCCTCCATTCACATCCATCCATCATAAACATAATCCACACGGCTCCGGAGGGTTAATAAAGGCCTTCTGAAGTGAAGCGATGCATTTGTGTAAAAAAAATCCATATTTAGCCTTCTGTATTCAAATTATGGAAAAAACAGAACTGGTGACGCGTCAGTTCCGTAAGTTGAATAGGGAAGGCGTAGGATGTACAGTGGTCTGGTGGAAGCTACATATTTTACTTCATAACTTGTAAAATATGGATATTTAGATCTGCAGGCAGATTTGAATGTTGAGACCACACCGGTGAGATCGGATGTGTCGGCGACATCTCTTCTTTGATGACGTGTTTACCAATAGCAAACCACAACAATCCAATCAATTCCCCATTGACAAAATCCCTCAGATATTCATCAAAATAGGTAAGAAAAGGCTGCCGCAACTTCCGTTTCATGCCGACTTTAAATCTGATAAGATTCTAAAAGGTTTCTAAAATTCATCATCTTCATCATTTTGGAGTAGCCGTACTCTTAAATGTTTGGTTTCATTGTAGGGGAGATAGAGCGAGATAAGACATCCTTTACAACATTTGCTTAATTATTTCTAAAGGTGCCAAAACAACAGAGAGACTGTTAAATTGCCAATTACGCTGCTTGCTACATTTATTTATTTAGTGTTTATCCATTTATCCTTTCAAAACAAGGATACTGCCGTCTTCATGGTTGCTAAGTTAAAAACCCAAACAAATAAGAATCTGGATAATTGCAATTGACCTCTAAAGTCACTCATTACAACTCTTAGTATTCAAATAAATTAATTTATTCCAGCTTTCCTCAGGGATGGTTCTTTCAGAAGATGTGCTTTTTTTTCACTGGATTTCACTAAAATCCATCCATCTGCATGTCTAGACTATAACAAAAAGTTTAGGATAGGTGATATGATTGAATATGACTAGAAGTTTTAGTTTAGTCAGAACAGTCTAGTAAGATAAATGATCATCTGCTAATGATTTAAATAGTTATCTTGTGTCAGCTGGCAGCAAGGGGTCGGCAAGCCTGCAACTAATTTTCATGATGGATGGTGGAATTCAATTACCCTTAATCTGTAATTAAAGTGAGAAGAGGCAGCCAATGGCTGTGATTTATTACATCACAAATGTCTGAGACACAATCAGGATAGCAATCTATAATTGTATAATTGAGAAGAGTCGCTTGCCTTATCCGAAACAAATTTAAAGTCTGATGCCAAAGGAGAACCTTTTTGAGTTCCACAAAGAACTATTTTTTATGATCTACACTATTAAAAAAAAGATTCTTTATTGGCATCTGTGGTTCCATGAAGAACCTTTTATATAGATGGAACCTTTCCAAAGCTCAAAACTGCTTAGATTATTAAATTCGGCATGAAATGGAAGTTGCAATAGTCTTTTCTTTTCTATTGTGATGCATATCTGAGTGAAACGGCCTTTGAACAAGAAAAACTGTAGGAAGGGACTTGATTTGTTCATGGGGAATTGATTGGATGGTTGTGGTTTGCTATTGGTGGATCTCATGTGAGTGACAGGTTGCTCCGCCCTCATGCCAGTAAACACATCATCAGAGAAGAGATGTCGCTGCAAGGGGAAGTTCTTTTGATTAATGATTACGACAGCACATGAATTAAAAAAAAATATTTATATGCACGTATAAATCATTTATAATAAATATTGTAATAATCTATAAAAATAAGAATTGCCAATTTTGATTTCATGGTGATTAACACACTAAGAAAAATATGGTTCGGTAACACTTTAGTTTGGGGAACATGTATTCATTAAATTGACTTTTGCCTCAATAAACTCTTAATTTACTGCTTATTAATAGTTAGTAAGGTAGTTGTAGCATTTCAGTTTAGGTATTGGGTAGGATTAAGGGATATAGAATATGGTCATGCAGAATAAGGCATTAATATGTGCTTTATAAATACTAATAAACAGCCAATATTCTAGTAATATGCAACCTAATAAGCAACTAGTTAAAATTGAGAATTTTTCCCCATACTGTTACCAATAGTTCTTTTAAAGTCCCCCTGTAGTCAATAATTTTATCCCTTAAAACTCAACTTTAATCACCAATATGACGTTTTTTCATCTCAGTCAGACAGCTGCCTTCGAAACATCCTTAGAAACGCTTTGAACAACTGAGAACATCAGTGGAGAAAGGCATATAGTTCATCATAATATACATCATACACCCGCTATATTGCTAAATCTACCCGATTTTTCATATCAACAGAAAAATATACCAGGATAACCTGGCTTCTTTTGAGACTCCCCTGCTTCAGAGCTTTGTAATGATATGCTAAAGCCCGCCCGCACATTGACGGGATTGGTTACAAGGTAGTTTGTGATGTCAGAAACACCAGCGATTTCAAACCGCCTTTTTGAGACTGTCTTTAGATCACTGCAGTTTTAAAGGTGCCCTAGAACTTTTTTTAAAAGATGTAATATAAGTCTAAGGTGTCCCCTGAATGTGTCTGTGAAGTTTCAGCTCAAAATACCCCATAGATTTTTTTTAATTCATTTTTTTAACTGCCTATTTTGGGGCATAATTAGAAATGAGCCGATTCAGGGTGTGTGGCCCTTTAAATCTGGTGCTCCACGCCCCAAGAGCTCGCGCTTGCCTTAAACAACATAAAAAAAAAGTTCAAACAGCTAATATAACCCTCAAAATGGATCTTTACAAAGTGTTCGTCATGCAGCATGTCTAATCGCGTAAGTACAGTGTTTATTTTGATGTTTACATTTGATTCTGAATGAGTTTGAGGCTATATGCTCTGTGGCTAACAGGCTAATGCTACACTGTTGGAGAGATTTATAAAGAATGAAGTTGTGTTTATGAATTATACAGACTGCAAGTGTTTAAAAATGAAAATAGCGACGGCTCTTGTCTCCGTGAATACAGTAAGAAATGATGGTAACTTTAACCACGTTTAACAGTACATTAGCAACATTTAGAAAGACAATTTACACATATCACTAAAAATATCATGATATCATGAATCATGTCAGTTATTATTGCTCCATCTGCCATGTTTCGCTATTGTTCTTGCTTGCTTACCTAGTCTGATGATTCAGCTGTGCACAGATCCTGACGTTCTGCCCTTGTCTAATGCCTTTCATAATGTTGGGAACATGGGCTGGCATATGCAAATATTGGGGGCGTACATATTAATGATCCCAACTGTTACGTAATAGTCGGTGTTATGTTGAGATTTGCCTGTTCTTCGGAGGTCTTTTAAACAAATGAGATTTATATAAAGAAGGAGGAAACAATGGAGTTTGAGACTCACTGTATGTCATTTCCATGTACTGAACTCTTGTTATTTAACTATGCCAAGATAAATTCAATTTTTGAATCTAGGGCACCTTTAAAGAGAAAATACTCAGAAATGGTGTTGACTTATGGATTTGCAAAGCATATTAAAAACACCACATAGACATTAAAAAACATTAAAAACTTGATTTTCACCACAGGGGGACTTTAAGAACTTTTCACTCAAACTCAAAATGGTTCTTCTAGTTTTGGAACTATTATTTGTAAGAGTGTAGTTTTTGCGAAAACCAGTGCTTTAAAGAACCCAGAAGGTAATATACTGATCTGCAGAAGCTGTAAACTTTTTAGCTCTACAGAACATCATGAACTTTATACAGTGAAAAATGAGGTTACAGTGAGTCATATAAGAGTGTGAAGCACATTTCATGATGCCTTTGCAATTCTTTATTCAAATGTTCACACCATACCAAACAACACGGAAGTTGAAGAATGAAGAATGTGGAGGTTTTTCAATATCGCAGCCAATTTTGGAACATTTCTAAGTGCATAAATATGATGTCTTGCCAGGTCTGGGATATCTAGCACTGAGCAGGCACTGAAGATTTGCAGTGATGTCAAATGATGTCAAGCCACTGGCTTATTTCACCAAGGTGTTTTTACCAAGTGCTACTGGGAATCTTTTCTGCCTGCTGTCATCAGATTGTACAACGCCTCCTCATCTTCCTCCTGTGCTGACGGTCCTCACAGCAGTCTGGGCCGCTTCCCCAGTCACGATTAATGACGCTGTCTCTGTGCCAGGTTAGGACTGTTGAGCACTTTACAATGATGCTGCCGTTTATGCATGAAATTTCCTTTTGGGGTTCAGTAACATGTGATTCAGTCCAGTGAATCACATTGTTTGGACATTCACTGATTCAAGTTTTATGTTTTTTTTGTCTTCTTTTTATACATTTCAGTGCTGCTGTTCTACAGTTTTGACGGATGGAAGTATGAAACGACTGACCGACGTCCAAATGAACGAACAATCTCAACTAAATGGTGACAGAATTAAACTTAAACATATATATGTATGAATTCATTGGAATGAACTGGACCTCTTACAAGAACATTACAAAAACGGAGCACCCAAATAGCGTCCCTTGTTGGCAAATGCTATTTACACTTGCTCCGCCCACCAATGTCTGGATGGGCCACTTAAGTTTTAAAAAAGACGCACTGAATTTAACGTCTTCGGTGGCACAGCAGTAGTAAGTAAGACTCGCAGACCTGGCTTTTAATGCAGTCGACGCAGGATCGAATCCGCCTTTTGCCGAGCTCGCATTTATTTTCAATAAAAATTAAAATAATGTTCTAAAAGTGGAAATAAACTGTGAACAAGCATTTAATATTAAGAGTGCTTATTGGGTAGGTGTAGGGAGGATTTTTATTCTCCCAATAAGGCAGCATCCATTTAATAATTTTAATAAATATTATTATTTACACTGTTAAAAATATAATAATATAAATATTATTGCATCCTGTTAATGTACAGAAATACTGAGGTGCAAATAGTATCTGCCAATATAAAGTATAGATAGCATCTAATTACTATTTACTCTTTATTGCAAATAACTGATACTTTTACATGGTGTAAATAGAATCTATCGCTATTTTCACCTAGTGTAAATAGAATATTGCTAAGAAAATGCTGCTATTGTCACTATTGTCATTGAGGTGTAAATAGAATATATTTTCACTTAGTGTAAATAGCCGCTGCCTTAAAAAAATCATACCGAAATATTTCGGTATAAAAAAGAAGACCTAAAATGCCACTTGAATCAGTTCATGTCCATGCTCACTCATTCAGCTTTAATTTTTTAAAATGTTGGAAATCAAACAGCCTGTCATTGTAATGCTAAATGTTAAATCAACAGAAGTACAATAACACCAAGCCTCTTGAAATAAATAAATAAAGACAAACCCAATCTTTACCACTCAATTGCAATTTAAAATCATTTCAATACAGCTGCCATTAAACTCCATTAGTTTCTCTGTGAAATTAAAAAACCATGAAACTATAAAATAACTGGCAGTATCTTGCAGCTAGAAATCTAGTTTATGAGAAAACAAAAGAGAGCTAGTGAATATAATGACTCCATAATGGCACTTTAATGACAATCAATGTTGCCCAACACATCCCATTCATCTCAGAGGAGTGAGATGAGTCTGAGGAGGCTCCTTCATTAGTTGCACACAGCTACATTACATTACAATACCTGTTCCTAATTAAAACTCCAAGTTTAATGCATTGCTTCTTAATGCATCATACAAGTTAAAGGTGTAAATAAAAGATATTACAAAAAGATAATAGATTACAATATTTATTATAAGAAAGTATGAAAATCTTACACTACCAGTCAAAAGTTTGGCATAATTATGCTTTTTTAAATGTTTTTGAATCCTTATGTTCACCAAATCTGCATTTATTTGATCCAAAATACAGTAAAAACAGTAATATTGTGAAACATTGTTATAATTTAAAGTAGCTGTTTTCTATGTGAAAATATTTTAGTGTCTTCAGTGTCACATGATCCTTCAGAAATCATTCTAATATGCTGATTTGCTGCTCAATTATTAATAATAGTTCTTATTATTATCTATACTTACCCCAAACTATTGAATGCTACTGTATCACGGTTTCCACAAAAATATGAAGTAGCACAATTGTTTTCAACATTAATTATAATCAGAAATGTTTCTTAAGCAGCAAATTAGAAGATTAGAATGATTTCTGAAGGATCATGTGACACTGAAGACTGGAGTAATGATGCTGGAAATTCAGCTTTGATCACAGGAATAAATTATTTTTTACAATATATTCACAGAGAAAACTTCTTTTAAATTGTAATAATATTACACAATAATATTTTTATACAGCCTTATTATAAATTTATACAATACATTTTTGATACAGCCTTGGTAACCATAAGAGACTTACCAAAATTTGTAATTTTCCCAAACTTTAGACTGGTATAGGAAAATGGAAATAACTAAATGACTAAATATATATTTCGAGATTTGATATTTTGAGCCATTTGAGATCATATCTGGTTTCTATGAGCTCAAAGGGCAGACATAATAGCAGGCAAATCATTTTAATGGTCACATAATGCCAGACAGGTATATGTCATTACATCTATTTCAGCTCAGTCTGTTTAACCGGCCGTGCTAAATGTCAGGGTTTATGAACACAACGTATCTCCTCATTTTATGTTTATGTGATGACTCATAATAGTTAAAGATCTTCCCAAACTCATTTGTGTTATAATGACTACAGAACTTTGTCCCCTGCTGTTCTCGAGGTAAAACAATTGCGTACACGTGCTGTGACTGGCATTCACTCATTATAGCCATATTTCCAAATATCTTCTTTTTCACTGTGATTAATTCTAGAACTGACTGTTTCCATGGAGATATTCAAATGAGTTGACATCAATTTTCCTAACTTTTCTTTGATGCTGCATCATTAAAATCCCATAGTAACCTCCGATACCTTTGAGATCTTCGTGCGTGGCAACTGTTTCACAGCAAAATGATTTAACAGCAGGTTAATGCTTAAACCATGTTTAGTTCTCTTCCCCGTGGAACTAACGTGTGCGTGCCATCATTTCACTATTTCTAAATTCAATCAAAACTTTTAAAAAAGGTTCTGACATTTTTGAAATTGATAAAAACTCTCTTATTGCTTTCATATAAGCACAATCAACTTTTGATTCATTTTCTCATTTTAATGTGCCGTTTTACGCTGTAAATTACGCTCTAAGTGAGTTTAGCCAAAATTATATGCTTTTTAAAGTAGAAAGGCAAATGGCAATTTTACAGGTTATTGTTCTTTTATCGAAAACCAGAGGTGGAAGTGTCAAACACATGCAGCTTTAAGCTGAGATACGCTTCTTAAAGAAGATTAGGCGTTTAGATTAGACACAGTCAATTAAATGCACTTTAAATGCTATTATTAATGCAAATTCTGCACAGTCCTTCTGGCAGGCGTACAATGTGAAGAATACATTATGTATGGCTGTAAAAGAAAAAACAATGAAAGGGTGTTATTCATTAGAATGCCAGTAAATTCAGTTTTTTCAGTGTATACAGCTTTATCAAAGAGAGCAGATTGATAGAAGTCATTTCAACTCTGCATTGAAAAACACACACAAAACAAGAACAATAGCAACAACAAAACAATTGGGATACAAATACAAGGAAGGTGAATCACGTAAAATAAAAACCTTAAATTCCAGCAATGCTTCTTTAGAAATGACACATGTGGTGCTTGCCAGTCATCAGCTCCGATGGGAGTTTAATGTTTTTCTGTGCAGATGGTTTTATCTCTTTGCATTCTCTAGAACATTATCTGTGCATTTTCAATAACTCTGGAAAAGTACAACATCAAAGCACTGACACATACGGTTTATATATGAAGAATGCTGGGTAGATTACTTACAAATTGTAGTCTATTACTGAATACAAATTGCATGATGAAAACTAGTTGGTAACAATCTATTACATTACACATTTTAGGTAATATAATCTGACTACTTTTTGATTACTTTTAGATTACTTTGACTAGTGTGTGTGTGTGTGTGTGTATACAATATATATATATAGAGAGATAGATATACACACACGCATATTTACAAACTTTTATGTTAGATGTGATTAGTCACGATTAGTAATTAGTAATTGATCATGATTAATCGATTTGACAGCACTATGCTTATCACATAGATTTGAATAGGATAATCTTGTACTCTATTGATATAAAATACAAAAAAAGAAGAAAAAATTACATAGAAAATTTGTTAGGAAGTGCATTAAACTACGGAAGAGGATTAGGACCAAGCAATAATAAAAAAATAAAACCATCTTGAGATTAAAGTTGTTAAATTTCGAGAAAAAAGTCGAGATAAAATGTTGAGAATAAACTTGTTAAATTACGAGAAAAAAACTTGTTAAATTTCGAGAAAAAGTCGAGATAAAATGTTGAGAATAAACTCATTAAATTACAAGAAAAAAGTCGTTAAATTATGAGAAAAAATGTTGTTAAATTTCGAGAAAAAAGTCGAGATAAAATGTTGAGAATAAACTATGAGAAAAAATAAATTAAATTATGAGAAATGATTACGAAAATTATTATTATTACGAATTTGTTCTCATAATTTAACGACTTTTTTCTCGTAATTTAATGACTTTATTCTCATAATTTAATGAGTTTATTCTCAACATTTTATCTCGACTTTTTTCTCGAAATTTAACAACATTTTTCTCATAATTTAACGAATTTGTTCTTGTAATTTAACGATTTTTTTCTCGTAAATTAATGACTTTATTTCAACATTTTATCTCGACTTTTTTCTTGAAATTTAACGAGTTTTTCCTCGTAATTTTATGAGTTTATTCTCAACATTTTATTTCGACTTTTTTCTCGAAATTTAACAACTTTAATCTCGAGATGGTTTTATTTTTTTATTATTGCTTGGCCCTAATCCTCTTCAGTATTAAACATTACATTACATCAGGGTTTTGGTGAAGGAACTGCAGGAAGTTTGTAAGTTGATGAAAAGGTAATAATTATGTAATAATTATTATTAATAATTAAAGTAATAACTACAACAAAAATATAAAACTAAAATATTGTATTTAATTTTTTTTTTCATTTTTTCAAAATAAAACACAAAAAAGATGATTTTTTTTTTTTTTTGCTGTGTGGCCTCGCAATTTTATGTGTAATTATATCCTTTACAAACATATATAAGAATTGAGGCTCGTTCATACAGAACGCGTCTTTGCGTCTAAAAACGTGAAGCACTCAGGAATGGTTTTGACATAAACATAATATCTAATTACAAGTATATCATTTTTGGAGTCTGATTATGTAATCCAGATTACATGTAATCAGTTACTACCCAGCACTGTATATGAACAACCTTAGAGACGTAACATGTAACACTAGAGCAAGGAGATGGCAACACCAAGGTTCGATTCCTAGATGATAATGAATGCAGTGTAAATCACTTTAGATAAAAGCATCTGCCAAGTCCATGAAAACAAAAATGTAAGACTGGTGAAAACTTCAACCTGCAAGAGCATCGCCGCACGTGACAGAGATCAATATGGAGAAACACAGTGGGATTTTTATTTATCCATACATGATGGAGAGACTTAGTCAGGGAAAGATCTTTTTCATGGTAAATTTATTTGTAAATGAAATCCAGATGGGATTTGTAATTAAATCATTTGCACTCTTTATATGATGGAAGTTAATCATCATTACATCTCTACAAGTATAAAATATAAGGGAAATACAATGATTTTATGACAAAAACAACAAAACAAAAACAAATCAATACAAAACATCAAATAAAGCAGTTTTAATAAAAAATTAGATGTTAAATAAATTTACTAGCAATAAAAATAGACTGATTTTATTGTATTTATAATAAATCAGATTATGAATTCCATATATTTAATATTGTATGAAACTCACAAAACCATTTCATTGTTTTTCTAAAGTTATATATGCATGTATTTACATTTTAATTGCTGTCAAAACAAAGATATGGTATGCTGCATTGGTGTATCCAAACGTAAAAATGTTTGCTAAAACAATTGCAATAAGTTTAGCTATTACAAATCCGGGGTTTGAACCTTCACCCTTTTGGTTAGCAGCCGAGTTCATTAAGCACTACCTGAAGAACTTATTAAATATGGCAGTAGGACTCTAGTGATGATCTATTGTATTAGTCTCTGTATTCCTACAGGGCATCAATACAATAATGAGCTTTCTTGTGATATCGGTCCAATATCTCCCTGTGACTGTAGCCCTGCGTGCGGCTCCTGAAGATGGAGGATCCAATTAGTGGAAGAGCGTGCCGTAAATCTCATGATAGAAACGTTCTCAGAAGTTCAACATCTAATATTCTCCAGGGAGATCTTCTCTTAATATTCTTCAATCTTCTTTCTCACTCAGTGGAGGATCAAATCAATTAAAGTAGTTGAAGTGTGATGGATGCACAAACCCACATATCGTAATGGGTAAAAAACGCTTGATTCTGACACTAGAAAATTGCCTAATCTGTTACTGTGTAGAAGCGTATCATCTTTTCATAAATTATTGATTCCCTCTAATAATTCATTAAACAATGTTGCTGAATAAACAGGCACATGAGAGCATAATTCAGACATCAGCATTTGCTATGGATTACCCTGTAGCATTGTCAGCTAAATTAAAAAGCTCATGAAATGCTTTGATGAACACAGTTTTCTTTCCTGGGTTGAATTATTTCCCATTTAAACAGGAAGTTGAGGGCGGGACATATTGCTTAAAATTTGTTTTTAATAATAATTGTCAGCTTTTAGTAGTACACTAGTATATTGATCTGTCAGCCTTTTTGATTCACGCTCCGAACCACTGATTCGAAACAAAAGATTCGTAAAGCTTTTGAAATCACCCATCACTAGATATTGTTGAATAAAGTCCTTTTTTTTTTTTTTTTGCCGCACAAAAAGTATTCTCGTTGCTTCAAAACATTAAGGTTGAACCACTGTAATCACATGAACTGTTTTAAATACGTCTTTAGTAGCTTTCTCGGCATTGAAATTGTTTATTATTTTACTGTCAATGGAGGCCTCACTGAGCCATTGGATTTTATCAAAAATATCTTAATTTGTGTTCTGAAGATGAACGAAGGTTTTACGGGTGTAGAACGACATGAGGGTGAGTAATAAATGACCGAATTTTAATTTTTGTGTGAACTAACACTTTAAGAACAAATGTTTGAACAACGTTAACAGAATGTCTGTTCAAAGTTATCTGGTCTTTAATGACTTTTGCAAAACATTAACATGAAAACATTGTTTATACGTCGTTCATGGAAGGTTTTTTTTTCCTGAAACGTTTTAGTTGGATATTTGTCTAACTTTTTTGTTGTTTTCAGAGAACATTCAAAAGTAACGTTCCCATATTGTTTGCAAAATTATAAAATGGACTGTTTCCTTAACATTCACACAACCAAGAAAAAAAAGGTTTTAAAACTTTTGAAACATTTTGAATGTTCAGGAAACATTCCGAAATAATGTTTTTATAACTAAATGGGAACATTAGCAAAACTCTGCCAGTTTGGAAAAAGTTCCACTCAAAAAGACTGAAACAAATCACAAGGCTGTGCTACAAATAATCCTTATCTGTCAGTTTGACTGAATAAGCTCTAAAATTTCCTTCAAGTTCTAGTTTCAGATGTCAGGAGAATAATGTAACGCTTGGTATTTTAATGTGACATGGTATAACAAGAAAATCGATGGCAAGAGCTCTCTTCTCTTCAGTTGCTGTATTTTTTTCCTTTCTGACTATTTTCTTTTTCCCTTTGTATTCCGCTGTAACAGTGAAAAAAGGATAACATACTGTACATTTGTGGTCTGTTCTTCCAATTTAATTTACAAGATATCCCATTAATAATTCACTGGAATGCACTAAGAATCTCTCGCTTTCCAGGTTTGTTTTCACATGGATGCTTTGAAATGTACTGTAATTGTCTCCTCTTTTCACTTCTAATCTCTATTAGCAGTGTTTAGCAATCTTTCTAAAGCAGGCAAATACAATATTTATTATATTATATTGACGTAAATCACTTTGAAATATTATCACTCAGTGTTCCAGTTAACTATTAACTATGACGTTTGCCTCAATAAACTCTTAATTACTGCTTATTAATAGTTGGTAAGGTAGCTGTTAAGTTTAGGTATTGGGTAGGATTATAGGATGTAGAATATGGTCATGCAGAATAAGGCATTGGCTAATAAGCAACCAGTTCATAGTGAGAATTGGACCCTATTTAAAGTGTTGCCATGAACATTTTTGATTAAAGGCGGGTGCTCACTGTGCGATTTTGGACACAATTTGTTTGTCTGAGACTAATTTTACCTCAGACAAAATTCTGGCAGTGTCAGAAGATTTGGCGCACAGTCCTGCAGTGTGAATTCTCCTACGGCGAACGTCCAAATGTCATTTTTCAAGACAAGCCGTGATCAAAATTAACACTAGAGATTTCTTTGTCAGCCACCATTTCAGTCCCGCGTGTAATGCAGCTCACAGTCACCGATGATGTAAAACTCCGGACAAGGTTTCATGCACGCGTCCGGTTTTAAAGCGTCTTAACTGTCGTACAGTCTGACATAAATGACAGCTGAGATCCCACAGTGTGACATGAGGAAGGAGGAGGTGTTTGTACAGTCTGACAAGCAAAAATTGTAAAGGACTATTATAAATCGCACAGTGTGCACCCGGCTTAAGGCAATGTATGTCACATAATACAGACATATTACTACAGTGACATTTAACACGTCCATAGTATCGCTGAAGAAATAATCAAGGGGTATTCAATGTTTGTTCTAGTAATTTGTTAATACTTTAACACTTTTAAATGTCATTTTAATATTCAATGGTTGAAGAGAGATTAGAAGTCACTTCATTGTACCCAGTTTTTGAAAATGCATATTATTGCGTTCATAGAACAAATTTTCCACTGATTGTTTACAGTTTAATGGAAGCTACTCCCATAATTTGTGCAAAATGTCATAGGGCGTAGGATAAAGGTGGATCAATGAATATCATCTTTTGGGATCTCTGAAGCATTTTAGAGGTTAAGTGATACTGAATGGCTTTACTTTTTCTCTTTGGCTCTCCTTAGTGTCTACAGCTGGGTGAAGCGGTCGTCATTTGAGAACGCTTGATTATAGACACCATCTTTCCCGCCAAGGCTTGAAAGTGCGGTTCCGTTTTCTTTGACTCTTCCGTCATCCTCTTCTGCAAAACCAGCATCCTTGTTTTTGGCTCTGTGTGGTAAACCATCATAAACAGGTCAGATCAGAATACAGGGAAGGTGACATGTTGGTATCTACTGTAAGACATCATTTGCACCTGATATTAACGACTACAAGCTACTCATAATGTAGTTAAATACAGTGAAGCAACGAGTTAATAATGCTAACTACATTGAATATTAAAGGTAGGCTAGGCAATTTTTTTTCATAAACACTTTTTGTTATTATATTTGAAACTCTCTTCACATCCTGATTGCAATCAATAACAGAAGTGGTCTAAATATTAAAACATGTACGAACATATATCTTCTGTGGAAGTCTCAGGACCAAAAAATGTTGGTCCAATCATTGCATTTAGTCAGAGAATCAAGCACGCAGCCATCTTTATAATTTTGTCTTTCAACTTCCGTTTTTGCGGTAGCTCTGTATATTTCTATGGCATCGCTGTCGAAGAATAATTAGCTGGTGAAGTGGATTTTCTTATTGTAGAGTTAATGAAAGTTATCATGAGCATTGTAATGTTTGAAGCAGATGTCATTACAAATGTCAGTAGACTAAAACAAGCGGTTCATTCATAAATCCGTAAGAGCTTACCTTCATGCTGTGGAAATACAAACCGGAAGACAGAACACAACGAGCGAATCGCTGAAAAGGGGCGGGGCTACATAAGGTCTATACAGTACATATGAGAAACGACAGTTTGATATTTAGTTTAGTTTGCTCTGCTGTAATGTGCTCATACATATACAAAATTTTAGACAAAATCCGATCACATGTGGGCGCAGTCTGATGATCAGATCACTTGAGATGGATGTTAATACCAGGTGCATCATCAAACAGACATTTAAATGAAATGGCCTGTCAAAAGAACATTTCTGACCGTCGTCTTTTGCTAACTGTAGACATCAGCAAAGCCAGGATCCCCACAGCCACAGCACCAATGACCACACCAAACACGATGAGCCACGGAGGAGTGTCGTATGTGATCGGGGTCGCCAGCGTCGGTGGGATTCCTATGAACTCCAGGGTCATGTCCGATAACAAGAACGCACTGTTTATGCGATGCTTACTCTTCCTGGAATAATAAGTAGTGTGTTAGGAATCTGGCATGCTAAAGGAGAATCAGTAGTATCACAGAGCTAGATGCCCTATCCACATTATTTTGAAAGACGGAAGTGAATGTGCGAGACTTCCGCAATACACTGTTAGGAAAAAAAGGTTCTAATGAGGTTCTAATTTTCTAGGGATCATGACTCAATTTTAAAGAACATTTTTCACCCAAAAATGTAAATAATCCCATGATTTACTCACCCTCAAGCCATCCTAGGTGTATATAGCTTAATCTTCTTCTATTTTGAAGCCCAAAAAAATTCATCCATCCATCATAAAAGTAATCCATATGGCTCAATTATGGGGGTTAATAAAGGTCTTGTGAAGCGAAGTGATGCGTTTTTGTTAGAAAAATATCAGTATTTAACACTTCATAAACTAAAATAACTAGCTTTCGGCAGATGACCGTATGCATACTGCGCAAGTCGATTTGCGCCACAAAAGTAATTTGACGTGAACAAATAGGGTTGTGCAACAAACTCAAGCTCTTCTTCTCTTATATCAAAATCCTCCAAAATTTCTATTTAAAATTTCTCGTTTTAGACGATGACCGATGTTTTGTTTTGTTCTATCCTCTGCGCTTCCACCCTCATCATTACGTCATTGTGTCGGGTCAGAGGTCACTCTTCCGCTGCAAATCAATGCATACGGCCGTCTGCCGGAAGCTAGTTATTATGGATATTTTCTTATACAAAAATCCATCGCTTCTCTTCAGAAGGCCTTTATTAACCCCCTTGAGTAGTGTGGATTATTTTTATGATGGATGGATGCATTTTTTTTTGCTTCAAAATCTCTCCCCCCATTCACTACCATTATAAAGCTTGGAAGAGCCAGGATGTTATTAAATATATCTCCGATTGTGTTCATCTGAAGAAGATAGTCATATACACCTAGGATGGCTTGAGGGTGAGTAAATCCTGGGATAATTTTCATTTTTTAGTTAACTAACCTTTTAAATGACTACAAAATACTTTCAGGTTATTTCAATTTTTTCTAGTGATAAAGTATGTTACGAGCTGTTTAATTCATAAAATGTGTAATCAATAAAAAATTAATATTATATTATCTGCAAGAACAGTTTAAGATTTAAAGTACACTACAAGTGCACATTAAATACAATTAAGCGCACAAGGATAGCTGCTTATATTTTTGCAATAGCATGTCACGTTGATGCTCATGTGCAGTCTACCATTTAGTAAGCTATCAGCACATAAAGTCTAAACCTATAAACCTGCAGCACAAAGTGTTGACTCACCTCACCGCTTCTTCAACTTGTTCTTTGGGGATCAGTTTGGTTGGGTCATCTGGTGACGTCACCACGAACACGAACGACACTCTTGGCGTATTATTGCACACCAGTATGTTTGCAATGCTGGAAAAGATTATTTAAACAAGACCAATTAGATGTAATCATTATTTTTGTGAGGATAATGGTGTGGCTGGTGTTTGTTATGTGGTGATTTTGGTTGCAGTACTGGAAAAATGGTTCGAAATCTAGAAATTTGAGGGGTTTTTTAATAGAGGGCATTATAGAAAATGCACTGGAACTGATAAAAACAGCCTCACACAAGCACACATATACACTTACACAGAAAAAAAAATTATTTTTGTTTGCGAGTATGAGTAGCAAAATTGCGTGGGATAATAAGGCTTTTTTTAGAGAATATATTTTGAATTAAGTTCTTAACTAATTATTTTTCCATGTTATAATTCTAATTAGTCCAATTTAAATCATCAAGTGTACTTCTAAAAGTTGACAAAGTTAACTTTTAGCAGTCACAAACATCTGGGAAAACAAAGAAAAAAAATATTGATGACTTATTTTATTTGATGACCGATTTTTGACCAACCAAATGCTCTCATAATGAGACTGTCCCTTCTACTAATATCACCTTTGTGACTGTGATGCTAAATCCTATTGGATATGTTTTTTTTAAAGGATGAGCCCTTTAATATGTCCAAATTTCCTATTTAAAAAGGACATATGTCAACAAATACTTTAAAAATATATACTTGCCAATGAGGTAAGAGACAAACTTAATTTGCCATAGAGTACCGTTCAAAAGCTTGGGGTTAGTAATTTAAAACTTTTATTAACATTTTTATTCAGCAAAAATGAAAAGTAAAGATATTTAGTAAATATTTATATTTAATATTAATGCTGTTCTTTTGAACATTCTATTCATCAAAGAATCTTAAAAAAAATGCATCACCATTTAGACAAAAATAATAAGCAGACCAACTTTTTTCAACATTGATAATAAAAAAAATGTTTCTTGAGCAGCAAATCAGAATGATTTCTGAAGGATCATGTGACACTGATGTGATCACATGAATAAATTACATTTTACAATAAAATCACTTAGAAAATAGTTCTTTTAAATTGTAATAATATTAAAAAAAATGTTTATTGTATTTATGATCAAATAAATGAAGTCTTGGCATGCAGAAGAGATAAATCATTTAAAAAATCTTAGTAATCACAAACCTTTTAACGGTAGTTTATTCTGTATTCTCTGAAGTCTCATTATTTTATGCAGTTTTGCTTCTCAAGTAAATGTATCTTGTTTTAAGGATTCTTAGATATTAATAAAATGACTGCCATGTAAATCACATGATGTCAGTAGACCAGGTTTCCTGGTTATATACTGTATGCAGCCAGTAAGAATCAAGCAGACACAGGCGTCTCATCAATGTAACATGATGCTGCAAAAGAACCACATGCTCCCTAACCAGTGTCTCGGCATCAATCAATACTGCGGTTCTCTCACAAACAAGCCTGAAGCATCTCTGCAACACTTCAGCTGTGAGATTTCACAATCGTTGGGGGCCAATATCTGGCTGGGAAAGGTTAACTGGAATTGATTTCCCTTGACCCATTAGCGTTTATATCAGCCCGTAATTACACCCGTTAAATTAATCAGTCTTGCTTTCCCTAGATCTGAGAGTGCAGCTCAGCTCAATTGCATGAATATAATTAAGGGGAAAAACATTTTAAAAAATACATTTAATCCACTAAAACAGTTCAGTCTTAAAATGAAATCATGCATTTTTCTTTTCACCTGTAGATGATCACTGTTATTATTGAATGTGTAAAATTTCATTACACAAAATGATATCTATTCATTGCACATATCTCGTTTGGAGAAAAAGCATGTTGACAGCAACATTACCTGATATGTGATATTCGTCTATGCCAGATTTAATTTTAAAGCACGTAATTTATCTCATCTAAGTAGATTCTTAATGATTGTAATTTGAAAGTTTCTTTAAATTATCTCTCACATGAATAATATGTGATATAAATAACTCAGTTAAATATATCACACTGTGAACGTGACACTTCATTTCACTAAATTCACTAAATGGAGCTTTATGGAAATATATTTTTGAAGCAATGTGAGTGGTACTTGCCAGCACAAAACTATGCTAGGGTGAGTGGTTGTTAGTGTGTTGCTATGAGATTTTTTTTCACCTGTTTTATATCATCTAGGCGAAAATCTGAAGGTCTGAGCACAAATCATTGACATATTATCCTAGGGCAAACAGAGTGGGATGAGAAACATGCCAGAGTTTGCTACTTAGGGTTAGGAGTTTGTTCAAATTCTTAACTCTAAGTGAGAAAAAAAGTAACAGAAAAAAAACATGCTTCAACAAAGGCAAGAAGATAAGGAAGGATGTTGAAATGCTGGTCTGGCCTGGAAGCTGATATAGATTTGCGTGTCAGCAGCGTAGCAATGGAATCTGAGACCGTGCCGTCAAATTATTTGCCGAAGGGGAGGCATATAAATTGGAAAGAGGAGAGGGCCTTGATTGGAGCCTTGGGGGACACACCGCATTAGACTGGAACAGTACATGATCTATGTTCCTCAATAGATACAAATTACTGCCTTCCTCTGTTAGCCAGAGGAAAACTCTACCAGCGATGCCAATGGCTGATAAGCGGTGAGTAGAACATTACGGCAGACAGCTACAAAAACTGCCGGATATTAAGATTTAATGCTTGAAATGGTAAACCCCTCTAATTTTTAATGTAACATAAAGCAGTGTAATATAACGTAATGTAAAGCAAAGCAATCTATAATATTGGTTAATCTAAAAGTGTTAACCCCTCTGTCATGTAATGTAACATAATGCAATGTAATGTAACGCAAAGCTGCAACACAAAGCAATGGAACGCAACGAAAGCAAAGCAGTGAAGTAATTAAAGCATCCAAAAACCACATGAACAATGTTATATATTTTGTTGACTTGTGTACTTACATTATCCCAAATGTTTCTAAGAATGTTTAAATCCTGACAAATAAGCAATTTTAACCAGGACACGGACCATGTCCGTGCGTCGCCTATCAAAGACATCATACCTGCGTTACCTACAGTTTTAATTTGCAGAAACCATGGAAACACCAAAGACGCTTTAGTATATTATGTGTTTTATTAGACAGATGAGCAACTGTTTGAATGCATTCATCAATAGAAAACTAATCATGTTATATAGCTCAACAAAGTAAGTCTTATTGTTTAAATCTCGTTTTCTTGACTTAAGGCCTTTGCACACTGAGTCCGAAATTTTCGCATGCGTTTTTTCGTATTCGCAATCCTAAAAATTCGTCACGCACAGAGACCTTGCACACTGAGTCCGATGCATATTAATGAATGCGTTGCACAAAAAATCGCAAAACAAATCGCAAAACAATACAAAATGAAGTCTTCAAGCAGTGAGCACGATTAGTTGTCTCCTCAAAATGCGTGCCACGGATGCGAAAAACGCAGAAAATCGAACCTGATCCGAATATTTTTTTGATGGACGAAAGTTTTGGAGGCAGTGTGCAAACGCGATTGACATAACGTGAGGTCGAATTTATTTTTTAACGTGCGAAAGTTTCGCATGCGAATTTCGGACTCAGTATGCAATGACCTTTACCGCGAGTACCATGTTTTACCATGACTAATATCGATCTATCTTACTGTAGTGTGCAACAAGAGTCGCATAGCAGCCGCTGAGCAAACGCAGAGCAGCATTATAACAACAACTTTCAACACACAAATGTATCTAATATGATAAACAGCGCTGCTTTACCCCACATACGCATGACCAGAAGAAGCGGAAGCACTCATCTGCAACAAAAATAAAAGTCCTGCTGCTCTCGAGCCGCGTGTCGCTCTCGTCTCTCATTAGCAGTCGCTCCAGCGCCTCTTTCCGCTTCAACGGTTTTCAGCCACACCCTGCTTCATACTACAGCAATGTTAATTAACCCTTAAATGCATGACTGTTTCGCCAATCATTCTTACATATTCGGGTCTTTATCGACCTGGATCAATATCTAACATGGAAGGATCTCTACCTGTCGCAATAATATAAAACTCCTCTGATATTTGAGTAACAATTACAGAAAAATAAAATAAAGCATATTTTGTTACCTTTTGGAGCTTGAAAGGGCTCGGTTTGAGCAGATGTTTTATGCCATCATCACTGTCCTTGTCAGAGTTCATTTCTCAGTAAATTCAGCAAATAATAGGCTATTTTTATGTTTGAGGTCACGAATATGAGCCCATTCTCAAATGTATTCTCAAAACTATATAATTTTCAACATCTTCATAATCAATATTTTGATCGCTAACAGCTTCACCAGATCCATCCAGTAACAGTTACAGTCATATTTGATTGCGTTCAGTACCTGCTCTGCAATAAATCGCTGAGCCATGTTTGTTTTATTATTTCGTTTTCCATCTAAATGAGTCGTCACTTCAGCAATGTGTATCAGACATTGCCACCTTGTGGAATAAAGGTGAATTGCACCTTTTCTGTCATCTAAGATTCAATTATTGTTGTGCAGAAAAAATATACGTACACTCATACACAGCTCGGGTCGTTCGCGACCCTATACAATTTTTACACAAAATGGACGCAAAAAATAGTCATTCTTTTATAATTTTATGATTTTTTTTCTTGTTATATTCTTTATAATGAATTGATTGAGGAATACCAAGAAGGTTGATGTCTAACTTTAAAAATTGAATGAGGAGGAGGGTAGTGAATGACGTCCCGGGTCACTAAAGACCCGAGGTATGCATTTAAGGGTTAATCTTTAATACATTTGCTCATCCATGAATTTGATTTCTGCCCGAGTCACGTCGGATTCTTTTCCACCTTTGTTTTGAAAAAGCGACGTCTAGTGGTGAAAAATTACATATTGTGCCTTTAATAACACTGATTGGACAAGTACAGCATACAACAAGCAGGCCGGTTTAAATAACCGCTTTTCCATCTAGAAATGTTGCCAAATAATTCAGTAATTTAGTTGGTCCTGACAGTGAAGACAAAATCTGACCCACTCCCCCACATGCATGACAAACAAAGAGATATGACTCTTGCAGCCGTCAGCTCTCTCTCAAAGGCTGAGGTCAAATCATTCTGCTCACGTTTTCAATCACAATCAAAGTGGTCATCACAAAAACAGCCATGGATTGAACAGTTTAGGTGTTGATTATCTTTTGTTAAGTGTGTCAGCTGCTTGTGTGTGGGAGAGTGGTGTCTACTCACTTATACGTGTCTTGCTCAGTATGTCTCCTCATTGCAAATGCCAGAGTAGATTGGAAGAGAAACATCTCACTCTCGTTCCAATCATATACTGAGAGGGAGAGAGAGAATGTTAAATTATTTAACAGATTGCACAGATCAATATGCCCCAATAAAATTATGAAACCAAATGAAAAGAGAAACAAAACAAAACCCTACTGCATTATCTCCCAGGGCCGTCTTAATGCTGAGTCTGACTTTAAATCCATCTGTGCTGTCTACAGAGAGAGAGAGAGAGTTCATTTATTCACAGAAATCTTGGGTTGTTGTTGTGTAGATCCATGTACTTCCTGTTCTTTGTGGGCTGATGAGGCTTCTGCTGAGTGGGTCCTTATTTACCGTCCTCCTAAAAGATCCTCGTTTGGGAATTCATTTGTTACTTTATTTCTCAGTGGTTTCTCAAGATACTGAAGAGAATGAGATAAGCTTAGATGCCAAACAAGAAACTGAGTCTGTCCTTTTGGTCTGACAACAAAGTGGCATAATCAAGTTTATGATGTTTAGACGCTTCAGCAATGATTTCTATCCTTATTTAAACTCTCTTGAAGTTTAATTTCACTGCTATTTCACACTCCCTCTGAACATTTTCACTTTCTTCTTTCCTTTAAACGTATCCTGAATTGAGTTTCTTTTTCCCTGGTAGGCGAATATCTCAGAAAAATTCACAAAATAATAATAAAAAAAGTTATAAAGACAGTGAAGCCTATTTTAGGAGCATTATGTAATATATTATATAATAATATATATATTAAATACAAGATATATACAATATATGCATTAAATGCAGGATTATTATTGTTAACTTAAACTAAAACCATTAAAAAAATTGTTGAAACAAAATAAACGTTAAGTAAAACAAATGAAAATATAAAAAAACTTAAACTTATTTTCAGATAGTTGCCAAGGTAACTTTTCATTTAGTTTAACTTAATTCAAATTAATTAATATTAAATAGACATATAAAAAAACTAATAAAATGACAAAAACACAATGAAACTAAACACAACAAAACTAAAAGTAAAGTGAAAACAGAAAATATAATTCAAAATATCAACAAAAACTATAATAGTATACCAATGGTACTAAAATAATATTGATTAAATGACATTTCCTATAAAATAGGAGTATTTTTTAGTGTTTTGTTACATTAAATTTAAATACATTTAATTTAAAAAGGTAATACAGCAATCCAATGTTTAAATACTTGCCATTTATTTTATTTATTTTTTATTACTGTAACAATGAGTTTATTTCCCCAAATAATATGAGATTTTTAATATAATATAATAATATATAATAATGAGATTTTTAAAATGAGAATGGGGGGGGGATTTGCTTGTAATTAGGGCTGCAAGATATTGAAGAAAAGTGTAAACTCGTTAAATAATGCAATATGCGATACGATAGTTTACCAAACAGAAATTGGATAATCAAATGTAAAAATAAAACTGCTTTGTCTTCACTTTATGAATATACACCGATTCTTATTAAAGCTATAAACGTTATTCAGTCAAGAGCCGTGAGTGATTTTCTCTTTGTCTTTTGTTGTTTGATTAACTTTAATGACACAGACGGCAGCAGGTTTATTAGGCTGCTGTCACTTTAAGAGCGAATTCACCTATCCAATATACTGATACACACGCGTTTTCTCTCTCAAATGCTTACATTCACTTAAGACATACCCGACTGTTTATGTGAATACTCACCAAGATGATCTATCTATCTATCTATCTATCTATCTATCTATCTATCTATCTATCTATCCTGTATTTTTCTTATTTCTGTCTATCGAGTTTAGGCTGAAACATAACCTGGAATCTGTTCTTAGCATGTTTTTTTTTTTTTTTTTTTTTCTAAGCTCCTCCAGTTTATTAATTGAACTTAAAAAGGAGAAATCAATTCTATCTGATTGAACACATTTTCTAGCATATTCATCTTTAACAGCCTCTCAAATGGATCAAAGCGCTCTTCAGGTTTTCTTTCCACTGTGAGATTAAAAATGACTGCAGCTAGTCTAAACTGAGAACAAATGACCAACCCTCGACAGGCGCAAAGATCAGAGGAAAACAATTTCGCTCAAACAGACACCCATTCTTTTGCTCAAACAGACACCCATTCACACAATTTCCGATCGCTGAGGGGAAAGCTTGAGATGTTTTACCTTTACAAAGATCCTGTGCTACCATGGGCGGCAGGAGTATCAGAAGAAGAACTGCGGTTAGCATCTCTCTATCTGGGTGAACTTTAACACATATGCCACTGAATTCAGTGCTCAGAGATTATAAACCGTTCAGAATGTGAGATACAAAGGGCTGGACGGAGCCGCTTAATGGTTAAGCAATGACTAACCCTGCCTCCAGAGAGAGAGAGAGAGAGCCAGAACAAACACCATATATTCAAATATAGTCAAAAAAAAAAAAAAAAAAACGGTCAGCTGAGAACATAAATGTTCATTTAAAAGGAGACCTGCTTGCATGGCTGGCTTGGATTGTTTCAGCTGTGAAATAATAAAGTGAAATAGTGTGGGAGTGCGTAAACAGCTCTCCTGTTTACACTCAGGTCTGTGAGTGCATATGAATGCAAATGCATATGATTTTTCTTCATCATAACAACAGATGTGCCGGCGCTGACCTGCGTTGTTTTCATCCCCTCGCTGTTTTTTTCTTCTGTAATAATACCTGTCTTCTCGTCTCAATATGTAAACACAGCAAACACCGGCTGTTTACAGCAGTACGATGTGTGACATCAACATGAATCTGAGCATCGTTTTGACTTATGACTTTCTTCTGTTGTTTAAAGTTGTATTGTTTCATTTTTATGATGTGTTTCTGAATATGTCATCGGTAACAGCACTTCAAAGTGATGCCGTACTCACGTAGGTGGGTCAGACATGGGTTGTTTCTGAAAAATACAAGGGAAATCAGTTCTCAGATGAAGGCTGTTCTTCCTGTGAACCCCTGATGATTGAAACAAACCGCTTCTTCTGCATCTTCCCTTTGCTTGTTGAGATGAAAGCATTTCCTACAAGACTAGAAAAAGACACAGACAAGAAACAAGTTTGATGGTTAACTAAAGTTCTGACACTGCAAGATGAGGAAACGTTCAATGCGGTTAATTTGTCACCTAATAATACAGAGACCAGGTTTACTCATTTATTGACCTCAAGTTTCATATATATATATATTTCAGGGTCAGTATTTTTAAAGAAATGAATACAGAGATATTAAAATTTTATTCAGCAAGAATGCATTAAATTGATACAAAAGCTTTCTATTTCAGATAAATGCTGTTCTTTTGAACTTTCTATTCATCAAAGAATCCTAAAAAAAAGTGTTTTCAACATTGATAATAATCAGAAATGTTTCTTGAGCAGCAAATCATCATATTAGAATGATTTCTGAAGGATCATGTGACACTGAAGACTGGAGTATTTGATCACAGGAATAAATTACATTTGATTTGTTTGAATATATTTTATTATAAATTGAAATATTTTTTTCAAAAATATTACTGTTTTTAACTGTATTTTTGGTCAAATAAATTCAGCCATGGTGGTGAGCAGAAGAGACATCATTCAGAAAACTAAAAAAAACTAACACTATTCGTGTATATATACTCTTTAAATATTAGATAAAAGCAAATATTGTACCTTGCTGTAAGATAACTGAAATAAATCACTTGCTTAATCAGTATTTTGTCATGTAAAAATAAGCTTACAACAAGATAAATGTACTTTATAAGCAAAATAGCATTAGATATTACATTTTCAGAGAATATATCTTGAATTGTGTTTTTTCCTATAGCCCATGGCAATTTTCTAAGCATAAACACTAAATTTGGTTAAATTTATGCTTAAAACAAGAAACAACACTGCCTAATTCAAGATATCTGAAAACAAGACAGAATATCTTTCACAATCTTGCTACTCATGGAAATTTATCTTGTTTTTTGGAGGTTTAATTAGATTTTTTGTTTGTTTTTTTGCATATAAAAAAAAAAAAAAACAGGGATTCTGCTGTGCTTCATAGGATTTTGGTGTTCTTTTTCCACATCAGCAAATTCCAAACAGGATTATATGAGACTCTCCCTTTAGAAGAATGAAGCTGTTAGATAAGTGTCTGTCACATATAAATGTCATAAAATGTCAAGCTTAGCTAACTAAGTGAACTATTGTTCACAGCAGAGTTTCAGTTAACCCTCAAGAGCTATACTGTAGCTTCTTCAGCTCCTCCTTTCTAGTGGGATAGATCAATCTTCCGGAAGGTTCTTTCATAGTAACATGAAATAGCCTACTCAGGATGCATTAATATGAGCAAAGTCCAAGATGACCGGAGGTGGAGAGAAATATGTTCACACAGCAGCAGAATATGGTTGTCTGTTCTGTATTTGAGTCCTTAAAGGGTTAGTTCACCCAAAAATGAAAATTCTGTCATTTAGTACTCACCCTCATGTCGTTCCACACCCCTAAGACCTTCATTCATCTTCAGAACACAAATTAAGATATTTTGTTGAAATCTGATGTCTCAGTGAGGCCTGCATAGGGAGCAATGACATTTCCTCTCTCAAGATCCATAAAGGTACTAAAAACATATTTAAATCAGTTCATGTGAGTACAGTGGTTCAATATTAATATTATAAAGCGACGAGAATATTTTTGGAAAAAAAAAAAAAAAAAAACTTATTTAGTGATGGCCGATTTCAAAACACTGCTTCAGGAAGATTCGGAGCACAAATGAATCAGTATATCGAATCATGATTCAGATCACGTGTCAAACTGCCAACGGCTGAAATCACGTGACTTTGGCGCTCCGAACAGCTGATTCGACACGCTGATTCATTTGTGCTCCGATGCTTCCTGAAGCAGTGTTTTGAAATCGGCCATCACTAAATAAGTCGTTATTTTGTTTTTTTGGCGCACCAAAAATATTCTCGTCACTTTATAATATTAATATTGAACCACTGTACTCACATGAACTGATTTAAATATGTTTTTAGTACATTAATGGATCTTGAGAGAGGAAATGTCATTGCTGGCTATGCAGGCCTCACGGAGCCATCGGATTTCAACTAAAATATCTTAATTTGTGTTCCGAAGATTAACGAAGGTCTTACGGGTGTGGAACGACATGAGGGTGAACTAACTCTTTAAGCAAGCAATACAGTCATTTTTAAACAATAGTTGAGTTAAATAAAACTACCCAGCAGTTTGGGCAAACATTTAACCCAACCGCTAACCCAGTTGCTGGGTTTGTCCATTTTCAAACCAACATTTTTTAGAGTGTATATAGTTGTAAAGTAATCCATTTAAACTCTTTGCAAATAATTAAAAATGTAAAAAAATATGCACACAATTTCTCTTGTTTGTACGTCTAATATGTCAAAAATGTATAAAAAAAGTCTCTTGTCTCGTCACATTCCGTTATGAATGATATCATTTAAAAGATAGCATATTTTCAATTCAAAATGGTGAAATTACTTTACGAAAGTTGAGTAGTTTGCATCACTGTATGTTTCTGAGTCGTAAAACATATCCAACAGCTGTTAAAAATTAAATGTGTAGCTACTTATATAAGTTTAATCTTACAATGGCACGCACACTTTCACTGTAAAACTAAAAGCGTAACGTTTGGATTCACACTCATCTGCAGTGAATAGTAAGCCCCGTCTTCTTTGATCTGATTGGCCATCATTTTGACATTGACAATCGCTGTTTTACTGGTTAGAGAATATGGGCTTGACTCCCATTGCACGTTCATATACAGACAGTATTCGTTGCTGTGTGAATGGGACATTTCGAGAGTCGGACCTGTAAGTAAAAGCTATTGTCAATCCAAACAGACAGTGTGAACGTAGCCAGTTGAAATAAAATGTGGCTGACTTGCTAGTTATTAAAGGTTCAGTTCTTCTATTGTTTCCTCAAGGGCACAGCGATGATAGTTCATGAATCAGCCCTTGTGGAGCTCAAACATGAAACCTTTCATTTACCAGAACAGATCATCACCCCACGACTTCATTTACCCAACACAAGATGGCAGTAAAGATCTAATGGATTCTTTTTCAAACTCAAAGGGGTCATTTAATACATGCCAATAAAGTTGATTCATATTCTAAATATCTGTGATTTGTTCATCATTTGTAGTGTCAGTAAATAATTCATGTCACATACATAGAGATTAATACAGTTTGTCATTTGGAATTACACACTCCCTTTCAAGTTGAAATTAATAAAAGTTAAATAAATAAACAGCAGATAAGTAGATAAACAAGTGCCTCATGCTATTTTCATAATATTAAATATTTTAAATTAAATGCAAATGTAAATGTTGTCTTTAAATATTGACTATAAAATGTAAATATAAATATTGAATATCAATGTAGCATTTTAAATATAATTAGGCCTAAGTCTTTAAGTACAAATTGTGCATATAAATTGAAATATCAATTAAATATTAAATAATAATAAAAGTCTAAATAAATTTTAATCTTCAAAAAAAACGTAAACTTACGTAAACATCTTGAATATAAAATTAAAAATCAATGTAATTATTCAATAAATTGTAGATATTACCACTAAATCTTTAACCTGTTGTGTGCAGTGAGGGTTTTGTGTGGTTGTGTGGCGCCTCTGTGCGGTCGGATGTGGAACTGAGAGAGATTCAGCAAATCTTCATCTGAGTTCACAGCCCGCGCGCGTGTGTTCATGTGTGCCTGTACTAGAGCACCGCAGAGCGGACGCGCCTCCCTCCGCCACAGGGCCACGGAGAGGCCGTACGTCTGGACGCCCCGGCGTCTGCTGCTCGCGCTCGGGGATGGATCAGGGATCCGCCGCGGGCACCGGAGGGACCTTCATTTCCCTGAGCGACAGTGAGCAGAGATGTTACTCCGGGCTGTACGCGCTCTGTCAGCCCGACAGCACTGGCAAACCGGCGGCGGGGAAAGTGGCGGAGCTGTTCCGGGCGTCGCAGCTGCCGGCCGAGACGCTGCACCAGGTGAGTTTACGCGGATTTCACCGCCGCCCCTGAACGCGCTTTTTGGGGACGCCCTGGGGGTCTGCGCGCTCTCGGATGTCAGATATCTGCTGTGTCTGGATGTGTAGTATGTTGCAGTGTGTTCAGGAAAGAGTGAAGTTGAGGGACCTGCTTGTGCTTCGAGGTCATGTATGTACAGTGATGGTATCAGATGGCAATACTAGTACTCTAATATGTGTAGGCTTCTATGGATGAATGAGTCCCATATTCATTCTCCAAGACACTTAAATGAGTTTCATAGTATTTCCATGGTACCATATCCAAAAACACATGGTAGTATTATAGTATTTTTTTGGCACTTTAAAGTATATTAGCCTATATAGTTAGACTGTACTGTAGTATTCATACTAGATTATTATATTAAATAGTGTTGATAGTAAAATATACAGTAGATCATATAATATATATTTAATATCTATTTAGTATTCTATAGCATATAAATAGACTGGCACAGTAGTATGTATACTACATAGTGTATTATACTCATTTGATATCTTATTTGTTTTTTGACGGCATTATTAGTACAGTTGATAGAATTATATGGTAACACGATGGTCTAGTGAGATATTTTTACCATGGTATTGAATGATTATCATATTTATATACTGTGTGGTACCACACCAAAATGTGTAGTGTTTATACTAGATGCTGGAGTTAGTATACACTCATTTAGTGGTATATTATTTTCTTATAGATGCTCATATTCTGGCTTGAGGACTACTATGAATTATCTTGTTGTAATTCAGAGTAATTTCAGTTACATAATAGTAAAAGGCTGAATTTAGGGTCATGTGCTTGTTTTGAAGATGTTTCGCTGGTTTAATCAGTTTAAAAATGCTTCTGAATGTCAATGACCAGTTTTGAGGAGCATTTGAAGCATTGTTCTTTGCAAACATCAGCGTCAGTAGTGAGGATGTTCTGCTGACGTTTGTATTACTAGGCATTTTGTACAGTACTAGTAAACATTGCGACGTGTCGTGTGTCATTTGACACGTTATATGAGTCAGGTGAAATGTGTTTACCATGTTTGGCCAGTCTTAGTCTTTGTGGGTGGTGTTCAAATACTGCTTCTCAGTCCAAATGTGTCTGTTGTTGTCACTGAGGATGTTGAATAGCTGTGTGTTTGTAAGTGTGTGAAATGGAGATGACAGGAAGGGTGCTACCTCATTCACACACAGATAACACTGGGCTGGACTGGCTCACAGGACTGCTTGTTATAGACAGGATCCACAATAATTCCTAGTTTCACTTCAGTATCCTTAAAATGTTTTGCATGTTGCTCTGGTTTACAGAATAAGTTTAATGAACCAGCAAGAGTTTGACCATATATAGAAACCTATTTTATTTTAGTCTATGGAAGCAGAATTGCGAGATATAAAATCAGACTTGTGTGATATAAAGTCAGACTTGTGTGATATAAAGTCAGACTTGCGAGAAATAAAGTCAGAATTGCGAGATATAAAGTCAGAATTGCGAGATATAAAGTCAGAATTGCGAGATATAAAGTCAGAATTGCGAGATATAAAGTCAGACTTGCGAGATATAAAGTCAGAATTGCGAGATATAAAGTCAGAATTGCGAGATATAAAGTCAAGATAAAGTCAGAATTGCGAGATATAAAGTCAGAATTGCGAGATATAAAGTCAGAATTGCGAGATATAAAGTCAGAATTGCGAGATATAAAGTGAGAATTGCGAGATATAAAGTGAGACTTGCGAGATATAAAGTCAGACTTGCGAGATATAAAGTCAGACTTGCGAGATATAAAGTGAGATTGCGAGATAAAGTGAGAATTGCGAGATTAAAGTGAGACGAGATGTGCGAGATATAAAGTGAGAAGATATAAAGTGAGACTTGCGAGATCGAGATCTTGCGAGATATAAAGTCAGAATTGCGAGATGTGAGAATTGCGAGATATAAAGTGCGAGACAGACTTGCGAGATAAAAGTCAGAGCGAGATATAAAGTCAGACTTGCGAGATATAAAGTGAGAGATATAAAGTCAGAAGATTAAAGTCAGAATTGTAAGTCAGAATTGCGAGATATAAAGTGAGACTTGCGAGATATAAAGTCAGAATTGCGAGATATAAAGTCAGAATTGCGAGATATAAAGTCAGAATTGCGAGATATAAAGTGCTTGCGAGATATAAAGTCAGACTTGCGAGATATAAAGTCAGATTGCGAGATATAAAGTGAGAAGATATGTCAGACTTGCGAGATATAAAGTCAGAATTGCGAGATAAGCGAGATATAAAGTCAGAATTGCGAGATATAAAGTGAGACTTTTAGAATAAAGTCAGACTTGCGAGATGTCAGAATTGCGAGATATAAAGTGAGACTTGCGAGATATAAAGTCAGACTTGCGAGATATAAAGTCAGAATTGCGAGATATAAATCAGACTTGTGTGATATAAAGTCAGACTTGATATAAAGTCAGACTTGCGAGATATAAAGTCAGAATTGCGAGAATAAGAAGTAAAGAGAATTGCGAGATATAAAGTCAGAATTGCGAGATATAAAGTGAGACTTGCGAGATATAAAGTGAGACTTGCGAGATATAAAGTTTGCGAGATATAAAGTCAGAATTGCGAGATATAAGTGCAGAATTGCGAGATATAAAGTCAGAGAGAGATATAAAGCGAGACTTGCGAGATATAAAGTCAGACTGCGAGATATAAAGTGAGAATTGCGAGATATAAAGTGAGACGAGATATAAGTGAGACTTGAGATATAATGCGAGAAATAAAGTCAGAATTGCGAGATATAAAGTCAGAATTGCGAGATATAAAGAGAATGCGAGATATAAAGTGAGAAGCGAGATATAAAGTGAGACTTGCGAGAATAAAGTCAGACTTGCGAGATATAAAGTCAGAAGATATAAAGTCTATAAAGTCAGAATTGCGATATTTGTATTGCGAGATATAAAGAGATTGCGAGATATAAAGAGACGAGAAATAAGTCAGAATGCGAGATATAAAGTCAGAATTGACTGCGAGATATAAAGTGAACTTGCGAGATATAAAGAGAAGATATAAAGTCAGAATTGCGACGAGTGAGACTTGCGAGATAAAAGTCAGAATCAGATTGTGATATAAAGTCAGACTTGTGAGAAATAAAGTCAGAATTGTGTGATATAAAGTCAGAATTGCAAGATATAAACTTAAAAAGTTAAAAATTAAAAGTTTATATCTTGTAGTTCTGACTTTATAACATGCAATTGCGACTTTATATCACAAAATTCTGAGAAAAAAAGTCAGAATTGCTAGATGTAAACTTGGAATTGTGAGGGGAAAAAAAGTCAGAATTATGAGATAAAAAGTCACAATTATCCTTTATTTTTTTTATTCCGTGATGGAAACAAGCTTTCATAGTCTGCTGTATGTTCACACTAAATGTTACCGAATCTGATTTTTGTGTGTGTGTGTAAACAAACAGGCTATTATATGAACTGTGTCTCAGCAGGCTTTGGCATGGTGCACTGCTGCAGTGTGTCATCTCATTGTGTTCCTGCACAGACAGGAAGTCCAGCTTGTCCTTCTGCTCTGTTTCCTGTCCGTTTGCCCTGGTTTGGCGACCCATACTGACTTCACACACACCCACTGACTTCACACATACCCACGCAAAGATATTTGGGGAAGCCATATTAGCAGGAAGTTTCACACACAGACATGCTATGACATAGACATCATCAGTGTGATTTTTAGATGTAATTTTTCTCTTGAACTTTTAGTTGTTGCTCTGCTATTTTGTCAAATGCATATTCTCCCATAAAGACATTGTGAAATCAATTTTGACCCTTTTTTTTTTTTTTACTTTCTTGCCACCTGATGTATAAAGGTTGCGTACACTAAAGGTTTTAGACCAGGTGTTTCAGTTAATTTATTAGTATTGTGTAGGGCCTCCTTTTGGCAGTCAATACAGCAAAAGGAGTGTCTTGAAATGATAGATACAAGTCCTTCACAGTGGCCAGAGGGATTTTGAGCCATTCCTCTTCCAGAACATTGGCCAGGTCACTATGTGATGCTGGTGGAGGAAAACGTTTTCTGACTTGCTCCTCATAAATACCCTAAAGTGGCTCACTAGTATTTAGATTTGGTGACTGTGCAGGCCATGGAAGATGTTCAACTTCACTTTCAAGTTCATCAAACCATTTTGTCACAAGTCTTGCTGTGTGTATTGGTGCACTATCATGCTGGTACACGCGGCACTCCCTTCAGGGTATTATATTTGAACCATTAGGTGCACATGTACCACTGTTCCACCAAGGCTGGTTCGGAGCCAGAGCCTAGTTTCAAATCAGATGTTTGTCTTTCGACATCCAAAGCACAAGCTCTGAACCAGGAAAAGTGGTTCATAAGTAGCACCAAAACATTGCTGGTCTAGAAGTAAGAATCGCTTGCATCGGGGGCTTGGGGTGGGGTTACCGTGACCAACAAGACGCACAGAAACTTGTGACTGCTGTTTTTGAAATAGCAGCTAATCTTTCTAAAAGCAGCTTGATTGTAATCTCTGTCTATACAAATTACAGCGAGCTGCACAAACGCATTTTGGATTCACCGTGTTTGGATACCGATGTAGGTTCACAAAGCCATGAGCATCAATAGTAACGCAACGTCCACCATTGTTGATGGTGTGTTTGTGTTTGGTGCTGCCACACTTGGAAGCTGGGAAGACAATGACAGTGACGTAAGATCTGGCTCTTTGTTGGCTCTTTAGTCCGTGGAAAGGCAAAGATGGCTCGCCAGTCAAACTCTGAACTATCACTAGGTTCGTGCTGGTGGAAAAGGGGTAATGGTCCTCCAGAATGGTTCGGTAGTCCTTGGGAGTGAAGCACCCATCAAGCACAGTAGGGAATGCCATGATATTGCAACCCAAACCATCACTGATCCACCATGTGCTTGGGGCATCTCTACACCGTAACTCTCACAGATGTGGGAAAGACAGTGAAGGTGGACTCATCAGAGAACAATAAGTTTCCCATTGTCAACAGCCCAAGATTTGCACTGTTGGCACCATTGAAACTGACATTTGGCATGGGCACAAGTGTTACAATAAAAGTGTTCAAATTTGTTATAATAGTCATTTCATTATAAATCCAAAAGTAAAACATAGGAAAGAACTATAGGCCTATTATGGCACTTTTCCACTGCATGGGATGGCTTGGTTTGGCACGGTATGGCTCGCTTAAGTAGTACCACCTCAGTGGTGGTTCCAGGCGTGCCATACCGATACTAAATGTGACGTGTAAACACTTCAGATCACTAATTGGTCGGAGAGAATCGTCACTACCAGCGTCATTGGATTTGAAACATGAGACACCAAACCTGCTAGATTTAAATAGTCAGTAACAGCCACCGCAGTATCATTTGTTTGCACAACGTTTTTAAAATGCCTTGCGTTAAATGACCGTTGCACACAACTTGAAAAAAGAAATGGCTGTATCGTGGTCAGTAGAGAAGATGCAAACTCGTTGGTAGCCAAGGAGCAGATCCATGGCAGTAGAGGCGGCGCAACTATACAATCAGTCTGTAATTTTGAAGCGGTACTAAACTGCAGAGGAAAGGTAAAGTGAGCTGTGCCGTACCGGGCCGAGTCATACCACGCAGTGGAAAAGCACCATTAGGGAATGGAAATGGCAAATGAGCTAATTAGTTATCCTCTGCTGCCATCTACTGGTTATACTAGTAATTTCTTGTCATTTTCATGTTTAACTCTTTCCCTGCCATTGATGGAAATTCCTGGCTTTTCGTGTTTTTGCTGTTATATGGTAGGGGGTGCTATTTCACATCTTCTGAAAGAGTACTGAATCACCTGATCAAAATACAGGCGAAGCAGCAGAAACAAGCGGTATAAGCAGATGCATATGTAAAATAACGCTATTATCAACATTAAACAGCATATAAATCAAAACTGCCTAATGTTACTGAATTAAATGTCAACCCAGGATGAGCTATAGGACTGTGAAGCTCTGGGGGTGTTGATGTTGATCATCGCTCTGAATCCGATCCGGATGTAGTCTTTGACAAAAACGTGATTTTCTCAGCTTTTTGCTCATAATGTTTTGTGAAAAATGCAAAATGCTTTTGTAACGAAACTTATCCACATTCAAGTGTTGATTAAAAAAAAGGAATGCAAGAAGTTTTATGTTGTTGTTGTTTAAAAGCAGAGAGTCTATTCTTTCTTTTGATATATTGCATATTCAGATATTCATACGACAAAATATTCTGGGGGGCCATGAAACTTTTGTGAAAATGATTGAAAATGCTGGCGCTGACTGGCAACTTTTTTCAAAAACACTGATAGGCAAAGAGTTAAAAGTGTTTGATTTCCACCATGGTGACAGAAATAATTCACTAAATCATCTTTGTCGCCTTTTTCACCCCTGATGAGTTTGTATCGCTCTCTCGATACACCACAAAGACTTGATATCCTGGTCACAGATGAGCCAGGGAGACGTGTACCAAGAATTTGTCCTCTTTTGAACTCTGAAATGTCTCACGTTGTTGTGTGGATTGCAATATTTTATGTACAGCTGTGCTATTGCTCTGCTAATTCAACCTTCACATTCTGCTCTTACTGATGGAATGTTCAATCAGTCAAGATTGGCCACAAGGCCTGTTTATTTTGTTTCAAGTATTGAACTTTTTTTTGTGTGTGATTTTAGTTTAACAACCCTGCCTCTTCGTGTCTCGATAATCCCCAGCATCTCCTCAGACCTTCATTAAAAGTCAGTCAAGTGAAACGATAATGAGATAATTAAAGCAATACACAGCTGAGAGAGAGAGAGAGACATGTGTCTAAAGAGGAATAGAGGAGTCATTGTGTGTCTCTGAAGGTCTGTCAGTAAGCTCTTATGAGTCCGCGGGACTCCGTTCTTCTGTCATATCAGCTCAGATCCTGGTGTGAGCGTGTGTTGATCTTTGCTCTGTGATGGATGAGTGTTTCTCAGCTGTATGAATATGATAATCCCTGGCTCACTGTCAAAACAGGATGTGGTAGATGTGTTGCTTTTCATGAATGACAAAGTTTTTCAATGCTTTAATTACATGGAGTGACACCGTTTTCTTTCATTTGTTGGCCACAACGCCTAGCTCAGCTGCAACTAGATATTTGTTTTCTGAAGAATGTAAAACTCTCAAACATGATGTTAGGATCTTCTGTGGTTTCTAGGGTATTGCTTTTTTTGTTACAGGTCTTTCCTATGTGGTTTTCCGAATTATTGTGCATGATTTGTAGTAAAATACAACATGAGCAACATGAGCAATAATAACTGGTGCTGATGTTACAGATGAGCTGATTTTTATGCAAATGATCAGCAACACAATTCACTGATTACCATTGGTGGTTCTCACATGACCTTCTGTGCGACTACTATGTGTTGAGCCCAGGAACAGATCCAATCAAATCAGCATCTTTAAGTCCAACTTAGGCCCCGTTTCCACCTGGTGTTAAGATGCGTTTTGGTTGAAGTGGACGACACTAAACACAGGTGTAAACGTGGTCTAAAACGTTTTGAGCTTGTCCACTTTCGACCACTTCCAGAGGTAGTCGAAACCACATTTAACCAGATTGCTTTCGTAGTGGAAACGCTTATGTGGTCGAATATGTTCAAACAGCCACAAAAGACCACCTTTTCTCAGCATACTGACCTAACGTGTAAAAATTATGGGAAGCGTGCTAGCCAGATGAGATTTAAACTTGGTCAGCTGAAGACCCACGTTTGGTTTGAAGATGAAATTTGATCCAGTTGACCAGTCTTAATACCAGGTGGAAACAGGGCCTTAGTATTTCATAGAAAGCAATTATATGTGAGACAGTTTTTGAACAGTGTTATTTAATGAGACACAGTGCCATTATAGTTTCTATTAATATTCTAAATTCGTTTTGTCTGTTTTGGTTATTTCTTGTGTTGTCTAGACAAAACTTCTCAAACAGCAAGTACCAAATTGACTTCTCTTCCATGTCTTCTTGCACTTGAATATATTTAAATTGTCTAGGCTTAAAAACACATGCAAATTATTAACTTTCGTAACAATGCAGCACTGGCCCGATCAGGCAAATGACCGCTCTGCCCCAATCCTTAATATCGAACCCTGCCCTGGTTTCAGAGAGCATCAGTACGGTCCATCTCTACATCTGTACTTGAGAGTGATTTAAGCAGCTAGTTGTGTAAATCTCTGACTGCACAGGTGTCATGTAGATTTAGTGGCTTGCTCACAGCAGAATAAGTCTGTTGTGGGATTTGCACCAGCTTTAAATCTCCATCTGTCTCTTGGAAAAGAGTGTTGTCATGTTAACTGCTTGACTAAAGATGTGTTCACACTTGTAGTTCGATTCTCTCGGTTCTTTTGGTTGGACCAAAAAGAAAATGATACATTCAATCCTGTTTTGCTTTGCGAACAGAACATAACAGGCTTGTTTACACCTGGTCACTTCATGCGTTTTTACTGATTGGAAAGCTATCTGATTTGTTAAAACGTTTCCATTTACAATTGGCACATAAATGAGTCTGCAAAACAGGTATAAATCCATCTTAAATTCATCTAAATGCAAATTTTAAAGGTGCCATCGAATGTTTTTTTACAAGATGTAATATAAGTCTAAGGTGTCCCCTGAATGTGTCTGTGAAGTTTCAGCTCAAAATACCCCATAGATTTTTTTTAATTAATTTTTTTTAACTGCCTGTTTTGGGGCATAATTAAATATGCGCCGATTCATTTTGCGGCCCTATTAAATGGCGCGCTCCCCACCCCCTCCCGAGCTCTCGACTCTATCATTGCATAAACAAAGTTCACACAGCTAATATAACCCTCAAAATGGATCTTTACAAGATGTTTGTCATGCATACTGCATGCATGCGTCGGATTATGTGAGTATTGTATTTATTTGGATGTTTACATTTGATTCTGAATGAATTTGAGGCTATGCTCCGTGGCTAACGGCTAATGCTACACTGTTGGAGAGATTTATAAAGAATGAAGTTGTGTTTATGCATTATACAGACTGCAAGTGTTTAAAAATGAAAATAACGACGGCTCTTGTCTCTGTGAATACAGTAAGAAATGATGGTAACTTTAACCACATTTAACAGTACATTAGCAACATGCTAACAAAACATTTAGAAAGACAGTTTACAAATATCACTAAAAATATCATGTTATCATAGATCATGTCAGTTATTATTGCTCCATCTGCCATTTTTCGCTGTTGTCCTTGCTTGCTTACCTAGTCTGATGATTCAGCTGTGCACAGATCCAGACGTTAATACTGGCTGCCCTTGTGTAATTCCTTGATCATGAGCTGGCATATGCAAATATTGGGGGCGTACATATTAATGATCCCGACTGTTACGTAACAGTCTTTGTTATGTTGAGATTCGCCTGTTCTTCGGAGGTCTTTTAAACAAATGAGATTTATATAAGAAGGAGGAAACAATGGAGTTTGAGACTCACTGTATGTCATTTCCATGTACTGAACTCTTGTTATTCAACTATGCCAAGATAAATTCAATTTTTAATTCTAGGGCACCTTTAAAAGAGCTCATGTCAACGAAAGCAACCAATATGAGCTGTATTTTGTTTATCATCAGCTAATGTCACGATAAAAGACTACAATAGGAGAGAGAGTGGCATCAGCACTGGTAAGATCATTTAGTCTCACTTCTTATAATGACGATGATTGTGTTTTGAGCGTCTGCGACTTACTTTCAGTTTCATTTGCGGAAGTTTTATGCGTCGACATGCTGAAAAGATCCTCAGCTTCTCATCTGTGGCAACGTGTGCTGCAGTAGCGCTGTCAACCTCTGGGTTAAAACAACCCAATCACTGAGTTTTGTCCATTTTCAACCCAACAGCATCGTATCTTGTGACATCACATCCTGTTTTTGGTTTGTTTATATGTCTCTTTGGTCTGTGTTGCATGCACGTTTCAGTTGAACCACACCAGAGTTTGTTTGGAAGTGGACCAAGACCCCCTAAAAAGGTTGGTCTCGGTTTGCATGTCTGGTGCACACTGAGGTTCAGATGGCAGACTTCAAAAATAAACCTTTTAATCAGACCAAACCTGCCAAGTGTGAACACACCCTGAGAGACTTTTTAGATTGTAGGAATAAGGGATATAGAATGCATTTGTCACTCACCTGGAAACTTTTTGGGACAGTGTAGCAATGGTGTAATTCTAGTAATGGTTTGATATTTTTTAATGTCTGTAAACAGTTGCAGTGTGCTTTCATACTTCATTTCAGCACAGCTTCTGGAATTCCCATAACACAAACACGCACAAAGTTCCTTCCTCAAATGCAGTCATCCGTCTCCGAACCAGACCAACCTGTTCGACAGCTGCTGCAGGTGCAGGCACTGTCATCTGGTTGATTAAATGCTGCTTTCCACAATCCCATGTGGCATTTATTTATCTTCAAACTTTTTATACTATCAAAACGTTTAAACAAATTCCTTGTGAACTTTCTTGTTTGCAAGCTTTTTTGGACAAAAGAATGAATAAATATATTCAAATTTATGTATTCAAATTTAGGGATTGAATTGGAATTTAAAGGCGTTTTCAGTTCAGTTCTGAATGGTGCACAACCCTGGCTGTTGTAAGCCCTGTTGCAGCAGTTTCACACTGAGGATTTATTTAACAGGCTAACATAATAAACATCATTTTGCGGCAGAAATAATAATTTAACGGGCGTGTCATGTGCAGTGATGTCGGTTGCCAGGGGGACACAAACTGTTTTGGCATGTACACGTTTGTTTTCTGACACTGTGTAATCTCTTCCCAACCCCAGATGGAGGAAACAGACGGTACATGATCTAAGTTTGATCCGGTTGTACAGAAGTGGGTTTTAATGCAGCTTCCTGTCCACATAGATTTATTTAATCAATGGTTGGTTGGTCTATAGACGAGACCTCTTAATTCTGGTTATACTATGGAGGAATTTATTTGGTTAGAAGTGCTTTCATAGACTAGATCATTGTAGTTATTATTTTACAATTGTGATGACAAAATTACTTCTATTTCTACTGGGTTTTGCACTTCAATGTGCACTTGAAATTCACTGTAAGTATGTGGTAAAAACATCTAAGTATCTTTCAGACAAGACAAATTTACCTGAGAAGAAGCTAAATGGCTATAGATATCAATAAAATGTATTGTGCTATTGAGCTTTAGTTCTCTCTGGTATCTTTTTTCATTTGTATATATACCACAGTTGTCTTTCCGATATGTTCATATCCTGTCAGAAAGCAAAACGTGCCAGATGAATGTGTTAAAAAAGCAGACCAGAGAGGAACTGCAGTCGGCTGACCTCCTGTATCCCTACATCCCATAAGCCGCCATAAGGAGGGTTGGTCGGGGAGGTTTCTAACCTATTTTATTATCCTTCCCCATTATGTACATGTATAGAGTAAGATTATCTCTGCTCTGTGTGGATCAGGAGAATGCAGGTCAGGCTTAAGTAATACTGACGGTCAGATGATTAAGCCGAGCTTAAGCCACCACACACACACACTTTTTCTTAAATTCAAGACGAGGAGTTTGGTCACGCTCAGAGCGCGTGAGGTTCTTGTCAAAAGCCATTGTTATTTCCATCAGTCACAGTAACAGCTGACTTCAGCGGCTGGGAGCTCAGAGCTACTCTTCATGAACCCAAAGTATTAAACTGTTTGCTTTACAGACATGCTAACTTAAATTATTCATGATTTAACCTCTTCAGATGATAAACTTAAACCTATCAAAGAGTTTTGAGTCCAGCCTGCCCGCTTTCTCCACCAAAATATGCCCTAATACTTCATATATAGCTGAAAATATGATTCAGAGTCTAAGAATCTGAGTATTTTTCAAAACTAATCCATGTTATCCCCCATTTCTATAACTTGCGTATGAAAGCAGGCATGTACGCATGTCCCAGAATTCCTTGCATCTAGTCCACATACAATTAGGAATACAAAGGGGTAGAACATTTTTGTTAAGTTTCTAAACACTTTCCAAAATTTCCCGAAACTTTCCAAAAATCCTGGAAGGTCTCTGAAAATTTACTGGAAATTTCCTGCCCTTTTGCATGCCTACATGCAATATACAATGGGTTAAGATTTACTCATTACTGAAGCATTATTTCTTTGTAGGGAACTTACAATAATATAATGCTTGTATTTTGTTCAGTTTGCAGTGCTTAAAGGGTCAAGAAACCCTAAACACAATTTTCTTATGTGTGTTGCACATCACAGGAGAAATTATTACACTCTGAAAATACTGGGTTAAAAACAACTCATGTTGAGTTGAAAATGGACAAACCCAGCGATTGGGTTGTTTTAACCCAGTGGTTGGGTTAAGTGTTTGTTGCGGTTTTATTTAACCCAACTGTTGTTTAAAAATTACTATATGTCTGGTTTAAAATGAACCCAAAATAGACTGGAAATTTAAAAAATAGACACATAATTGCTAGAGGCAACAATAATAATCAAAAGATGAACATTTGTTAATAAGCAATTTAATAAATGTTTATTGTTTAATTATTATTCATTAAACATATTAACAAATGTTAATTTCCAACATGCTTTGGGTTCATTTTAAGCAAGCAATACAGTCATTTTTAAACAATAGTTGAGTTAAACAAAACTACCCAGCTGGTTAGGGAAAACATTTAACCCAACAGCTGGGTTTGTCCATTTTCGATCCAACATTTTGTACCGTCTGTTAATTTTAATTGTCGGAGAAAACTAGTTAATTTTACTAGTTTAACTAGTTAATCTTTTATGCTATTTTCATGTTCCGGGTTTAAATTTGTCTATGTTTCAACGTCACAAGATGTGTTTTCTTGCACCATAGTAAATCAATGACTCATTGGTGTCTCATAATTATTCATGAGACTGCTTGTCTTATCCTATGAGAAGACTTACGCTGCAGCCTAAATCGAATAATTCCCTACTATATAGTATGCGAAATGCAGTACGCCAAAAGAGTAGCATGTCCGAATATTTAGTACTCAAATAACAGTAGGCAAAATGTCCCCAGATGATCTACTACTTCCGCCAAGATTCTGAAGTGCACATTCAATGGACATTTTACTATCCCATGAGGCCACGGGAGAGGAGTTATGAATAAAAGTGAAGTGACGCAACTGACGCTGGGAGGTCACCTGACAGTAACAACATGGCAAATGTATTACGTGCCCATATTTATTATACTATATAGAGCTGACTTTTTTTACTGGTTGCAAAATAAATTCAAATTCAAGTACCTACTCAGACAGTCCGCGATTTTGGGCGCAGTGTGAATTTTTCACTACAGCACACATTGATTTCCTATGACAGGTGCTTCAAACAGTGAGATCACATACAGTAGAGAGACATGCATTAATAGATCAAAAATGAGTGTTTGTTTCTGTGTTCTCTTCAATAGATCCTGAAGTCTTTGACACAAACTCTATTCATCCACACTGTGAGTTTACACCCCTAAAACCGATCATACACCTTATAAAATGTCGCAAAATAAGCCTTAAAGATGCAACGGTGCATTCATAACTTGTTCACAACTTATATTTTCGATTACAGAGTTCAAATGCAAACGGCTGAATGTAGATAATTCATCATAATCATAATTTGTTTGCAGGGAGGTCAGTGTCCCAGCTTCCTTTAGCAATGATTACAAATGTGTTTTGGAGACAAATGCCCATCTAAAGCCTGATCTACGGGACTCCTGCGATTGATTAAATGTGAGTACTGCAGACAACATCTTGTTGTTTTAGTCATATTTGGCTAAAGTCCACCTTCACCACAGCACTGAGTAATGAGCCATCAGCACTGCAGGAATCGAAGGAGAACACAATCAATAATCACACCTGGTCGAACAGGAACGCTGAGTCAATGTTTGAGAAGCTCTTCAGATAATGTTTGGAAAGGTGGAAGGAACACCATAGGTGGGGTTATAGTTTCAAAAACAAGTATGACCTTACTTGCATTGACAAATTTTATGATTTTTTAGTAGTATGTTTTCGTTGTGTATAACTTATTTCTCCAAATTGTTTCACAATTGTTTACATCTTGCAATTCTGACTTTTTTTTCTCAGAATTCCAGAAGCGAGTAAAGCAGAAGTACCTATAAATAGTTTTTACGATGGTTAAGGTCTATACAGCACTTTTGTCGACACTAAACTCGCAAATTGGGAGAGATTTCTACTAAAGTGCAGTAGTCGTAGAAAGTATTTCACTGTATAGGGGAGCTTCGCAAATCTTACTGAGTTCCGCTTTTAAGAATTTTGTGATATAAAGTCGCAATTGCGAGGTATAAAGTCAGTAGTGCGAGATATAAACTCACAATTCTGATTTTTTTTTTGCAACTTTATATCGCATTTCTGACTTTATAATTCGCAATTGCGACTATATCTCACAATTCTTACTTTATAACTCAATTTTATATCTCGCAATTCTGATTTTATAACTCGCAATTGCAAATCTGACTTAACTCGCAGTTGCTAGTTTATATCACGCAATTCCAAGAAAAAAGTCACAATTGCCTATTTCATTTTTATTCAGTGGCGGAAACAAGCTTCCATAGTATTGCTGAAGAGTTTTGAAGTGAAACTTTTATTTGAAGAGAAGTTTCTCTTGAGCAGCACAACAGGCTGTTTTTCTTCACACGGGCAACGGTGACTTTTGTTATATTTAACAGCACACAACAATGTGCTGCTATTTAAAGGGCGCAGATCTTTTCCTGTGTTTGTGAAGACGTTTACAATGAATCCCAGAGCTGAACTCTATTGATTATGTCAGTACGGAAGGATGGATTTCAGCAGCGTGGGGTGATAAAACAATCACTCTAATGCTACTGTGTGCTCTTATCTCAGAAGGAAACACTAGTTTATGTCTCATTGTACTGGAGGATAGTGATACGGTGATGATTTAGCCTTAGGTTGAGAGTTTGTATTTAAGTATTCAAAATGACAGGAATTAAAATCGACCCTATTTACCCACTATAATGCATGATTGTGATGTTATTGTGAGTTATTGGTACGTGTTATTTCCTTTTTTGCTGACATCATCAAGTCGTTTTTTGCAACCCCTCCCATCCACAACCACCTGATTCCAGTATGAAACGCCCACTTTTTACCATCCAATCAGGATAAACTCAAGTCCTGCCCTACATTTTTCCATTTTAATATTGTGTTTCACTCAGAAATACACTACCATTCAAAGGTTTGGGGTCAGAAAGATTTTTTTATTGTTTTTGAAAGAAGTCTCTTGTGCTCACCAAGGCTGCATTTGTTTGATCAAAAATACAGTAAAAACAGTAATATTGTGAAATATTTTTACAATTTAAAATTGCAGTTTTCTATTTTTGAATATATTTTAGAAAGTAATTATTCCTGTGATCAAAGCTGAATTTTCAGCATCATTACTCCAGTCTTCAGTGTCACATGATCCTTCAGAAATCATTCTAATATGCTGATTTGATGCTCAAGAAACATTTCTGATTATTATCAGTGTTGAAAACAGTTTAATATTTTTGTGGAAACAGATACATTTTCTCAGGACATCAGAACATTTATTTGAAATAGAAGCTTTTGTAACATTATTAATGCAACTTTTGATCAATTTAATGCATTCTTGAGTATTTCTTGAGTATTTCTTTAAAAAAAGCTGTAATGTAGCTCAGATTATGGAAATAAAGTGGTTTTAAAGTGGTTTTGGGTAGTTTTCAGCAGGCCAAGCTGGAAAATCTTAAATCTTTAATCTTAAACCGGCTAAGACCAGCAAACCTGGTTTAAGCGTGTGTATAGATGATTTTAACATCTCTGTCTGTCCAAAGTGATTTATGTTATTAATCTGAAGGTCTGTATTTGTAGTTGCACACTTCCTGCAGGACGTGCGGTTTCTTATCTCCGCTCACGGAGGTCATTACAATGCGAGTTTTCAATTACAGAAGCACAGATAATAGTGAAGTTCAGTCTGTTCAGAGTGCAGTTTATCTTCAGCCGGCTATTCTTTCCACTGTAGAGCCAATAATGAGGATTTAGCTATTATCTTTTCATTTTTCTATGATAGCAATTTCACCCATTAAGATAAAACCATGAATTCCACTTCACAATATAATGAAGGCTTTTTAAATATTGAAACTTAATTCACTCAACTAAATGTTTTATATACAGTTATGGGGTTTTAAAGTCTCAATGGCCCTCCATTAATCACTCTCTCTCTCTCTCTCTTATTCTCTTGATATCAGGTAACAGAGGTGTGCGGAGCTAAGCGGCTTGGTTACTTTGGCTGCGGGCAGTTCTATGTGGCTCTGAAGCTGATGGCCGCGGCGCAGGCGGGTTTGCCGGTACGTCTGGAGAGCATCGCAGGTGGTAAGTCGTCAACCGTGAACAGAGGGAGAAGCAAACACGATCAGGGATTTGGCCTAGCATGCTTGGATTTGCTCTAAAGAGGGATAACACACAGAGGTCACGCTGCGCAGAGAGAGCACCACACGCTGAGCCAAACACACTGAGAATAAGCCTGTGTGTGTAAACTGAACCACAGGACGTTTCCTTAAATGCTTGTGACTACCTCCCCTTATTGTCTCGCCTTCTTGTGTGGCATGACAGTTGCTGACAAATTATTAATTATTCCTGACAACCAAAGTACTATTTGTATATTATACTATTTGTATATTATTCTTACCATCATGCATTTTTTATTATTAATTCATCTTTTTCGGTTTCCTTTAGAATTGGTTATGTCTCTTTGGCGTGTAACTTGTCAGATATGAATAATACCTGAAACTGTGCAGCTTTTTGAGAAGAGGTATACTTAAGTGACTTCCGTTCAGATTGCCGGAAAATAGAATAATAAAAAAAAAAAAGGAAAATATATAAAAAATAGAAAAAGAGAGATAAACCAATATTGTTTTTTATGATTGATACCAATGCAGTTCCGATAACTGATTAATAATAATAATAATAATAATAAATATTATTTTTATTATTATTTTATTTTATTTAAATAATTTAATTATGTTTTTTTTTTTTATTATTTTACTATTTATTAGATTAATCATTTATAATGATTGTTGCATAACCATATTAGTTATTTATTCTAAAAAACATAAGCATGCACTAATAATAATATTAATTAATATTATTTTTAATTATATTATTTTTGTTGTTATTTTTAATTTTTTAAGTTATTATGTTTATAATTTTATATAGTTTTACTATTTCTAAAAATAATTATTTATAAAATTATTTGTTGTATATACATAACAATGATTAGTTAGAAATCCTTTAAAATTAAAGTTTTTATGCATTATTATTATTATTATTATTATTATACATTTATAAATATTATTTATGTAACTTTTATAATTTGTTTAATTATTATGTTGTTTATAGTTAATAATTAATATATATAATAATATTATAATTAATATATATAATATTAATATAAAAAATTATGAAATAATAATTAATATTATATATTATTTTTATTTTTATAGAAATAATTATTTATACAATTATTTGTTGTTTTATAATATAAATGATTACATATTATTACATTTTTGGTTTAAAATGCTACATGTTGTTCAGATAACAAAAAGTTGAGTAATAATGTAAATTATTTGTTAAATAAGCAATTTATTTTACCTTTTAAACCCCATTGTTTCCTTTCCTGTTGAACACTTTAATAACTCCACAGTGATCATAGGTTTGCTTGGGCAAGCACTGTGAGTTTCTAGTTTCAATAATATTATCCAAAATTTTGCTATGTAACTTTTGGGCTTGAGCTCATAAAATAACTCAAATGTAAACACAGCACAGACAAAACATTAATTTCCTTAATTTATTTACTTAAACAATGCAATATTGAGCACTAGGCTAATTCAGAGCTCAGCACAGCTTCAGGCCACCCTGCCGGGCTGAAATGTGGTGAACGGAGCCTGGATTAGACTTTAATCCTGGTACAGACTGTTACTCAGGGACCCGCGGGCCTGCAAGACCCTCACAGCGGAGAGAGGAGCTCAGATGACCTCACACAGCAGGTCCAGCAGCCTCTGATCAGTGAAGATCACGTCGGCTTATGCACATTCTGTTTACTCCACAAATGATCTGGTCCTTTTACTGTGGAAAGGGAAGGATAAAGACCGAGTTTGTGGACAGGAAAGACAGATTAAACCAGATGACCTCAGAGGAACCTTTGAGAGAGATGACTGGCTAGGTTATGTTTACTTTTTAAAGAAGATCATCTAGATCATAAGTTTTCAGTTCTAGCTCAAATTTAACGCATCTAAACCAGCTAATCGAGTTCTTGAAAGAGAACACTAGGTCACATGCCCTCATTATTCTGCATGTTTCACTGAGCGAGTGGAATCCAGTTAGAAGTAAAAAATAAAACTAGAAAGTTATTTTGCTGTTTTAGTCCACTGTGCCCAGAAAATAGTGAGCAGCAGGGCTGGAAATTAACAGGGCTTAGGACAAAAATGCACCAAAATGAACAAAAAATGCCCCACAATTTAAGATAAGAGGGCAAAAAAAATGTCCCTGAACAATTCAACTAAATCTATTACAGCTGTCGAGATTAAAGAGAAATGTAAAAATGAAAGAAAAGTTTAAATTTGTGGCGTTACATTTAGATCTGTATATGTTGCATCAGATTTTACATGTTTTTTACAGTGTTGAGCATTATACCCAATCAGAAATGTTTCTGTTGAGCTTATGAATGCTGTGGCCAATCAGAGGCCTTAAGTTCACCGCTGAAAGCACTGGATTTTTGTCATCTCACTGACTGAATTTTTAGCAAATTCTCTCATCGTAAACAATAAGGTACAGATGCAACTTCACACTATTTGGAAATACTGTGATTATAGTTTCCGACTTGTAAAAAGCATTTACAGCCTTGTAGAACTCGTAATTACAACTTTACCATTGATAGTGTTGCCAATGCAACGCATAATTCATAAGTCTGCATGCATGATGTCATCTCATAATTACAGTAATTACGACTTGACATGACATGAAAGCACCAAAAGTCAACTTCACAGCAACTACATAAATTTATCCACTAACCATTCAGAAACGTCCAGTTTCATTCTAAAAGTTGTAACTTCTTCCTGAGTCTCTCCATCAGTGTCGACTCCGGTTTGAACAATGTAAGGCTGAACACCGTTACTGACAATCCTCATTTTGGCTGCGTGAGATTCTCCAGCTTTGTTGTTGGTGAGCAATTGCTAAAGCTCCGCCCTCTTCTGGAAAGGGGCCGGGAGCAGCAGCTCATTTGCATTTAAAGGGACACACACAAAAATGACATGTTTTTGCTCAAACCCAAATAGTGGCAAATTTGACAAGCTATAATGAATGATCTGTGGGGTATTTTGAGCCGAAACTTCACAGACACATTCTGGGACACCAGAAACTTTTACATCTTGTTAAAAGGGGCATAATAGGTCCCCTTTAACCACTGTGAAAATAGCATCAGTATGCTGTTCTGAAGGTAGTGTCATTTATCTTTCTCCACAGAACTTCCTCTTCCTGTGTTTGTTGGGATAACGAATGAGCTTGAGATGCGTTACGCCAATCACCCTTCAACCAATGAGAGCCAGCCGCACATCCTGGGCTCAGTCTCCGCCCCTCGCCCCCCTGCAGACAGACTTGTACTCAGACACCCTGACACCAGCATGGACAAACAGGTCAGTGACATGCATCAGTAGCTGGGCTTTTGATACTTTACAAGTCATTTTGGAGTTTAAAAGACACTTAAGTATATAGTAATATTAATTTGACCAGATGAGAGCAAAACTTGAACTGAATTGAGCTGGATGATGACAGTTGAGCTTCTTTATAAGTGAATCAATTTGCTTCATAGTTAATGAACATTGACACTGTTATTGAACATTGAACTGACTCGAGCTGAATAATGACACTATTACCTTCTGTAGAGCTGCGTGTAGCTGAATTACGCTTGTTTCATAATTTGATTAACTTTGCACTATTATTATTCTGAACTGAAGTGAATGTAAACGCAATCTATCCATCATTCCGACTTGAGCTGAATAAGGACTCAGTGTAAATACATGCATAAAATTTAGCGTAAATCCACGACTATTGTCTTCTGAAGAGCTGCTTTATAATTGAATTGAGTTCACTTCATAACTAATAAATTTTGAAACATTGACACTGTTATTGAACTAAATTAAATCAACATTAATTTAAACATTAAACAAACTGAGCTGAATAATGATGCTATTGTCTTTTTAGAGCTGCTTTACAGCTGAAATTGTATTTGTTTCCTAATTAAAGAACTTTGCAACATTAATACTGTTATTTTCTTGTTTATTACTGAGAAGCTGCGTTAAAACAGTGTGTATTGTATTAAGCACTATAGAAATAAATGTGACTTGACTTTTTCTCTATTTAATGATGATTATAATGACTGTATCTCACACTTTAAAGTGTTAGTTCACCCAAAAATGAAAATTATAAATTATAATTTTCAAAATTTTTATTAAATTATATGATTTACTCACCCTCAAGCATCCTAGTTGTATCTTCTTTTAGACGAACACAATCGGAGATATATTTAAAAATATCCTGGCTCTTCCAAGCTTTATAATGGTAGTGAATGGGGGGCCCTATTTTGAAACCCAAAAAAAGTGAATCCATCCATCGTAAAAGTAATCCATACGGCTCCAGGGGGTTAATAAAGGTCTTCTTAAGCGAAGCCCTATTTTTTTTAAATTGCAAGAGGCGTCTAAGCTTACGATACTCCTACAGCCTACATCATACATCACGTCAGGAGTTACTCTTGTGGTGGAAGTCTACTTGCACAGTATGTGTACGGTCGTCTGCTGGAAGCTAGATATTTTAGATTATAAAGTTGTAAATATGGATATTTTTTCTTACAAAAACCCATCGCTTCACTTCGGAAGGCCTTTATTAATCACCTGGAGCCGTGTGGATTATTTTTATGATGAATTTGATGCACTTTTTTGGGCTTCAAAATTGCATCCCCCATTCACTACCATTATAAGGCTTGGAAGAGCCAGGATATTTTAAATATATCTCCGATTGTGTTCGTCTGAAAATAGATAGTCATGCAATTGTCATTTTTGGGTTAACGGCCCTTTTAAATGCTTTGTTTTCTATTTAAGTCTGTGTTTAACTCATTATTTCTGTATTTGTATCTGACAGGAGGCGTGGTCTCCACCGCGGTCACCCGGCATCTCCCCGCCCCGCTCACCGTCGGCCTATCGCAACTACCCATATGGTGCACAGAGAAACGGAACAGACACGCTATTGGGTGAGAGTCTCTGTCAGTCATTCTGCATCCAGACAAAACTAGGTCATGTGACACTGAAGACTGGAATAATGATGCTGAAAATTCAGCTTTGCATAACAGAAATAAATTACATTTTAAAATATATTAAAATAGAAAATTGTAATAATATTTCACAATATTACTGTTTTTATTACTGCCCCTGATAATGTTCCCATTGGAAAAGTGAGAGAACATATTTCCACACTCACACATACCGTGATGCTGTTATTGGATAACACGAGCACATATCACACAGCCGGTGTGTTTCACACACTGTGACCGTAGACGTCGCTCAGCACCCTTCTGTTGTCAGACAGCTGTGTGTGTTTGTGAGCGTTCAGCCTTGAGCTGCTGTCTACCCTCAAAAAGCACATGGCTAATTGCTGCTCTCCTGTGGCGTATTGATATCACGCTCGTCTAATCACACACCTGTTGAGTCACAAGTCCTTCAGCCCGTCGAGCACAACACCCTCGCCAGCAGTTCTGATGAAATATAGACACACACTCTCACTCTTTCCTGAGAAAATGCCTTGAGCCTGCATATATAACCACACTGGTTTGCTTAATTTAATAACATAAGCTTAGTGTGCTTCATTTATTGCTAGTTGCCCCTCTTGGCAATTTGCACTCTAAATTTAAAATAAATAAATACAGTGGAGCAATTTTGCACTGTATCTTTTTTTTTTTCTTTATTATAACAAAACTCTTTTTTACATGTTACCAGAAGTTATGAGGTGGTCTGTTATAATCTATTATAATTTAAGCCAAAATGCAAAATATGCAATAGATGCAAATTTAATTAACTGATATACAAAATTAATCTAGTACAGATTGCCATGAGGACTGTATTTTCACACATACAATAGCGCCCCCTCCAGCACAGTAGAAGGTAGTGCATAAGGACAGTCTATCTATCTATCTATCTATCTATCTATCTATCTATCTATCTATCTATCTATCTATATCTGTATATATCTATCTGTATATCTGTCTATCTGTCTATCTATCTCTTTCGTCTATCTATCTATCTCTTTACAGTATATCTATCTATCTATCTATCCATCTATCTGTCTGTCTTCTATCTATCTGTCTGTCTGTCTATCTATCTATCTATCTATCAATTCAATTCAATTCAATTCAAAATTGCTTTATTGGCATGACTGTAAATAATACAATATTGCCAAAGCATACATATAACAATATAAAAACATCTGTATAATAGAAGAAAATATAAAATATTATAATGCTATCAAATATTACAACATAACTTAAACTTAAATTAACAGTGTAACACAATAGAACATGTCTGAACATTTGTTACCACAGTGGTTAAACAAATATATACACACACACGTACGGAGGGTCACTGTGGTGGACGGTAGGGAAACACACTGAGGTCAGACACACACATTACACACATTCACCTGCTGTCTCTCAGGCTGTGGCACATCCACACGTATCTCGCAGCCAGTGCTGCTGTCGGTCCCTCTCCTAATATTAACTTTATTTGTTCTACTTCACTCATGGCAGTAAAGTTCTTTATTACGTTACTGAATTTGGTGAAGTAGAGATCTCTAATTGATATGTATTTTTGACAGTGAAGGAGGAAGTGCATCTCTGTCTCGATCTCTCCTGTCCTGCAGTGAACACACATCCTTTGCTCTCTGGGTAACCAGCTCTTTCTGTGTCTGCCGGTCTCGATGGCTAGACTGTGCTCACTGAGCCTGTACTTGGTCAGGATCCGTCTCTGCTTTGTGTCTTTGACACTTTGGAGATATTCTTCTAATTCATAATTTGATTTCAGAGTTCGATAGAATTGTAATTTACTTTGTGTTTTAGTTTCCTCATCCCAATGTTCCAGATATGTATTTTTAGATTGTTTGAAGATTTGGTTTATTTTGATGTTTGGAGAAGCAGTGCTGGTCTGAGACTGGTTGGTGTTAGTAGAGTTAGTCAGGTTAGTAAGTCTCAGAACCAGCTGACTGAGGGGACTCTTTTCGGGGTTCAGTTCTTGGGTTTGTAATGCTTTAAAATGTAGCGATTCTGTGGGACTTGATTTTAGATGCATCCAGAATTTGAGGGATCTTTTTTGCATATTAATAATCAATGGGAATCGGCCTAATTCTGCCCTACATGCATTATTGGGTGTTCTTCTTTGTAATTTTAGGATCATTTGCAGAATTCTGTGTGTAGGGCTTCTGTTGGATGTCTGTCCCATCTAGTGTAGCTCTGATCACTGAGTGGACCCCAAACCTCACTTCCATACAGCGCAATGGGCTGAATCACACTATCAAAGATTTTACACCAGATTGGAATTGGTAAATCAATGTTTTGGAATCTTTTCTTGATGGCGTATAGAGCTCTTCGAGCTTTATCTTTGAGAGCATTCACTGCCATACTGAAACTCCCCGATGCAGTGATGATCAGACCGAGGTAAGTGTACTGCATCGTGTGTTTCTAGGGCGGTGCTGCCTAGACTGAACTGGTATCTGTGTTCCTGACATCTGGGCTTTTTCTGGAAGACCATAACGTCTTGAGGTTTACTGCCAGGGCCCAGTTCTGGCAGTAGTTCTCCAGCAGGTCCAGGTGCTGCTGTAGTCCCTGTGCAGTGGGTGACAGCAGCACCAGATCATCTGCATACAGCAAGAGCTTGATGTTCTTGTCTTGTAGAGTGAGTCCGGGAGCTGTAGACCGTTCCAGCTGCACCGCTAGTTCATTAATGTAAATGTTGAACAGCGTTGGACTTAGGCTACAGCCCTGCCGCACTCCTGTCTTCTGGGTGAAGAATTCTGTATGTTTGCCAATCGTATTGCCATTTGTTGTTCGAATACATTGATTTAATAATGTCGTAAGCTTTACCCCCTACACCGCTTTGTAAAAGTTTGTAATATAATCCGTCGTGCCAAATAGAATCAAATGCTTTTTGAAATCGACAAGCATGCAAATATTTTTCCGTTTTTGGGTGTTTTACGTGTTTATTGATTAGGGTGTGTAGGGTGTAAATGTGGTCGGTTGTTCTGTGATTTGGAAGGAAGCCAATCTGACTCGGACTCAGGACATTGTGTTCGGTAAGGAAGTTACAATTCTATTGTTTAAAATACTGCTAAATAACTTCCCCAGATTACTGCTCACACAAATGCCTCTGAAATTATTAGGGTCCAATTTATTCCCACTCTTATGAATTGGGGGTAATAAGTCCTTGGCTCCAGATGTCAGGAAAGCAGCCTGAACTAAGTACAATGTTGAATAATTTGAGCACAGCCGTCTGCAGCTCAGGTGTGCTGTGTTTCAGCATTTCACCCAGAATGCTGTCAGCACCACAAGATTTCTTACATTTTTGGCTTTTGAGTTTGTTTGTCAATTCTTCATGTGTAATTGGGAAGTCGAGTGGATTTTGATTGTTTTTAATTGTGTCTTCATAAATTTGTAGATTTTGGTTGATCAGATTATAATGTCATTGAGTTGTTTTGGTGGGATTTCTTTATATAAATTTCAAAATGTTTGTCCAGATTTCTCCATCTTGTATTGGTAGGTCTTGTGGTTTTGCTGTGCTTAGATTATTCCACATATCCCAGAACTGATTCTGATTTATTGAATTTCTATTTCCTGTAAACTTTTGTTGAGATGGTGTTGCTTTTTCACTCTAATTGTGTCTTGTATAGTTTTAGTTTTGAACAGTATTCAGTTCTGATGTCTGTGTTTTTGGTTCTTATGTTTCAAATTTGATAATTTTCTAAGTTGTTTCCTTAGTGTTTTGCAGTCTGAGTCAAACCATTTGTCATCTTTGGGGTATTTTTAGTATTTTTTTCTTTTTTTTCAATTCACTTTATGTGCTGCTTTTTAAATATGTAATTTATTCATTTGTAGCCAAATTAACACCATCTTTAGTTGTTTCAAATTTCTTATTAATGAATGTATTTATTAATTTTGTAGTTCTTCCGAATTGAGGGCTTGGATAATTTGTCTGGGCTGTCTGGAGCCCATTTGTATCTCTGCTGGACCTGATACATTTTGCAGGTTTTCAGCCTGTTTTGTTCTGGTGTGTGATGAGTTTTGATATAGATGTTAGTTTGGTTATGGTCAGAGAGTGGAGTTTGCTGTTTGACAGTAAATGCACTGAAGGAGGAAGGGTCCATGTCAGTGATGGCATAGTCAACTACACTAGCTCCAAGACCTGAACAACACGTGAACCTCCCTAAAGAGTCCCCTCTGATCCTGCCGTTAAGAATGTACAGGCCCGAGGCTCGGCAGAGCTGCACTAACTCTTTACCATTTTTATTTACCGTTTGGTCAAGGTTGTTTCTGTGGGAGATTTTTGTGAGGCTCAGGGGTTTTGGCCAAAGACATATTCATTGCCCTTTGGATCTATGTTATCTGGTTCAGATCCTGTTCTTGCATTAAAGTCTCCACACAGCAGCACATTTCCCTGGGCCTGGAAATGGCTGATTTCTGTGTGGAGGTTGCTCAGATATTCCTCATCATGGTAAGGGGATTCTGCTGGAGGAATGTAGATGGCACAGATATAAGTGTCAGTGCCTGAAATGCCAATTTGGTTGTTTAGTTTTAACCAGCAATGAAATTTTCCAACTGTAGTGACAGAAATGTGTTTGGCCAGATCCTCCCTGTACCACACCAGAATTCCTCCCGAGTCTCGTCCACGATGGACTGTACTTAATTTAACTGAGGGCACAATTACTTCATAGTAGCCTGAGGGACAGTAGGTAAGCACATCATTTCTACACCAGGTTTCAGTGAGAATGATAATATCTGCATCTTTGATATTTTTCAGAAATTCAGGGTCTGTGCTTTTAGAACCAAATATTGAAGAATGAAGACCCTGAATATTCCAACAACTTATATGAAATGAACACATTACTAATATTAAAGATAAACCTATTTGGTAAGACAGAGAGAAAATAACGTGAAAATGGTAAACATTAGTGTTTTTTTTTTTGTTTTGTTTTGTTTTTTTTTTTTTTTTTTTCTCCAATAGAGCACTGTGTTTGTGAATGCTGTTCTTATCTGCTCAGGAGCTGGTTGCACAGTGTGTGTAGCATCTCTCTGATCTGGCTCAGTTCACTGGCAGGTGTGGCGGTGGTGGGTGGAGCAGGAGGCCGGGCTACAGCTTCGGCGTAGCTCTGTGCTCTCGGTTGCAGGGATTTCTCTGGTGTGGATGTGGGGGGGCTTTGGTTTCTTCTTCCTCATGGGGCTTGATGGCCAGCAGGTGGACGTGAAGTGGTGACAGGTTTACAGGTGTGTAGTGAGCCATAGGTGGGTGTGGGTGGGGTGTGGGGATGATGTGGGATGCTTGCCAGCTGACGTCTTTCCTCACCGGGGTCGGAGGGTGTGTGGGGCATTAGGGGGGATGGGCGGTAGTGTTCTGGAGTCGGTAATAGATGTCTTGGTGATGTTGGGCTGCGGCCCAGGGCTGCATCTTTTAAGGTTTTTGCAAAAACCCGCACTGCATCTTTGTGTAGATGGAGCCCATCATACAGGTGTTGGAGGCCGATGTGGTGGTGGTGGACCAGGTGCACGTTTGGGAGAGCAGAACATCTGCGGGAAATTTCAGCATTGAGCTGTAGATGATGTGTGGTGGTGTGGTCATGTCGTGGGAGAAGTGTGGAGATGATGATTCGGACTCTGGGAATTTTTGCTGGCGATTTCTGCCATTTTCCTGACAGCATCAGCAGTGTTGTTGCGCAGCGAGTGGAGGTCATTAGTCCCGGTGTGGATTATAACACACGAGGGGTGTCCTGTGAAGTGTCTGATGACCTGCGGGGTGGCCTGTTGTGCTGCATCGCTTTGCAGTGACTTTCTGATGTGGGAAGAGTTTCTGTGGGTCCAAGAACTTTCCATTAGAGTCCATGAGGAGAAGAACCTCGGATCAGGTTCAGGAGGGTGGGCAGGTGATGTGTGTGTCTGCGGTGTCTGTGTGTTTGTGGCAGCTCGTGTCTGTTGTAGTCGTAGTAGGGCTGTGCTGAGGTGAATTGTGTTGTCTTCTGTGTTTTCTGTAACTGCTCTCTCATTTCTTGCAGCTGTCTGGAGAAGTTCTCGTTCCTTTCTCTCTTTGTCCTCCTCTAGCTTGCATATCGGGTGCGGAGAGTTGGTTTTCGTCTTTTCAGTTCCCTGAGAGCTCTTGTGAGTTCAGTGATGGAGGAGTTGGTGTCTTTCTTCAGCTGCCTGAGTTCATCTTTGAGCTCTTGGATGAACATGTTTGTGTTGTGTGTGTCTGAGAGTTTGAGCTGAGCATGTTCTCTGATTTCAGTGAAGTACCAGTTCTAGCAAAGCTAAACTGTCTCTAGTCGACGGTCAGATGGTGAAGGTGAAAGATTGACTGGGTCTTCCTCCTCAGAGTCTGTGCAGTTTGTGAGGCTCGTCTCTCTCCTCCTCGACTTTGGGCCTCAGCAGGGGGAAATCTCCTCGATGAGTTTCAGCTGGCTCATTGCCTTGAGAAAGGAAGGTGCCTTTAGTGTAGTAGGTTTATAGGTGAGGATGGGGTTGTCTGTGTCCAGCAGTTCATCTTTGCATACAGTTAATCTTCCACCTCGACCGATTCCTTCTTTAAAAATGTGCTTATATTCCTCACAGATGGCTGTTTCCATTTTTTTTATTAATCCATCTATCTATCTGTCTGTCATCTATATATCTGTCTGTCTGTCTGTCTGTCTATCTATTACTACTATCTTCTATAATCATCTGTCTATCTACTATCTATCTATATATCTATCTGTCTTCATCTATCTATCCACTATATGTCTATCTATCTCATCTATCTATATATCTTCTTCTGTTATCTATATCTATCATCTATCTATCTATCTATCTCATCTCCATCTCTGTCTATCTATCTATTATATCCAATCTATGGTCTATCTATCTATATATCTATCTACTATCATCATCCATTATCGGTCTATCTATATGTCTATAATATATCGATCTATCTGATCTATCATCCATCCACCTGTACTATCTATCTATCATCATCATCTATCAATCTCAATCTATCAATCCATCTCTGTTCTATCTATCTATATATAATCTATCTATTATCTATTATCATCTATCTATCATCCATATATCTGTCCTATCTATCAATCTATATCTATCTATCTATCATATATCGACTAATATCTATCAATACATCTATCTGTTCATCTACTATCTATCTATCTGTCTGTCTGTCTGTCTGTATATCTTATATAATCTATCTCTACAATATGAGCATCTATCTATCTTACCGTATATCTATTATCTATTATCTATCTATCTATCCATCATCTATCTATCGTGTCTACATCTATTAATCTGTCTGTACGGTCTGTCTATATAGCGATCATCTATAGATCTATCACCATCTGTTCTACTATCTATCTAATCTCTTATCTATCTATCATCCATCGATCTGTCTATTATCTATCTATTACTATATATCTATCTTTACTATATATCTATTAATATTATCTATCACCATCTATCTGTATAGATATCTCTCTATCTATATATTCTATATATCATATATCTATTATCATCATCTATCATACGATCTATCGATATTTCATCAATCTTCTGTCATCTATCATCTACTATCTTCTATCTATCATCTATCTACTATCTATTTATCAATAATCCAATATCTATCATATCCCTCGATTGTCTATCTATCTATATATCATCATCACTATCGGTCTATCTATCTATCTGTTGTCGTCTGTCTGTCTGTTATCTTAGATCTATATACAATATATTATCGATAATCTATACGTAGATATATCTTATTCTATCTATCTATATATCTATACAATATATCTATCTTATATCGATCTATACATACAGTATATCTAATCTGTCGGTCTGTCTATACAGTCTGTCTGTCTGTTCTGTCTATACACGTAATCATCTAGCGTATATCTATCATCTACTATGTATGTCTTCTACCTCTATACCGTATATCTATCTATCTATCATCCATCTATCTGTCTATCCATCTATCTGTCTGTCTATACAGTATATCTATCTATCTATTATCACTTTACAGTATATCTATCATTGTCTACTATATCTATCTGGCTGTCTGTGTTTGTATATCATTCTACCTGTTTATCATTTTATTATATCAGTTGTTATATGTGATTGTGCTTATTAGGATGCAGTATTGTGTTCAAATAAACAGATATTCAATAATCTCAACTAAAGCAAATGATTGTGAATATTAACTTTAGATGCTCCCAGTGAGGGATAAACGCAGTGAATGTACGCCGCTGCGTATTCAGCATGAAGTGTTTTTATCTCATTGTTAACTCTGGCCATGAACAGAGTAACGTCAGCGTTATTGAATGTGGCCAAGCTTTTCTTCATCAGTCAGCAGGGATCATTAATACTTATTTAAAATCTACACATAAAAGAAATGATGTTCTGGAAGGGCTTCAGATGTAAAGAACATTCACGAGATCAAAACGCAGTCAGACCCCTTATATTCTTCCAGACTGCAGTTATATCAAAGATCATGGCAATCAATGACCTCGTACTGAATAATTCATGCTCGTTCAGTATTTAATCACTTTTTCTTTCATATCTTTCCATTTATTATTCCATTAAGTCTTCTTTAAAACTTTCACTCTTGTTCAGTTTCAGTCGAGTCTGAAACGAGCATCTTTTATCTCACTCGCATCTGCTGATAGTGTTTAATGTCATTTCTCTCTGTCATTCACATAAGTGCATCATTTACAGTGCTGTCAGATGTGGAGATGCCAAAAACATTGATCACAGTAATAGAAAAACTATCAACTGTAAAGTCATTTCATCTGTCTTGACCTTGAAACATTCACTCTTTCATCTTCTCGTTGTCGTTCACAGCGTATGACGGTAAAGTGCCGGCTCGTCCCAGTGTTCCTCAGGAAAACTCCTCTCCCAGTCATTATTCTCTCAACCGCAGCCAGAGCAACCTGTCATCACACGCGTGAGCATTTCCTCCCTACTCCTCTTTCCTGCATCTGATTGGAAGATCAAAGAGAACTCTGGGTGTCAGTGTTACATGAGGAAACACTTTAGAGCAGTAAATCAGGAATTATCTATCTATCTATCTATCTGTCTGTCTGTCTGTCTGTCTGTCTGTTTGTCTGTCTGTGCATCTATCTATCTATCTATCTGTCTGTCTGTCTGTCATCTGTCTATCTATCTATCTATCTGTTCATCTGTCCGTCCGTCCGTCTATCTATCTATCTATCTATCTATCTATCTATCTATCTATCTATTTATCTATATCTATCTATAATTATATATCTATTTATCTATATCTTATCTATCTATTGTTCATTTTATCTGTTGTTCGTTCTATCATTCTATCGCTCATTCTATTGTTCTAACTATCGTTCATTCTATTGTTTGCTCTATCGTTCATTCTATTATTTGTTTCATTCTGTCATTCTATCTATCATTAATTCTATCGTTGTCATTCTATATCTATCGCTCTATTGTTCGTTTTATCTATTGTTTGTTCTATCTTCTGTCGTTCTATCATTCATTCTATCTGTCGATCGCTCGATCTGTCATATCTATCGCTCTATCTATCACTATCTATCGTTCTATCGATCTCTTTCATCTGTTCTATCGTTCGTTCTATCGTTCATTTCTATCTTCTATCTAACATGTATTGTTCTATCATATTCATTATGTTTGCTCTATCATTCGTTCATCATTCTATTGATATATCGTTCGTTATATCGATCCAACCACAACATCCCTCCTCTCTCTCATTGCTTACCTTTACTCTTTTCCGGTAATCCTGTCCTTTCCCTTCACTTCTTCTTTCGTTTTCTTACTTACTCTATCTATTCGTCTTTCCACGCCCACTCCTCATCCCCCCACCTCACGACCTTCCCCCTGTTCTCTCCTTAAGTACTTTTTCCTTCTTGTTTCCTCCCCAGACAGTCACTTGCAGTTTTTTCTTTATACTCCATCCTCTCCCCACTTCCCTTTTCCTCTTTCTTTCTTCTTTTTTTTCTTTCCATCTTATTTTTTCCCTCTTATCGCTTCTTCTCTCCTTCTTTTTCCTGTTCTTTTTCCTTTCCTACTTTTCATCCCTCATAAATCATCCCCATTTTCTCCTTTTCTACTACCCTCCTCAGCCCACTCACTATCCATCCTCCTTCTTATTATTCACCCTTTCCTTCCCCTATACCCTTTTTTCCCCGTCTCACTCTTTATCTCTACATTCATCTCCTTTCTTCTACTTTTTCTTTTCCCATTCCATCCCAATTTCGATTCTTCTTTTTTTTTTTCTCTGTCATTCGATACTATAATTAGTTCTGTTTTCGTCTAATAGTTGTCATTTTATAGTTCTGTAGTTATATCAGTCCTTCTATCTATCGTTTATCAGTCATTCTATCAGTGTTCTATCAGTCTTTCGATCGTTTATATGATTATCTATCATTCTATCTATCATTATACATTCTGTCTATCTTCTTATATCTATGCTACTAAGTGTTCTGTCTTATGTCCTTAATTCCATCATTAATCTATCATCGTGCTATCGTTCGTTATTGTTCTGCATTCATCTGTCTATCGCCTGTCGTCTATCAGTCTGTTCTATCTATCATCTATCTATCATTCTATCATTATGTCTATTATCATTCTAGCTATCGCTCTATCGTTGTCATCTACTTCATTCTGTCATTCTATTATCATGTTTCTATCGTTCGGCATTCTGTATATATCTATATATGTTATGTAGTGTTCTATGATTCGTCTATCTATCATTCCATAGATTGCTTATGTTCGTTTATCTATCTTATTTTGTCATTCTATCTATCATTCGTTCCTCATTCGTCATTCGTATATATCGTTCTGTCGTTCTGTATTGAGTCTTCTATCTTCGTTCTATAAGTCATTTATCAGTCGTTCTATCGTCTTTATATCGTTCTAGATTCATCTACATTATATATAGTGTTTGTCATTCGTTCTATCATTTATCTATTGCTCTATCGTTTGTTCTGGTCTGTCATTAATTCTATCATTCTATTATCATTCTATCTATATCTATCAGTTATCTATTGTCTATCGTTGTTCTGTAATTCTGTCTATATCTATCTATCTATCTATCTATTGTTCTGTCGGTCGTTCTATTATTCTATCTATCTATCTATCATTCTATCGATCATTCTATATTTCATTCTATCATTCTATCTATCGTTCTATCATTCTATCTATCCTTCTTCTATCTTTAGTTCTATCGATCATTCTATCTATCTATCTATCTATCGATCGTTGTATCTATCATAATGGCATGTCATTGCAAATGACTTTTTAAAGTAGTTAATTTTTATCATTTTATTAAAAAATCATTCAGAAGATCTTTCTCTGTTATAATTGATGAACACAGCCTGAGCCTCCATAACATTTTGAACAGAAATGAAAGGCATATGTAATTGGAATTGACATCTTCACGCTTTTCTCTCATTCAGGTTGCGTCTGTGGAGCGTCTGGTGGAGAGAGTGGAGGTTGATTACTCAGACGACCCCTGGAGGATCACAGAGGAGCAGCGTGAATATTACACCAACCAGTTCAGGAGTCTCCAGCCTGACCTCAGCGCTCTCATCGTGGGTAAGGCAGAGATGAGACCCAGACCTATATCTATACTGTTACATTTAAGACCTTATTGGGTTATTTGGGTTTTCTTTCAGGAACTGTTGCAAAAAACTTCTTCACCAAGTCGAAGCTTCCGATTCCAGAACTGTCGCATATATGGTGATGATAAAATCTACTCAAACATGCAATGAACTGTTTCTTTGCATATGTCGAAACAATCATTTTTGTTCAACGTCCTTCAGGGAGCTGAGTGATGTTGACAAGGACGGCGCTCTCACTTTCCCAGAGTTCTGCACTGCCTTCCATCTGATCGTGGCCCGGAAAAACGGTTACCTCCTTCCTGAAACTCTCCCTGCCACGCTGAGACCGGGCTTTGTGGAGCCAGGTGTGGTTACAGCGCCACCATCTGAGGTATGCGATCTAAAACTCGCAACTTCCTACAGTATTTGCACCTGAAGGTTTGATGGTGTTTAGTTTAAACTGTTTAGTGTTTCTCTTCCAGTATTATGTTTTATGATGCAACCATGAGATGTGAGAAAGTTCAGATTGACAAGTTTGAACTGAGCTCTAAATGTGATTCGTTTCCAGGCGACTCAACCTCTCATTGTCTTTGATGACCATATGATGCCTGGAGCCAATCAACTGGTAGGATTGAACATTTATGCCAAGATCACAATGTTCTGCACATTTCGTCCTGTCTTTTCCTGTCTTTCTCCTGTCTCTCTTTGTTTTCACTATAAAAATAGGCATGATGATCTGCACACAATATCGCCAACGCATCAAAACAAATAAAAAGACTAGTCCAAAGAGGTGCCAGGATGTAATAAATAAATAAAATAAAAAACTATATAAAAATAAATTGGTTAGTTTATTGCAGTGTTGTTTTAGTGTTATTTATATACAGTGATAGTATATATTAATATTTTGAATGAGCTACTTTTTATTTTAAGTTTTTTTTTCAATATTTCTATTTAGCATTCATTTATTTCTGTTTCAGTTTTACTTTTAATAATGTAGTACTTAACTTCAAAATATTTAAAACAGTTAGTTGCCAATATAACATTCTTATTTTTGTGTACATTTTTTAAGTTTAAGTTTTGTTTGTCTAATATTTATATTTTATTTCTCAATATGTTTAATAGTTTGAAAACAATGTTTAATAGTTTTAATTTTAGTTAATATCATCACTGGTTTATTGTGATGAGAATATTTATTATTATTTATTTAGTTAGTTTGGGGGCTTTTACTGTTGCTATTGTGGTAGGACAGAAAAAAGTTGTAAAATAACGTTTGCACATTTGCTAATGCATTTATAGCTTCCATATATAACAATAATATTATACAAGGATAATACAAAACAGCATGCATTAATTTAAAAAATAATAATAATAAAAAAAGATAAAAGTCATATATAACTCTCTCTCTCTGAGCATGTCTGTTTGGCTGAAGGCAGAGGGTGCTAATGAGTCTTATATGAGATCTCAAAAAGACAAAAATCCAACTTGTCCACCCCCTATAAATGAGTGAACCTGTGCTCATATCAGTCATTTTGTGCTTGCTTTTCATTTTCCCAAACAGGAAATGGGTTCTGTTGGCCTTCAGATGACCTCTAGACCAGGTGTGACTGCTAAACAGGATGTGAGAGATGAAACCAGGAAACCGGGTAATGAATTTAGAGACAGACGTCAATAAGCATGAACCGGATTAAAGGGAAAAAAATGAATGTGTTTTAAACAGTGGCCAAAAACAATTGAACACTTCAGAATGGAATTTCCTGATAATTTACTCACCCCCATGTCATCCAAGATGTTCATGTCTTTCTTTCTTCAGTCGAAAAGAGGATTTTTAAAGATTTTTTAAAGATTTAAGATTTTTGAGGAAAACATTCCAGGATTTTTCTCCATATAGTGGACTTCACTGGGGTCAACGGAGTGGTCCAATGTCAGTTTCAGTGCAGCTTCAAAGAGCTCTACATGATCCCAGACGAGGATTAAGGTTCTATCTAGCGAAACGATCAGTCATTTCTAAAAAAAAAAAAAAAAAAAAAAAAAAAAAAAATTTTATATTAAAAACTTTTTCACCCAAAATTCAACATTGGTCATTTCTTTGTACGTGCCACGTAAATTGTTGGGACTCCCCCTATGCGTACCTTTCAAGGTTATTTTGCGTTAAAGAGCAATACAGTTGTTTTTTTTTTTTTTTTTTTTTTTTCAGAAAATACGATTGTTTCACTAGATAAGACTCTATTCCTCGTCTGGGATCATGTAGAGCTCTTTGAAGCTGCACTGAAACTGACATTTGGACCTTCAACCCGTTGAACCCCAGTGAAGTCCACTATATGGAGAATAATCCTGGAATGTTTTCCTTAAAAACCTTAAATTCTTTTCAACTGAAGAAAGAGACATAAACATCTTTGATGTCATGGGGGTGAGTAAATTATCAGAACATTTTAATTCTGAATTGAACTAATCCTTTAAACAGTGGCCCAAAAATGATTTGTACACTTAAAGTCACTGCGTAACTGTGCGGATGAATATGCGTGTCCCACTGCTCATAAAACATTTACTACTAGACTTAAGAGATATAACCAGTTTAGATGGAGTTTCGATTCCCCAGCGGTTGGAGATTTAGCTGCTCCATGTCAACCTTTCTCACTCGTTGTGATACTGATTCCACTTACACAACACACACACACACCAAAGTATCTGGATGAGACACACATGAGTGAGTGACGTATTTATGCAATTTCTCACGAAAACCATAATTTTGAACAAAAAAAGTCACACACATTTAAGTGTCAGACTTAAACAAATGAAGTGAATTTTTTTAAAGTGTGTTTCTTTAAAGTAAAAGCCACTTGCTTTGATATTTTATCTAACGCAATGACATTTCTTCAGTGTCTTCAGCGTGCAAATATTTTTGGGACCACTCTTCCATACTTAAGCCATGTAAACTCATTAGTATTCTGATGTAGACCTATTTCATTGCACTTATTGTGCTTTTTTTTTTATTGCTGTGTCAGCAGAATTCAGCCCAAAGAGAATTCCAGAGCCGCATGAAAAGCAAATACAGCGTGTCAGCACTTTAAAACCAGGTGACTCACTGTCCTCAGGCTCAGCGGGTCACGCACACACCCTGACCCACACCAGATCAACCCAAGCCTCTAATTTACCTGAGCTTTACTGTCTGTGTATATTAAAAGAAAAAGCTCAGGGGGAAAAAAAGACAATTCTGTCATCATTTGCTCATCCTCTTTTTGCTCAACCTGCATGACTTTTTATTTGTGGAGCAGAAATTTGGAGCAGAATTTTCCAGGTGCTCTTTAAGCACTATAAATGTATCATAAGAGTAATCCATACTATGCATGTGATATATATTCCAAGTCTTCTGATGCCATAAGATAGTTTTATGTCAAAATAGACCAAAGTTTGTTATTTGCTGAAAATTTGCACCAGGTTTGACATCATAAGCATTGGTTTTTGTGTCCCATGTAACCAACACAACATTTTAAATATATGACAGTGCAAATGACAATTTAAGAACTACAGCCAGATCTGTCATATGACTTCAGAAGATCTGTAATAAAGCGCTTGGCTTATATGGACAACTTTTATGATATATTTTTAGTGCTTTTTTGAGCTCAAGATAATCTGTCTCTTTTCATTTTCATTGTATGGAAAAGAGCAGCATGAAAAATCTGTGATGACCTCAAGATTTGTTTACATTTTATTAAGAAATATTTTATTATTATTATTAAATTTAAACCCATTATATTATATTATATTATATTATATTATATTATATATTAATTTAAACAAACCCTAAAGTTTTTTTGTTTGTTTGTTTTTTAGCTTAATAGCCTCCATTAATTTTCTTTGTATGGAAAAGAGAAAAAAAAAAATCTGATGACCACAAAAGTAACATTTTATGTTGTATTATTAATGAATGTATGTAAGATGTAAAATAAATGTATTATTATTATTAAATTTAAACCCTAATACTGTTTTAAAATGTTTAAATGTGTTTACATTTTATTAAGAAATTTATTATTATAATTAAATATAAACATAAATAATAGTATAATTATATTATATTATATTATATTATATATTTAAACAAACCCTAAAGTTATGTTGTATTATTGTATTATTAATGAATGTATGTAAAATGTAAAATAAATGTATTATTATTATTATTATTATTATGAAATTTAAACCCTAATAATGTTTTAAAATGTGTTTACATTTTGAGAAATGTATTATTATAATTAAATATAAAAATATAAATAATAATTATTACATTATATTATATTATTAAACATTTAATTATTTAAACAAATAATATATTTTATATTTTTTAGCTCAATAGTCTCTATTAATTTTCTTTGTACAGAAAAGTGCAGCATGAACAATCTATAAAATATCTACTTTTGTGTTCCACAAAAGAAAAAGTAATTTGGGTTTGCAGCAACATGAGTAAATAATACTGATATAATTTTCTTTTCTGTGTGAATTATTCCTTATGATAAGATGAATCATGATTAAAAGCAGACCAGTCACTACTGTCTGTTGTCCAATCATCTCTTCTGGTCTTCAGATCAAGTTGAAGTCACATTTAGTGAGTGTAGCGGAGGCTTGTTTGTTATTTTCTCTCCTGATGGGTGTGATGTTATGGAGTATAACCCCTCAGCACCTCAGGGCGTGGACACAAATCCTGTTATATCCACAGTGCTGACCTTTTGTTCTGATATTTCATGCAGTCTGCTCTGATCCAATAACAGCTTATATTTATTGAAGTGCCCAAATCCCTGGACGTTCACAAATAATCCCGCTCTCTCCCTGCTTTATTACTTCACTTTGAATGCAATGTTGATGTGCACTTTGCTTCCAAGATGATTCTTATGAAATGCTTGTTGGTAGAAGAGAGAATCAAAGTTAATCTTGAGTCTTCGTCAATGCCGCAGTGCATGATGGGATAGGAGACAGGCCTGTTTGAGGTGTTAACGGCAGCTGTAGGTGTTCAGATGGGGTTGTTTGGATAGTATCGATGCTATCAAGTGTGTTTGATGTTTTAGTGTTTCGACTCAGTGTTTCTGTTGAGATGTGAAATCTTCTGGCTAGAGAGAGTGGTTCAGCTCAGGAACGTCTTACAACTTCAGGTTTTCTTGTAGATGACGGGTAAATAAAAAGAAGAATACTTGTTATTTTGGTGTTATTTCTGAACAGAATGAAGTCTGATGCTTTTCTTTGGTTTTTAAATGAAATAAATAAGGTTTTACTTTAGGTTTTGGTTAGTTTTATTACAGAAAAAAAATGTGTCACTGTGTAATTAACATACAACTGTTTTACAGATTCTCCACAAGAGCTTGATGCAAATATGAAGTCAAGAACACGACCCAGGTAAAAGCTTTTTAAACTCTCACTACTGCTACACTACCGTTCAAACGTTTAGGGGTCAAATTTTCTTTTAATTAACACTTATATTCAGCAAGGATGGATTAAATTTATCCAAATTGACAGTAAATACATTCATAATGATATATATATATATATATATATATATATATATATATATATATATATATATATATATATATTATATACAAACCCGATTCCAAAAAAGTTGGGACACTGTACAAATTGTGAATAAAAAAGGAATGCAATAATTTACAAATCTCATAAACTTTTTATATTTATTCACAATAGAATATAGATAACATATCAAATGTTGAAAGTGAGACATTTTGAAATGTCATGCCAAATATTGGCTCATTTTGGATTTCATGAGAGCTACAAATTCCAAAAAAGTTGGGACAGGTAGCAATTAGAGGCCGGAAAAGTTAAATGTACATATATGGAACGGCTGGAGGACCAATTTGCAACTTATTAGGTCAATTGGCAACATGATTGGGTATAAAAGAGCTCTCAGAGTGGCAGTGTCTCTCAGAATCAGAAGGATCACTAGCATGTGGAGGAGCAAGGGAGTTTCTCAGAGAAAAATTGCAAAGAGTTTGAAGTTATCATCATCTACAGTGCATAATATCATCCAAAGATTCAGAGAATCTGGAACAATCTCTGTGCGTAAGGGTCAAGGCCGGAAAACCATACTGGATGCCCCTGATCTTCGGGCCCTTAGACGGCACTGCATCACATACAGGAATGCTACTGTAATGGAAATCACAACATGGGCTCAGGAATACTTCCAGAAAACATTGTCGGTGAACACAATCCACCGTGCCCTTCGCTGTTGCCGGCTAAAACTCTATAGGTCAAAAAAGAAGCCATATCTAAACATGATCTAGAAGCACAGGCGTTTTCTCTGGGCCAAGGCTCATTTAAAATGGACTGTGGCAAAGTGGAAAACTGTTCTGTGGTCAGACGAATCAAAATTTGAAGTTCCTTTTGGAAAACTGGGATGCCATGTCATCCGGTCTAAAGAGGACAAGGACAACCCAAGATGTTATCAGCGCTCAGTTCAGAAGCCTGCATCTCTGATGGTATGGGGTTGCATGAGTGCATGTGGCATGGGCAGCTTACACATCTGGAAAGGCACCATCAATGCTGAAAGGTATATCCAAGTTCTAGAACAACATATGCTCCCATCCAGACGTCGTCTCTTTCAGGGAAGACCTTGCATTTTCCAACATGACAATGCCAGACCACATACTGCATCAATTACAACATCATGGCTGCGTAGAAGAAGGATCCGGGTACTGAAATGGCCAGCCTGCAGTCCAGATCTTTCACCCATAGAAAACATTTGCCGCCTCCATAAAGAGGAAGATGCGACAAAGAAGACCTAAGACAGTTGAGCAACTAGAAGCCTGTATTAGACAAGAATGGGACAACATTCCTGTTCCTAAACTTGAACAACTTGTCTCCTCAGTCCCCAGACGTTTGCAGACTGTTATAAAAAGAAGAGGGGATGCCACACAGTGGTAAACATGGCCTTGTCCCAACTTTTTTGAGATGTGTTGATGCCATGCAATTTAAAATCAACTTATTTTTCCCTTAAAATTATACATTTTCTCAGTTTAAACATTTGATATGTCATCTATGTTGTATTCTGAATAAAATATTGAAATTTGAAACTTCCACATCATTGCATTCTGTTTTTATTCACAATTTGTACAGTGTCCCAACTTTTTTGGAATCGGGTTTGTATATATGATTAGGTTATGGTATTTATAACTAGCTCAGTATAAAAACAATAGATGCGTATGCAATGTCCCCATTTAGAAAGCTAAGTAAACGCGTGTGTGTGTGTGTGTTACCCCCAGGTCATATTCCAGCACCTCCATAGATGATGCCATGAAGAAGGTGGAAGAGCCGCCCACTCCTCCTCCTCGACCCCAGAAGACTCACTCCCGTGCATCCTCTCTTGACCTCAACAAGCTCTTCCAACAGAGCAGTCAAGGTTCACACCCTTCCCAACATTCTTTGAGCTTTTAACTGTATACACATACAGACTTTCATGTACTGAGAATATAAAGTACAGACATTGAGATAAAATAAAATGAATGTAATAAAAGTAACTATATGTCGATGCGGTATTGGCGTGTTCTAGGGTTGTACTGGCACAGTTGACGTTGAAGCACCATTAGCTTTTTGGATACTTTCACTGCTGTTTTTGCAAATGTAGTAACAGTATTCACCGAGAAAATATTGAAAGTTTATTCTTTAAATGTATGAAGCTGCAGGTTTACACAGTGAGAATAATACGCTACCATACCAATGTTTGAAAAGAAAGAAAAGTATCTGGTTGAAAATCAAGTCTTTGTGGTTGTAGTTGTTAAATAAAGTTCTGGCCCCATTTCTGAAAACCCACAGTAGATAAGAAAACCCTTAGTCAGTCTTAATCATTTTAAAGACAATATTACTAAAGGTTGATAGGTTTGTTGCAAGCTCTGAATGACTCAAATGTGGTGAAGATTTGAGACACATGAACACACATTCTGAATCCAGCGCTATTAAACTGTCTGACTTTGAACCAACTAAATGTTTCAAAGAATGCAATATTCATAAAGCATTGTTGCACTAAAGCTATAAACATAGTCTCATCATTCTTTAAATGCTCAGTGAGTTTTCATGACATGCAAATTATTAAAAAGTCACACCTAGTCTTGATTTTTAGTGCATTTTTTTGTGTTGATAAGATTAAGTAAAGACTCTTATACTCATCAAGGTTACATTTTTTTGCTCAAAATGTTAAAATGTAATTTATTCCTGTGATCAAAGCTGAATTTTCAGCATCATTACTCCAGTCTTCAGTGTCACATGATCCTTCAGAAATCATTCTAATATGCTGATTTGATGCTTAAGAAACATTTCTGATTATTATCAATGTTGAAAACAGTTGTGCTGCTTCATATTTTTGTGAAAACCGTGATTTACATTTTCTTCAGGATTCTTTTATGAATAGAAAGTTCAAAGGAACAGCATTTATTTGAGATCTTTTAAAACATTATAAATGTCTTTACTACCAATTTAATGCATCCTTGCTGAATAGATCTTTTAATTTCTTTAAAAAAAACTTAACTGACACCAAAATGTTTTCTACAGCAGTGTGTGTGTGATTACTTCTCAATTGTCTGTAAGCTATAGATCATTGCAGTGTGTTCAGTACTAGGTTTGAAGTCATTTATAGTGTTGAATTGTTTTATTTAAATCTTATGCAGAATATTTGTGAACAGTCTTGAAAAAGAACATCAATAAAGTAGCAGCAGTTTTTCGTATAACTTTCTGAATATCTTCTAGGTGCTAAAAGTGGCTGGTTGCCTCCTCCTCCAGCTCTCCCTCCACGACCACCAGCGACACAGGTGAACTCCTCAGCAAATCCTCATTTAACGTATTTGCTGATGGCAAATCCAGTTTAAAATGCGATCTGTGCTTTTTAAAGGGGCTACATGTAAGAATTTTCATGTATGCAATCGCTTTTTTATTGCCAATGTGTGAACAGCTTATATTAAAAAAAATATTCGGGCTTTTCCAAGCTTAAAATGGGAGTGAATAGTATCCAATATTTTGAAGTAATGAAAGTATCATGAAAGTAATCAAAACGGCTTCGGGGGTTAATAAAGGCCTTCTGATGCAAAGTGATGTGTTTTTGTAGGAAAAATATCCATTATTAACCTTTATTAACCCCCCTGGAGCCATATGGATTACTTTTATGATGGATGGATGTGCTTTTTTGGGCTTCAGAATATTGGTTACTGTTCACTCCCATTACAGTGGTGGTCAGAATTATTGGCACCCTTGGTAAATATGATCAAAGATGACTATAAAAATAAATCTGCATTGTTTATCCTTTTGATCTTTAATTCATAAAATTAGCAAAAATCTAACCTTTCATTGAAGGAAAAGAATTGAAAGTGGGGGGGATCACATTATGAAATAAATGTTTTTCTCCAAAACACATTGGCCACAATTATTGGCACCCCTAGAATTTTTTATGAATAAAATATCTCTGAACTATATTCCCATTCATATTTACATTTTTTAGCACACCAGGGCGACTAGGAGCTTGAAATTGTCCATCCATGACTTCCTGTTCCACAGGAGTACAAACATGAGGAAACACAAAGGCCAAATCCCCTTAATCATCATCACAATGAGTAAAACCAAGAATATAGTTCTGATGTGCGCAAAAGATTGTTGAGCTTCACAAAATAGAAAATGGGTATAAGAAAAAAGCTAACACATTGAAATCCCCATTTCCACCATCAGGGAAATAATTAAGAAGTTTCAATCAACTATGTTACCTGGATGTGTCTAAATCGTCCTAAGGAGGAAAGTTTGAGTGACCAAAGACTCTCCAAGGATCACAGCTGGAGAATTGCAGAGATTAGTTGAGTCTTGAGTCTCAGAAAGCCTAAAAAATGATCAAACAGCACCTACATCCCCAAAGTTGTTCGGGAGGGTTTCAATCTTCTGCTCTCATCCAGAATCAAGCATATTCAGTTGTCAGACACTGAAATTCAAATGGGATGGTCAGATGAACTAAAAAAAGAGCTTTTTGGCAGCAACCCACCAGATGGGTTTGGTGCACACATGGATAAAAAGTACCCAAACGGTTAATATACTGCTGGATCTTTAATGCTGTGGGCCTATTTTTCTGCTGGAGGTCCTGGACATCTTGTTCAGATACAAGGCATCATGGATTCTATCAAATACCAACAGATGAAAATCAAAACCTGACCACTTCTGCTAGAAATCTTATAATGGGCCATGATTGGATCTTCCATCGGGACAATGATCCAAAACAAACATCAAAACCAGCACAAAAATGTGTCACTGACATGAAATGAAGCTTCTGCCATGGCCATCCCAGTCCCCTGACCTGAACCTTAAAGATGAGTGAGAGTGTGAGTGGAGCGAACTGAAGAGAAGAAGCACCAACATGGAGCTGGGAATCTGAAGGATCTGGAGAGGTTCTGCATGAAGGAATGGTCTCTGATCTCTTGTCAGGTGTTCTCCAAACTCATCAGGCATTATAGAAGAAGACTCAGAGCTGTTACCTTGGCAAAAGGAGGTTGCAAAAAGTTTTGAATAAAAGGGTGCCATTAATTGTGGCCAACGTGTTTTGGAGAAAAACATTTATTTCATAATGTGAGTTTCCCCCCACTTTCAATTATTTTCCTTCAATGAAAGGTTAGATTTTTGCTAATTTTATGAATGAAAGATCAAAAGGATAAACAATGCAGACTTTTTACAGTCATCTTTGATCATATTTACCAAGGGTGCCAATAATTCTGACCACCACTGTATAAAGCTGGGAAAAGCCAGAATAGTTTTTAATATAACTCCAATTTGTTTTACTTCCAAGCTAAGAATGAAAAAGAACTTCGCCGTGAGTATATATCAGGGCCTTGAATCATGTTCACGAGAGTGAGCACGAGCAATACGTTTCTGGCTGCAGTTCACTTAACAGCCACTGGTGTCGCTAATAACAAGGGTTTCTGAATTCTACATATAGCCCCTTTAAAACATGCTTGTTGTTTTCTAGCTTGTCATTAGCTGTTTGACCTCCATGTTCCAAAAACCAGCTTGACTGGATTCTTGATGGTAAAAAAATGATCAACTTTGGTATACAGTTCAGCCGATGTGCAGTTTATATCAGCGGTTTTACAGTCATTTTAAACATGGCTCAGATCTGTTTCATTGAAAGGATAAATTTTAGTTTGCTTTATAAGATTTGATTATCTTCTGTACTTTACTGTTCTGTGTTGCCTAATAACTTGTGTCCTTATTCAATGTCTCAGATCTTCAGCTTCATCCCTGGCTCAGAGAAGAGTTCCCAGAAGGCTGTTCAGCAGCCAAACTTTGCAGATTTCAGCAAGTTTAGTGAGGAGGTGAGTAGATGTTCACATTGATCCTGCTCTCAAGTACAGAAACTATTAAAAACACACAATTTATTAACCTCAGATATGAGAATCACTGAACTGGCATTTGAACCAACATTTAGCTTCTGATGTGATGTATTTCTGACTGAATATCTGAATATTTAATTAATTTTATTTTTTAGAGTCAATTTCATTTTTACAATAGTAAATGAATTGTGTATAGTAAGAATGAGGACATTTTAATTGATTTTAATTTACCATTTTGGTAACACTTTAAAATAAGTTTCCATTTGTTAACATTAATCTTAGTTAATGTTAATTTCAGCATTTACTAATACATTATTAATTCAAATCAAAAGTGGTGTCTGTTAATATCATTTAATAACATGATCTAACAATGAACAGTTACAGTGGGTACGGAAAGTATTCAGACCCCCTTAAATTTTTCACTCTTTGTTATATTGCAGCCAATTGCTAAAATCATAGCTTGTAACCTTGGCCAGATCTGTGCCTTGCCACAATTCTGTCTCTGAGCTCTTCAGGCAGTTCCTTTGACCTCATGATTCTCATTTGCTCTGACATGCACTGTGAGCTGTAAGGTCTTATATAGACAGGTGTGTGGCTTTCCTAATCAAGTCCAATCAGTATAATCAAACACAGCTGGACTCAAATGAAGGTGTAGAACCATCTCAAGGATGATCAGAAGAAATGGACAGCACCTGAGTTAAATATATGAGTGTCACAGCAAAGGGTCTGAATACTTAGGACCATGTGATATTTCAGTTTTTCTTTTTTAATAAATCTGCAAAAATGTCAACAATTCTGTGTTTTTCTGTCAATATGGGGTGCTGTGTGTACATTAATGAGGAAAAAAAATGAACTTAAATGATTTTAGCAAATGGCTGCAATATAACCAAGAGTGAAAAATTTAAGGGGGTCTGAATACTTTCCGTACCCACTGTAGATATTGTATTAACTAACGTTAACAAAGATGAATAAATTCTGTAACGTAATGGTCGTCGTTGACGTTATTATTTTTATTTCATATAAATTATTAATTACTATTATTCATAATATAATGGTATTTTAATTTATATTATGATATTTGGCTCAATCCTTGTTATAAAATTAAAGGCAATTATTTTTTTCTAGATGATTTATTCCAAAAAAATAAAAACCAAATGCATGGTCTCAGCCATATTTGTTAAAATATTAATATCCTAAAAAATATTTTGCTAAAGGAATATATGTAACCCATTTTTCCAAATATGTGTTCGTTCCATGAACTCAAATCTGTCTATTTAATAAAATAAATAGGCTCATTGAAATTATATATAGTGAAATTCGGCACACACACAGTCTTCCTGCTGTCTGTCATCGTTTCTTTCTCAGTTATTAATTATGTGTCCTCTTTGAAGAGTCTGAACTTCCTCTTTCCAGTGTGTGTGAACACGCCTGCACCTCTTCGCCTGTGTCTCATGCCACTTCTGTGCACACAGACTCGCTGCAGTAACCTGATGTGTGTGTTCTCATGTTTCTGTGGCTGCAGGCTGGGAAGAGACGGCAGTTTCCCACAGTTTAATAAGAGTATAAAGCCACAGGAACCCCAATGAAAACACACACACACACACTCTCATCAGCGTTACACAACCTTGTACGCTCACCGCTGCGGGCCGTTCTTACCTCAGCTTGCATTACACACACACTGTTTTGACAGCACAGGCACCTGCAAATATCTGTGCTCAAGCCCTGTCCGTGAAAGCTAATACTCATATGAGATATGAAGATATGAGCGTAGACTCTATATGAAGGGATTCTGGCTTGATCAAATACTCATAACTCCGGTGAAGCCTCCAAAGACCTTCAACCATCTCGTACCGCAAGGGTTCCTTCATCTTTATGGCCTTTTTACCCCTTCATGCTTTTAACTTTTGGCTTCTGTAAAGCAGTGAGAGGGAATGTGATCACTGCGTGAAATTCATTTGTCATAGATGTGGGTTTCTGAGGTCATTATTGGACAGAGAAGCACAGTGTCTTAATCAGGCACGATCTGACATGTACGTTTCCAGAAGCAAGGAAGTCGCTTTTTTTTTTTGCATTTTAAAGGCATCATTGTTGCATGACTTATTTTGGGATCATAGTAAATTATTAGTGTTTTAAAAAGTTAACTTTATGATGGCAAACGTAATCTAAATGATTTGGTACATCCCTAAATTACTGTATTCATCTTATATTCAGTGTCTAGACTTTTACATGTCAGTAATACACCCGCAACAGTAGTTGGCGCCAAATACACGTAAAACGAGTGTGCCAAGAAATATGGTGTGTCCCAGTGTAATGTTTTTCATGTCCGCAGGTTGAAGCGACCCCAAAAAAATTATATTTATCCCCTTGAATGTGCATTTTAACAAGGAAACTCAGATTTTACCCGCGGAACTCGTGCTAGTTTTTATTGGGCGGGTTTTGTTGTGAAATCCTGGCAACCCTGATCACGAGCCACAAAAAACAGGGTTAAATTTTTGGGTTAGTTCACCCAAAAATGAAAATAATGTCATTTATTACTCACCCTCATGTCGTTCCACACCCGTAAGACCTTCGTTCGTCTTCGGAACACAAATTAAGATATTTTAGTTGAAATCCGATGGCTCCGTGAGGCCTGCATAGACAGAAATGACATTTCCTCTCTCAAGATCCATTAATGTACTAAAAACATATTTAAATCAGTTCATGTGAGTACAGTGGTTCAATATTAATATTATAAAGCAACGAAAACAAATAACGACTTATTTAGTGATGGCCGATTTCAAAACACTGCTTCAGGAAGCATCGGAGCACAAATGAATCAGCGTGTCGAATCAGCGGTTCAGAGCGCCAAAGTCACGTGATTTCAGCAGTTTGACACGCGATCTGAATCATGATTCGATACACTTATTCATTTGTGCTCCGAAGCTTCCTTAAGCAATGTTTTGAAATCGGCCATTACTAAATAAGTCATCGTCTTTTTTTTTTTTTTTTTTTTTTGGCGCACTAAAAATATTCTCGTCGCTTTATAATATTAATATTGAACCACTGTACTCACATGAACTGATTTAAATATGTTTTTAGTACATTAATGGATCTTGAGAGAGGAAATGTCATTGCTGGCTATGCAGGCCTCACTGAGCCATCGGATTTCATCAAAAATATCTTAATTTGTATTCAGAAGATGTCTTACGGGTGTGGAACGGCATGAGGGTGAGTAATAAATGACATTATTTTCATTTTTGGGTGAACTAACCCTTTAATTACTCACCCTCACGTTGTTCCACACCTGTAAGACCTTCATTCATCTTCGGAACACAAATGAAGATATTTTTGATAAAATTTGATGGCTCAGTGAGACCTGCATTGAGAGCAAGTTATCTTAAACTTTCAAACGCCAAGAAAGCTACTAAAAACGTATTTAAAACAGTTCATGTGACTACAGTAGTACAGTACAGTAGTGAAGTGATGAGAATACTTTTTGTGCGGCAAAAAAAAAAAAAAAAAATAATGACTTTATTCAACAATATCTAGCACTCGTCACTGAACTAAACACTGCTTCATGAAGCTTTATGAATCTTTTGTTTCGAATCAGTGGTTCGGAGCATGTAACAAACGATCTCAAACTGCCAAAGTCACGTGATTTCAGTAAACGAGGCTTTGTTACGTCATAAGTATTTTGAAATATCAATGGCTCACATGACTTTGGCAGTGCTCCGAACCACTGATTTGAAACAAAAAATTTGTAAAGCTTTGAAGCTTCATGAATAATAGCATTGAATAAAAAATATGAAATAAACATAAATCTGAAGAACAATGACATGTTTTTGGAATTATTTTATCTTCAAGTTTATCTTTTTTTTTATACATCCAAGATTGTGAGAGAATAATAAATAGGAAATACTTTTTTATTTTTAATTTCAATAAAGTAGGAAATATCATATTTTATTTATTTTCAATAAAGTAGTATTAAATAATAAAAATAATAATAACAGACTTGTTTTTGAAAATGTTTTACCTTCAATTTTCTGTATTTTTATACTTTGAGTATTGTGTCATTAGCTTAACAAACTCCATTAGAATCAATTACGAATCGTGTCTCTTGGCTTGTTGAACACTATTTCTGTGTCATCATTTATCGTACTTTGTCACAGTTGCCGTAAATCTACCATCTGTCCTTCGCTATGACATGTTTTCCCTTCTATAAGTTCCAAGTTCTGATAAAGATTTTACCCGCATCTACCTGTATGATCTGACCTGCTGTCAAATTTTTACCTCTCTCGTATAAAATTGACACAGGATCTCATTTTGGTTCTAGACCTGACAGCTTCTGATTAATTGTATCTGGGTTGAGTTTCATATTGCATTTGATTTTTTTCTCCTTTGCAGCTTTTTATGTCCCTTGTTAACTAAAGACAACACAGCAGCCCTGAGCTGATCATTAATGACTTGAGCTGAAAGAGCTCAGGGCACATGTCATGGAAACACAGTCTCAGAAAACATCCTCCATCACTTACTTTCCACTCGTTTATGTCTCAGATCTCTGTTTCCTTCAGGGGAAAGCACTCAGTCTTAATTAAACTCTGAGATATTTCTGAGCAGGAACCAAGAGATTCATGTTTGACCTTGAATCACACCATCTTGTGTTATTATCATCATCATCATCATCTCTCCGGAGTGCTGACTAATGAGAGACAGAGTATATTTAAGCAGTATTCAGTATTATGATGTGATATTATGAAAACATTCATGGTTTGTTTCAGTCCCTGTTACAGAAAACACTTAATAATAATTCGTCGACATATTCAGTTTATATGCAGGGCTCGAATTGAGGGGGGACGCACGGGGATCAGGCCTGGATTTATTTATATGCTATCGCTTGTTTCTGCATCTTCTTCACCTGTGTTTTGATCAGGAGATTCAGTACAATTTCAGAAGATGTGTAATAGCGCCCCCTACATTATAACAGTGAAAACACGGAAAGCTGTATAGTCTCGTCTTTGGTGGGGAAGCATTTTCTCATAAAAGACGAGATAACTCATCAATGGCGGGGAAAGAGTTAATCATTATTATTATTTTATTTAACTCTAATAGTAAAACACTGTAAGACGATTGCTATCTAAATTTAACAAAATTTTAAATCTCAGGAATAAAGCTCATTTTTTTCATAAATCATTACTATTAGTCACCCTTTATGTCTGTCTGTGGGTTTTGCAAATATTTAACCAATGAAACATGTTAAAAAGAGCTTGTGACTGAACCTGTCTGTAATTTAAACTCAAATATCTGCGTTAGTGGCTTTTTTTATTAGGTTGTAGTAACTTAATGAAATTGTCTTGATAACTTCGGAAATTAGGTAGTTTCTAGTTCTCAGCATGTTTTACATAAGACTGGATAATGAGAATAAATGTTGAAATTAAGTGTTAATTTATTTGTTTTTAGTGAAGGGAAAGACCTGTTAGTGTTTAATGCTGTTATGTTTGACATTTAAGAGAGTTTCTGTAAAGTTGAAGTTTATGTTTAGACTACATTGACTCTATAAGCAATGACTATGATAATGCCAATGACAAGAAATATCTTACTTGTTCATTAAATATACATGTTAAATAAGTTGTTAGCATGTGCTATGACAGCTGTTGATTTGAACTGAAATAGATCAGATTCCAGGGCTATAGTAGAGGCTCTGGTAGTTATGCTACAAATTAAGTTCCTCTAACTCAATGTAGCTTGTTGGTTTAATGTAAATTCACTCAAAGTTGTCACAATTTAAAAATTAAATTGGTGCAAACTGTTGCGTTAATTTTTTTGTGGAGCCAACACATTATTTTTTAGTGTAGTCTAGCATTTGTCGTCGACTCATAGCTTGTGTGAAGCTCTTCATCTTGAGATCATCATGAGATTTTGGCCAAATGACAGAAAAAAATGAGCGCCCACATAGCTACAATAAACTTTATAACCTGTAAGTTGATAAAAAATGTAAAAACGGCGCCAGTACAGTTTAACAGTGTTGTGTGTTATGTAAAACTTATAATGCAAATGAAAAATTCTCTACATATGGTAATTAACTAACTTTAAATTACAGCAATTGGCCAATCAGAACCTAATATTGTGACGAGCTGCATGCGCACAAAGTCTTGTTATTTAGGGTTATTGTTAGGTTTGACAGAAATGTCAAAAAAAAAAATTGTTAAATATAATTTAGGTATTGAACAAAAAATAATAATGGAGGTTTTTTTAATATTTTACCTTCGGTTTTCTACATGTTTTTGTAGTTATTAAAATAAAATTAAGATTGGGAGAGAATAATAGTAATATTTTATTATTAATTTTATTTTCAATAAAGTAGTATTGAACAAATATATTGAATAAAAAGTAATATCAATTAAAGTCTAAAAATGTTTTATGAAGTTGTTTTACCTTAATTTTTATGTGCGCTTCTGTATTTTTATGCTTTTGGAGTATTGCATCAGAATCTATTATAAATCATGTCTCCTAAAAGTTATTCATTTATTTAAATATTTTTTATTTTTAAAAATCTATTATTCATTTATAAAAGAACCTCAAGGCCAGTGCCTTGGTTTCTTTTGTTCTCTCTTTTTCCCCTTGAACTTTGCTATCCTCTCTGCATTGGATTGGTAAACAGAATTAATTCTCTGTGCTTATTCCTTTATATTTTGTGTTATATTATAAATGAATTCACAGCTCATTGCTTTATTCAAACAACAGGTGGCGCTGTTGTTAATGCAGATAACAGTATCCATGTGCTAAACAGCTTTAACTGACCAGTTCAGTATATTTTGACCCTCTCCAACTAACCTATTTTCCTCTCACACAGGTTATGCTAGGCAGGTGTTTAGCTCGGTCACATTTTTCCAAGGCTTTGTACTCTTTGTAGGAACACTTGTTTTTATTCAACACTCCTTTGCCCATGTAATGGTCCTTCTCAGTTTTATAGGCGGCGGTGGGCACCGTTACCTTCACGCGGCTGTATGGTGGTCGTAACTCTTGTGTTTTGTCCCGAGGGTACGGCTGGATGGGTGTAATAACTCGTTGTGTGTCGCAGCAAATCAAATCGTTTATGACTTGCCAGACAAATTTACAGCCTCTCAATCGGCCTGTTTCTGCTATTACTTTTCATTGTGCCATAAAGAACAGATTCCCTGTGCCACAACGACCACAGTCCTGGGCGGCAGGGGCTTTTTAGCCAACGTATTGCATTTTTTTACAAAATGATTGAATGTTTACACAACACCGACAGAGTTTGATAGCGTGGAAATATGGGCGTTCCAGTCTCGCATGATTAAATGAACAGCAGTCATATTTTGTGTGAAATACAGCGGCGTAAGAGGGATGTTGTAAGCCAGAGAGGCTTTACTGAGAATGTCAAGATTGATGTTGTGCCCTCAGTGATCCATAAACGTACACTGTGTCGTATCTGAGCCAGCGTATAGAGAGAGCTGTGTAATTCACTTTAAAGAGCGAGGAAAGAATTTAATGCGGCCTTCACTTCAATGCCTCTACTTTTTCTTTGCCCACATCCTCTGTTTGAGAGACTCAGAAATTGCAGCTTTTGGAAAGAGAGGACTAAGGGAAAATGCAGACTATTATGCCCCTATTATACTATTTTAAAGGTTCCTAATTTTGTTTTGGAGGCTCGTACAACAGGTTTACGTGCATCCAAGGTCAGAAGCACTTTAATGTTCTCATAATATCCATTGCAGCATCAGCTCTTTTCTCACAGTGTCTGAAATGTTTCAATAAAGGATTCGGTCTCTCTAAACGCCTCCTTTCCGAAAGCCTACTCTGCTCTGATTGTTCAGATGGCCCAGTCTGTTGTGATAGGTCACACTTGGCTCCTTCGTGGTCAAAAGTGACCGAAGCCTTGAAATGTAACTACAATGTAATTGTTTTTTTTTTCCAATAATATATATATTTTTTTTAAGTTTTTATAATAATTTTGAGGGGATTGTATGATGCTATGCAATATTTATACAATTATATGAGCTATTTTTCCCTATTGAAAATACACTTTTTTTGGCATTTAAAATCCAATTTTTGAAGGTAGATTAGTGCCATCTGGTGGGAGTAAAAAAAGAAAAACTTATGTAATGCCATGGTGTAACCACTAGATTATTATATACCTCTATATAAAAAGGCTTATAAATTCTATAATTGTTTTTAGACATAAATACTTATTTTTATGAAGTTGGATTTGGATTTATACTTAGACATTCTCAAAGACTACTTATTGTCAAGGTTTTTTTTTTTTTTTTTATGTTGACTTGAAGTGTCAGTTTTTGCATTAATTTTACTGCAGTCAAACCTGAACACAGAGGAGGGCATTTTGTTACATTTAACATCAAAATAATGGTTTCCATAAAAATTCAAATAAATGTTCTTTTGAAATTTCTATTTATCAACAAATTCTGAAAAAATATCACGGTTTCCACAAAAATATGAAGCACACCACTGTTTTAAAATGATAATAATCAGAAATGTTTCTTGAGCAGCAAATCATCATAGATTTGATTTCTGAAGGATCATGTGACTCTGAAGACTGGAGTAATGATGCTGAAAATTCAGCTTTGATCACAGGAATAAATTACATTTTATACAAGTATATTAACATAGAAAACAGTTTTTTTAAATTGTAATAATATTTCACAATATTGCTGTTATTACTGTATTTTTGATCAAATAAATCTTGGTGAGCATTAGAGACATGAAAGAATTTCACCAATCCTGTTGTCTTGGTTAATGTTACAACTTGCTTTGGAAAACTAACATTGAAAGCCTCCTGATGTCAAACTCCTCATCCTCTTACAGCAGGAGACTGTCGTGACAGGAGCTCTCAGCACTGAAGACCTGGCACCTCCCAAATCGGTAAGAACTGACCCCTTTCCATTAAACGAGCACCTAACACCTCATCTGAGCCCCTTTAAATAGGGGTTCATATCTCACAGATGCTGAGACATGACCATAATGCATCTTCACATGCTGATCTTCAGCGCACTGATGATTAGGGCATGTTTGATGATAGTTTACCCATATGAGAAGTTTCTCTCAAGGTCTACTTCAAACATTTAAACCACTTCCCAGGATTCCACAGTGTTACACCAGGGCCACGCCCCTCAGAAGCCAGTACGAAGAAAACTCCACGCTGAAAGCCAGAGTGCCACGCCCCCCTTGGCCACGCCCTACTCTGCTGCCACATTGACCAAATCTACACAGAGGTGCATATATCTTTTTTTATTCTTATTTTCTATTTAACTAAAAATGAACAAGAATGGCAGTGTTTACAATAGCATAATATAGCTTACATAATTAAAATAATAAAATTAATTAAAAGTAAATAAATAAAGCAAATAAATTAGAAAAAATTCAATAATAATATTATAAAATGTATTAACTATATAATATAAAATATTAAATATACAACAATGCCAATGTTTACAATAAGTATTGACAATAACTTAACAGATGAAGGATTACTTATACAAATAAAAAAATGAAGCAAATATGTAAATGAGAAAAAATAAAAATATAATATAATATAATATAATAATATATTAAATAAATAATAAAATGCATTAAATATACTATAATGACAAAGTTTACTACAATATAACTACAATAACATTTTAGCTTAAAGATTACTTATAATAATTTAAGCAAACATAAAAAATACAAAAAAAATATAAAATGTTTTACATGTATAATATACAATATATCATGTAAATCAATGGCAATGTTTACAATAAGTACTGACAATAACATATTACAGCTTAAAGGTTACTTATAAAAATAAATGAAAAATAATAAAATATGTAAATGAGACATAAAAATACAATAATAATAACATAAAATATATTAAATGTATAATATAAAATATTTAACGGAATGGCAGTGTAACTATGATATTATAATTGTATTTTTTTTTTCTAATATACATATTTGATTTTTATATTTTTTAAGTAATCTTTAAGGTATAATATGTTCTTGTAATATGTAATATATATTACATTATATTACATATACATGCGTACATATACAGTCAAACCAAAATTTATTCAGACACACTGAACATTTCATTCATTAATTTTTGGGTATTATATGTCACAGTTTATTTTATTTTGCTCTCCTCACTTACATAAATGAACTATAGTGTCCTGCACCAACTAGTAAAAATATATGAAAAATATAAAAAAATGCCTGAATAATTTTTGGTTTGACTATATATATATATATATATATATATATAAACAAATATTTACATTAGAAACTACATTGATAGTAATATCATTGACTAATAGTAATATCAATTATTAAGTATATAATATTAAATATAAATTCTAAAATGAATATATCAATCTAATCTTACACAATACATCAGGGAACAAACAGCATGGATCAGTGATTTCTAAATGCTAAACAAGTGGGATCATGAATTGAATATAATGAAAAGCTCATCCACACATGCAAACACCGGTCATGAATATCTGGTGTTGTGTTCAGGCCTCCACCCAAGCAGAAGAGAGAGATCCAGATGGCCATAAGGAAGAACCGAGAAACCAACGCAGTCCTGACACGTCTCAACAGTGAACTGCAGCAACAGCTAAAGGTGCGGCAACCATATCCACACACAGGAATAGTTCTTACACATGCTTATTCCAAGAAGCATTAAGAAATAAACGCCGGCCATTGATGCTTAAAATGTTAGCAGTCTCAAATGATGAGATCTGTCTGCTCACACATTAGTTTTAGGTTAGTTTTCTAGTTAGGCAGCACATACTATTTCCAACACCCCTACCCAGACCGATCAGATATCTCTAGTCTTGTATCGAGTGCATGCCGCTTTTATATATATACACACAGACGGCTTGTGTCACCCTGAAGAGTTATTGAGTGACTGGAGATGGTCTAGAGTTGCAGCCCTCAATTTATTCAGAGATCTGCTCAATGAACGCACACACACACACACAGGCTTTCTGAAAATGCAAGCTTGGACTCCGGCTCAAGCAGTTGTCTTCTTTAAAATAGTGCATCCTACAGCAGCTGTGTGTGTGTGTGTGTGGTGTGTGTGTGTGTGTGTGTGTGTGTGTGTGTGTGTGTGTGTGTGTGTGTGTTTGAAGTGAAGGTGAGCATCAGAATGTGCTTGGAAATGCATTTTACCACTGACAGTGAGAGCAGAAGTGAAAGAAAGTGAGGGAAATGAAAAGTGAAAGACGCTAGACTCTTGCTCATAAATGCCCATGTGCAGATCAGGTTGCACTGCATTCTGGGGAACAGTTAACCTGCAGACCGCTGCATGATACGTTATGAATCTCACTTTAAGACCCCGATATATTCATGGCGAAGTATCGTTCTTCGTTTAGGGGTAAAACGAAGTTCAAAATACGTGAGCAGCGATGTACTGTAGTACGAATGGTAGTACGAAGGTGTTTTGCAGCTGGACTGAACTTTTCATGAGAGTTTGGCAAGCTGTTTCAAACACCCAAAACGAACAAAAGACAAACTTTGTTTTGGCCTGATTTTGTTCGAAATGAAGTCACATCAGTTCGTTCTTCGATTTCGTTTGAAGTATATTGGGGCCTTAAAGGAGTTCACTTTCAAATTAGCCCAAGCTTTACTCAAGCATCCTAGGTGTATATGACTTTTTTCTTTCTGATGAACCTTAATCAGAAGAAATATTAATAAATATCCTGACGCATCTGAGCTTTATAATGGCAGTGAGTGGGATCAATGAGTTAACTTAAACTTAACTACTTAAACCGCCAACTTAAATATGGAAGGCGGTCTGGCAGAAGCTAGATATTTTACTTCATAACTTGTTAAATGTGGATATTTTTTTACACAAACACATTGCTTCGCTTCAGAAGGCCTTTATAAACCTCCCGGAGCCGTGTGGAGTACGTTTATGATGGATGGATGTGGATGAAGCACTTTCTTCAGCTCATACTCGTTTGGTAACGCATACTGCCATTATAAAGCTTGTATGCGTCAGGATATTTATTAATATTTCTCAGATTGTTTTCATCAGAAATAAGAAAGTCATATACACCTACGATGGCTTGTAAAGAGGATTAGGGCCAAGCAATAATAAAAAAATAAAACCATCTCGAGATTAAAGTTGTTAAATTTCGAGAAAAAAGTCGAGATAAAATGTTGAGAATAAAGTCATTAAATTACGAGAAAAAAAAGTCGATAAAATGTTGAGAATAAAGTTATTAAATTACGAGAAAAAGACGTTAAATTATGAGAAAAATGTCGTTAAATTTCGAGAAAAAAGTTGAGAATAAAGTCATAAATGATGATAAAATTTTGCGAGAAAAAGTCAGATAAAATGTTGAATAGTCATTAAATTACGAGAAAAAAGTCGTTAAATTACGAGAACAAATTCGTTAAATTATGAGAAAAAAGTCGTTAAATTTCGAGAAAAACGTCGAGATAAAATGTTGAGAATAAATCGTTAAATTACGAGAAAAAAGTCGTCGATAGAAAAATGTTGAGAATAAACTCGTTAAATTACGAGAAAAAAGTCGTTAAATTACGAGAAAAATGTTAAATTTTTAGGAAAAAAGTCGAGATAAAATGTTGAGAATAAAGTCATTAAATTACGAGAAAAAAGTCATTAAATTACGAGAACAAATTCATTAAATTATGAGAAAAATGTTGTTAAATTTCGAGAAAAAAGTCGTTAAATTTCGAGAAAAAAGTCGATAAAATGTTGAGAATAAACTCATTAAATTATGAGAAAAAAGTCGTTAAATTACGAGAAAAAAGTTGAGATAAAATGTTGAGAATAAAGTCGTTAAATCGAGAAAAAAGTGTTAAATTTAGAGAAAAAAGTCGTAAATTAAAAAAAGTCGTTAAATTTAGAGAAAAAAGTCGATAAAATGTTGAGAATAAAGTCATTAAATTACGAGAAAAAAACTCGTTAAATTTCGAGAAAAAAGTCGATAAAATGTTGAGAATAAAGTCGTTAAATTACGAGAAAAAAGGCGTTAAATTACGAGAACAAATTTGTTAAATTATGAGAAAAATGTCGTTAAATTTCGAGAAAAAAGTTGAGATAAAATGTTGAATGGTCATTAAATTACGAGAAAAAAGTCGTTAAATTACGAGAACAAATTTGTTAAATTACGACTTTTTTCTCGAAATTTAACGAGTTTTTTCTCATAATTTAACTAGTTTATTCTCAACATTTTATCTCGACTTTTTTCTCGAAATTTAACGAGTTTTTTCTCGACATTTAACAACTTTAATCTCGAGATGGTTTTATTTTTTTATTATTGCTTGGCCCTAATCCTCTTCCGTAGGCTTGAGAGTGAGTAAAGCTTGGGCTAATTTTCATTTGAAAGTGAACTAATCCTTTAAGAAAGTATTTGTTTTTGCTCTTAGTTTTGAGAACATTCTTTTTTATTTAATTTGTACATGTATTCATTTAGCATACGCTAAATGTATAAATGTAACTATATATTTAAAAAAAATTTTTTTTTATGTAAAGCTGCAGTCCGTAACATTTTTTTGGGGGGGGTTAAAAATGATCCAAAATCAATTTTTGAGCAAGTACATAACCAGACAGTGTTCAAAACTATCTCCTTACCTTAGCCTGATTCACAACGGTAAGCTTGTAATAATGTTTCCTAATCTGGATGGTACTAGTGGGTTTCCGCGGGAAATTCGAGCATGCAGCCGTTCGTCTTTGTGTCATTACATCACGTCTGTAAACATAAAGAACGAGTCCCAGCTAGTAGGCTATATGGCATGTGAGACAGATCTTTTATAGCCTTTTCTCACAGCAGCTGCAATAATTAAACTTATCATTTTGATGGTGCATTGTATGACGTGACAAATTAACGTTAGAGATTAGACTGTTCAGAAATTGAAATCTACAGGTAACGCTAATACACACTAAATACACAGTCACGCAATTATTTAAGTAAATTTTAAATTATAAAATAGAAGCTTGTTTTGCTGTAACAGTTAGACATTATTTAAATATAATTGACAAAATATAATCTTTTTCTTTCAATTGGCTGGAGAAAATAAAGTAGCTGGTGTAGCTGTACAGTACGACAAAATAAGAATAGGATGTCCGTGAGGTGAATGCATGGATAGTTGATTCTTATTAAAATATATACTATTTTTTCTAAATAAATAAAAATAAAACACTAAATCAGTTATTTTAAATGCTTCAAGTGAATTTAGGCAATTAGAACGTTATAATGTACAGTGTGAAAAATGGATGTTCATTTTGAAATTTTTGAAATGTAACAATGTTATTAAATTATTAGTGTTTTAAAGATTAACTTTGATTAAAGTGAGCATTAGATGATGGCAAAGGTACTATACACGTAAAAAGAGGAGAATTGAGCATGCACAATGAAATATCCACAATTGCCTATAAATTTCATGGTGGAAATGCATGACGTCTGACACATGTATGTGGTGTCAGATACGCTGATACAACAGAAATCCAACATCTGTATTAGAAGAAGCAGTCAGACCTGTGCAGATATTTGAGAAGATGTTCCTGACGGGTGTCAGATGACATGAGTTGAAGGAGGTTTGACAGTGTGTGTCCGTCTGTATTGTTCTAGATACACGATATACGTGACTTTAATGACAAATGAAGACAGGTAGAAATAAAAGTGTCTGTGAGTGTCAGACCAGTTGCTTTCATCCTTTCTGTTTGATGTCATCTGAAGGTCATGACCTCAGGTCACTTTGTCTAGCAGTGGCATTCCTCATGTGACAAATGTCTGTGTGCTCACCAACATTTGTCAAATGAGGATCAGCTTGTTAGTGCTCAAGTCATGGATCACTAGTACTGTTGCTCATGCTATTACTCGTATAAAGTTAGCAACCACTCAGGCAGGTTAGCATGTGCACACACCAAATCAAGTTACTTCTCTCATATAAGCTTTAGGGGATGTGGATATGGATAAATCTAGATCAGATCACTTACTTTTGTCTTCAGGTCACAATGATGCTTTATTTAATTATTTATTTATGTATTGATATCATACAGGCCTGAAGGTATGGAAGCTTGTTTTCGCCACTGAATAAAAAATTAAAAAGATAATTGTGACTCTTTATCTCACAATTCTGACTTCTTTTCTCAGAATTGTGAGACATAAACTCGCAATTCTGACTTTTTTCTTGCAATTCTGACTTTTTCTCGCAATTCTGACGTCTTTTTCAGTATTGTGAAACAAACTTTCTGACTTTAATTCTGACTTTTCTCGCAATTACGAGTTAATCTCGCAATTCTCTTTTTTTGAATTGTGAAACAAACTCGCAATTTTGACTTTTTTTCTCGCAATTCTGACTTTTTTTCTGCAATTGCGAGTTCATATCTTGCAATTCTGGTGTCTTTTTTTCAGAATTGTGAAACAAACTCACAATTCTGACTTTTTTTCTGACTTTTTCTTGCAATTCTGACTTTTTCTTTTCTGGCATTCTGACTTTTTCTTTATGTCTCTTCTTTCTTTTTTCAGAATGTGACTTGCAATTCGACTTTTTCTCGAATGCGAGTTTATCACATTGACGTCTTTTTTCAGACTTTTTCTGGCCTGACTTTTTTTCTCGCAATTCTGACTTTTTTTTTCTGAAACTGAGTCTTTTTCAGTATTGTGAAACAACTCACAATTTTTTTCTGCAATTCTGACTTTTTTCTCGCAATTACGAGTTTAGCAATTCTGACGTCTTTTTTTCAGAATTGTGAAACAAACTCGCAATTCTGACTTTTTCTCGCAATTCTGACTTTTTTTCTCGCATTGCGAGTTCATATCTTGCAATCTGGCGTCTTTTTTCAGAATTGTGAAACAAACTCGCAATTCAGACTTTTTCTCACAATTCTGACTTTTTTCTCGCAGTTGCGAGTTTATATCTCACAATTGACATCTTTTTTTCAGAATTGTGAAACAAACTCGCAATTCTGACTTTTCTTGCAATTCTGACTTTTTTTCTTGCAATTCGGACTTTTTCTAAATTCTGACTTTTTCTCTTACGAGTCTTGCAATTTGACGTCTTTTTTCAGAATTGTGAAACAAACTCACAATTCTGAGCAATTCTGACTTTTTCTCGCAATTGCGAGTTTATACTCACAATTGACGTCTTTTTTTCAGAATTGTGAAACAAACTCACAATTCTGACTTTTTCTCGCAATTCTGACTTTTTTCTCGCAATTGCGAGTTTATATATTGCAATTCTGACGTGTTTTTTCAGAATTGTGAAACAAATTTGCAATTCAGACTTTTTCTTTCGAAATTCTGACTTTTTTTCTCAATTGCTTCACTTGCGCGCTTTCTTTGACTTGCAAGTTCTCACAATTGACATCTTTTTTTCAGAATTGTGAAACAAACTCGCAATTCTGACTTTTCTTGCAATTCTGACTTTTTTTTGCAATTCGACTTTATCTTGCAATTCTGACTTTTTTCTCGAAATTGCGAGTTTATGTCTCGCAATTCTGACGTCTTTTTTCAGAATTGTGAAACAAACTCACAATTCGGACTTTTTCTCGCAATTCTGACTTTTTTCTCGAAATTACGAGTTTATGTCTTGCAATTCTGACGTCTTTTTTCAGAATTGTGAAACAAACTCACAATTCTGACTTCTCGCAATTCTGACTTTTTTCTCGCAATTGCGAGTTTATATCTCACAATTGACGTCTTTTTTTCAGAATTGTGAAACAAACTCACAATTCTGACTTTTTCTCGCAATTCTGACTTTTTTCTCGAAATTGCGAGTTATATATTGCAATTCTGACGTGTTTTTCAGAATTGTGAAACAAATTTGCAATTCAGACTTTTTTCTTGCAATTGACTTTTCTCGCAAATTCTGACTTTTTTTCTCGCAATTGCGAGTTCATCTTGCAATTCTGGCGTCTTTTTTTCAGAATTGTGAAACAAACTCGCAATTCAGACTTTTTCTCACAATTCTGACTTTTTTCTCGCAGTTGCGAGTTTATATCTCACAATTGACATCTTTTTTTCAGAATTGTGAAACAAACTCGCAATTCTGACTTTTTCTCACAGTTTTTTCTCGTAGTTTATCTCACAATTGACGTCTTTTTTCAGAATTGTGAAACAAACTCACAATTCTGACTTTTTGCGAATTAATTGACTTTTTTCTCCGAGTTATATCTCACAATTGACGTCTTTTTTTCAGAATTGTGAAACAAATTTGCAATTCAGACTTTTTTCTTGCAATTGACTTTTCTCGCAATTCTGAAAAAAAAAAAAGTCAGAATTGCGAGTTTATATCTTGTAATTCAGAATTGCAAGATGTAAACTCGCAATTGTGAGGGAAAAAAAAGTCAGAATTGAGAGATAAAAAGTTGCAAATACCTTTTTTATTTTTTATTCTGTGGCGGAAACAAACTTCCATATGATGGAAATTTTGAAATTAAATTAAGTTTAATTTGATTGAGTCTGCTTAGCTTATCTCAAATAATCAGAGCACTTTTAGTTCATCTGTGTTCCCTTTCTTTCTCTTCTCTCTCTTCATAAGGTTGTGCATCGGGAGCGAGTTACTCTGGAGTCCCAGCTGGAGTTACTGCGGCCCGTGGCGTCAACCTGAGCCAACACACACTCGCTTTCTCTCGCTTTCCGTCCTTCTCGTGCGTGGGCGGGCACACATCACGTCTTTCGATCTGACGCTGGACTCTGGGTTCTGTCTAATACTCTGAGCTCATAATTCAGTCACATGACAGGATACTTACTTTAACTGACCAAACACTTTGGGATGCCACAATCACTGTGTCAGAACCACAGGAAGTGGATTTTACCTCCACAGGAGAGCGGGAAGAATTCTAGGAAGTTTGTTCTGTCAAAAAACTTTATTTTTGGGTTAAGTTTGTGTTTGTTTGTTCCTGTTTTTTCAGCAGAATCATGCCAACACAACTAACTGTTAGTTATGCAGACCAATGAAAAGGAAAAGCTTCAGTATTCAACTTCATCAATTTATGGTTTATGCAATGGATCTGATTTTCTAATGATTCATCCAATAACTGCACCAAATAATGATTTAAATCACTTTTTTGTATTTTTGTTACCGTAATTTAATAAACATGAATATTTGAAGCTAATCCTGTTCCACCAAGAATAAGCTTATAAGGGTGAATCTCATGAAAACAAGTCACATTTCACCCCAAGAGCAGAAGAATAAAATAACTAATATTATAATAATAATTACTTAATTATTATATGGACTTATGCATAAAGTATAGGTTTTTTTCATGACAGGTACATTTTAATCAATACTTAGTCAGCACAACAAATAATAACCTGATCATTATATATATATATATATATATAAAATTAGTGCTGTCACATTGATTAATCACAATTAATCGTGTATCTAACACAAAAGTTTGTAAATACAATATATTTTTACAAACTTTTATGTTTGATGTGATTAACCGATTTGACAGCATGTATCAAATATTCATTAATCCCATCTAACAAGTTTGTAAATATACAATATAAATATATTTACAAGCTTTTGTTAGATGTGATTAGTTACAATTAATCGATTTGATATATATATTTAGTGCTTTCAAATTGATTAATCATGATTAATCGCATCTAACAAAAGCTTGTAATATATATATATATATATATATATATATATATATATATATATATATATATAAAAAAAATATATATAGTATATATGTTACAAGCTTTTGTTAGATGCGATTAATCATGATTAATCATTTGACAGCACTAAATATATATATATATATATATATATATATATATATATATATATATACAAAAAAAGCTTAATTTTCTTTAAGAAACATTCTTCCACAATTTCTGTCATTTTTTTTTTTTCTTTGGTTTTGGGGTTAAATATGACCCTTGACAGATTTTGTGTGATTTGCCCATGAAGACAATAGCTGCAAATGTAGTTAAATGTAGAATAATCATTACTTTTTTGTGCTAGGACAAAGAGTTTGCAAAGATGGACGTGTCCTAAAGACTGTGTGTGTTCATGCATGAAGATGAATATTTACACGAGACATTTATTTTTACACGACTAGTTCTGGCGGCATGTTGTATGTGAGTAGTTTGACAATACAGGACTGTTTAAGACTGGAATGTTAGAATATCTAGACATATGTATTGAATGTCACATTAACCTCAGATCAGTGAGGGCGATCCAGTGATTGTGCTTGTAATGTATTACAAAAACCATCCATCAATATGCCCTTCTTTTCTTTTTACACTTCCTTTTATGGCTTGTCATATCCTTAAATATTATGTCTAACATTTCTTAAGCATTTCTTACTTTCCTAAAAATCATTTTGGGGGTAATTCTAGTAATTATGAAATTTTAAAAAAAGGTTGATTGTTTAAAAAAATGCATCAAATGAAAACCAGCGACTGCAAAAAAAAAAAAAAAAAAAAAAAAAAAAGAATAAATGTTTTTTGTTCAAAAGTGTGCTAAATACTTTCCTATGCAAAAAAAATAAAAACAAATGAATAAGTATTGGTGACTTTGCAGGCCGAGCTTGTTGTTGGCCACGTTGTGTGTTTTTGATACTGAACGAATCTCTCATACACTGTGTTCTGATGGAGGAGTGGGAATGTTCTGTCCGTGAATGTGTCAATAAACCAGTGGAATTATGGGAGAATGTGACGGATGTGGTGTGTTTTGCCTTGCACATTTGTAGAACCTGTTTTAAGTTGTTCATGATGAATATATAACAGGGTTTCTGTGGGTCTTAAAAGGTCTTAAATTGCCAAAAAACAAACAAAAAAAAGATGAATGTGCCGCAAAAGATTAATATCTTCCTCAGTATTTTGTGTTTTGATTTCCAATAGAAATATCTAAACCTTAAAATACATTTACATGAGATGCAAAATGAAATGAAGTCTTGTTTTTTTGTAATTGAACTTTATTTGATCAAATTAGCAGAAAACGGGACTTATCCAATGTTATTTTGCTTCTCAAGTAAATGTATGTCGACTAAAGAATCATTTGCACTGGAAAACAAGACATAAACACTGAAGAAAAACATCACTTTTTTTGTGGTGTGATCAGAAGGTAAACTGTAAAAGTTATTTCCATATTCTAGTAGTTGAGAGCAGAGCTATTCAAGCCACAAGCATTTTTTATTTTGAAAAAAGAAAAAGATAAGTAGAGATCTGGTGGAAGTTGTATTTCCAAACTCTGAAGTGTTTTGTTTCTCCCAAGACATTGACATTTAGAGAAAATATTGACGTACTGTGTCTTCCATTCAATTTAAATTTTCTTTAGTTGGTCTTAAAAAGGTCCATCATTAAACCTGCAGGAAACCCTGATACTAAATATTGTTTTTGCGGATGAGTTGAAATGATTTTCTGTGGTAAATGAATGCACATCATAGATTATGCATAGAGTCGACTTGTATCGAACCTGAAACTACTAACGCTTTATCTGTGAGTTCATCTCTCTGGTTTTCTCATATGTGACTCAAGCATGAAGACCGCAGAGAATCAATTGTGCAGGTACGGCGAGTGGAGCAACAGGTCGTGACCTCTGATGACCCTCTTCTGTTTGTCTCGAGAGCTTGTTTCGCTGCCTAATCTCGTGTGTTTCAGATTGTTTGTGTTGGAAATTGATAGGTTCCCTCAACAGGGACAAGATAACACCACGTGACACGGAAAACAAGAACTGAAAAAAGTAGTCATGAAGGTATTCACCCTTATGTGAGTATAGAGTTTGTGGACTACTGGTCAGATTTATGTCTATTTGTTATTATAAAATGCTCAAATATCACTAGGCCCACAATCTGCACAACTTTAAAGAGTTGATTTTAAAGGGGACATGTCATGATAATATGACTTTTTCCATGTTTAAGTTCAATAATCGTGCATCTACCAACCTAGAAAACATGAAAAAGAACAACTCAGTAACTTTGTTTTGGCAAACCTTTCTCTACAAGCATGTGAAAAAACGAGCCGCTCAGATTTCGCCCCTTTAGTGATGTAGGAAGTGGGTCATATTATAATATTACAGCCCCTTATTCTGCATGTTTCCTCATTTTGTCTGCGTGAGATTCTCCAGCTTTGTTGTTGTTGAGCAACCGAAGCTTGAGCTGTTAAAGCTCCGCCCTCTTCTGGAAAGCGTGCCGGGACAATAAAGTTTAAATGAACTAACTAAAACATTTTCAAATGCATGCATGTCATTTTTGTGATAAATATTGGGGAAAATTTTATAATTAACAAGAAAAATGTTACATTTAATAATATAGAATGGATTTTAATACAGTAAAATGTTTTAAAAAGTGCGACACTCAGAACAGAAAATATCATCAAAATTAATAAAATACTTAATAAACAAGCATTTAGTGCTGTGAGGGATTTGTCCCTAAAGGAATGCTAGTCGAAATACTATCACTTGGACTTTGAACTTTGCATTCTTATTTGATCGCTTTAGGATTGATGCTAAATTCCATTAGAATTCCTGTAGGATTTGTTTAGAACTCTGAATGACAGATATTCAAATGCAGAATTCCATTGGCTCAGATTCCACATGTGCCTGATAACAACAAACAAATAATCACGCATCGGCCCAGATGAAATAATAGAATTCCGGCTTTAAATGTGAAATACTGAGTAAATACATATGTACGTGTAAATGTTTGGATTGAGCGTGTGATCGTGTGGATGTGAGTCAGTGTCTGATAGCGGCATCATTGTTCCGCAGCAGATCGGCCAAACAACAGGACAATAGAGAGGGACATGCTTATGAAAACATATGACATAAACCGCATCCTGGGCCTCACGTCCACAGCCAATCCCAGAGACTCCACAGCTTATTTGGACACTTAAATCACACTTAATGTACGAATGCCATTGCATTAGATGATAAAACGTCAAAGTAAGTGACATTTATTTCAAAGAAAGTCCACACAGGCTCACTTTTCAGGCAAAACTACTCAGTTCTAACAATGGTTCTAGACAAAAATCTGTAAAACACTAATTCATTAAAAGACATTGAGCAAAAATGAGGAGAAAGCAGTTGCTTTGATGCTCTGCTGTTAATATGCAGTGACAGTTTGACATTTTGAAGTGTGAATCGAGCATCTAAATACTTAAACTGCCTTTTTTTTCTGAATCGCTCATTCATATTTAATATCTGAGCATGCAGAACGCCCAGCCCCCATCGCATCAGTACGGACGGATTTAGGTCACGTGAGGGTTTTTTACTCCTTTCTGACAGATTACAAATCCATGAACGGCCTTAAATGAGTTCAAATCCAGTTCAACAACAGCTCTCTGTTTCTCTTTCTAGCTCTGTTCTCTGTTTTCCTCTCGGCCTGCTTTGTTTGCAGTAATAATGAATTAAAAATGTAAAACTGAATGAGTTTTCCCGCGGTCAGGACTCAGGGTTAAGTGTCTCGAGCAGTTGGAGTCACAGATGAGACGGAGAGACGTATATTTAGACAAACATACACGCATAAATAGACGTATATATAGAAACACACTCACTTGTGGCAGCTGTGCTGCTTTCACAAAGACACAAGCATTGTAGAGGTCAGAGGTCAAACGACTGAGGCTCCCACTCTCTCCACGTACCCAGAATAACCTGCGGCTCAGTCGTCGTGTTCCTCTGTCACGTCAGTTCTGCTCAAGTTCACACAAGTGTAGTTCACCGCATGAACTACTACATGAACATGCTCAGTAACAGTTCACAACATGATACGTTTGTCATCCTTTTCTCTTTGTTTCTTTTTTATGCACTTTGCTTTGATATTTTGTACATATCTAATGCAGTGATATTCACTGATATTTAAGTGTTATGTAAGTCTATTATTTAATTTTTGGTTGCTGTTTGATGCCACTGTAGAACATTAATGCTAATACTTTACAATACAGTTTGATTCATCAACATGCATTGTATCATGAACTAATAACAATTTGTTACAACATTTATTATTCTAGGTTAATGCTAATTCATAAGTATGCTTATGTACATATCATATAGTTATATGTTTGTATGCATTTATTTTTGTATGCAAGTATTACTAATTAATGCATGCATACATAAATGCATACAAAAATTAAATGAAACAAAATAAATACATAAAACAAATACATATACACATATTATTTAATTTATTTATTTGTGTATGTATTTATTTTTAGATTTATTTATTTTTGTTTTATATTTTGTTTCATTCATTTATTATGTTATATTTATTATGTTTTATTTATATTTTATTTATTAATTTTGGGTAATGTTCATTTATAAATATGCTATTGTACATTGTTATTTCACAGTTGTATTATTTATTTTTTTAATATATTTATATTTTGAAACAATATTTATTAGTTTTATTATTAGGGTATATAGGGTAATGTTCATTTATAATATATTCATAATTCATTAATATATTTTTATTGTAGTAATAAAATATTTTATGTTTTATTTTATTTATTAATGTAGCGTAATGTTTTTTTATAAATATTCTTTTAGGTATACAGTTCAATTTATTATTAATTCATTTATAATTCATTTATTTAATTATTATTATATTGTATTAAATAAGATGTATGTATTTTCATAATAAAATATTGCTTTTATTGTTATTTATTACAAGTAATCCATTATATCTGAACTAGTAAAAACATTATCTAGATTAATGTTAATTTATAAATACTATATGTATATATATATATATATATATATATAATTTATTTATTATGTTTTATTAATCTAGAGTAATTACATTTATAAATAAATGTATTCATATTTTTTATTTTAGTAATAAAATATTATGTTTTTTTTATTGGGTATACAGTTCAATTCATTTATAATTCACATTTATTTAATTATTTTATATTTTATAATATAAGATGTATTATTTTCATAATAAAATATTGCTTTTATTGTTATTTATTGTTATTTATTACAATCCATTATATCATGAACTAGTAAAAACATTATCTAGATTAATGTTAATTTATAAATATACCTGTATATATATAGGTGTATTTATTTTATTTATTAATCTAGAGTAATGTACATTTATAAATAAATGTATTCATATTTTTTATTTTAGTATTAAAATATTTCATGTTTTATTTTATTATTATCTAGGGTATACAGTTCAATTCATTTATAATTCACATTTATTTATTAATCTAATGTCACAGATGTACAATATTACATGTTATTGTTGTTAATTTAATATTTATATTTTATATTTAAAAAGTTGGTTTGACAGTGCACAACAGGACCAACAAGTAGACAGATAATTTTGCGGATGTGAGCGGGCCGAGAGCGGCTGATGAGAAAATGTGAAGTTTTAAGAAAGTAGAACATAGAATGTTTTGTCACCTTATTATATTCCATACGACCTTCAGCTCTCAGTTCTCTGCTCAGACTGATCAGGCAGGAACTGAAATTAAGCAGAGTAAAATTCAGAGTGGATCAATTCAGTGTTGTAAAATCAGTCTGTGCAAACCTCCGCACTGTATTTTTAGCATTTTAATTCAGTTAGATTATTTTAAATAATACTGGAAGCTTGTTGGCCCCGCACCCTGATTGTGAACCATGACCTGCATCCATCCATCCATCCATCCAGATCAAACATAAAAAGTATCTTCTCTGTAAAGTTCTGAGCATGAGAGACTCCTGTGATGATCTGCCACTAGAGGGATCTGATGACACTGAGCGATCCAGCTGCTGCTACAGGAGACCTTCTGATGATATGAGTCCATGAAACACATCAGTCTGATTATTGATTTTCTAGCCAATCATGCAGCCACGACCCTGCAGTGTGTGTGTGTGTGTGTGTGTGTGTTTGCAGCGATGGCAGTTCTGTGTGAGTACTCTAGTGTCCGCGGCGCAGTAGGAAGGGCTTTAGGGACGCGAGCTCTTCTGTTCTTATCAGGCTTTAGTGAAATCCTCACTCAGCAAATGTGAATGAGACACTCTCAGTGACGCGTCCCCACAGGAATCTCTCTCTCTCTCTCACACACACACACACACACACACTAGCCTGCATGGAACTGAAGTGTGGAAACACATTACCGATGCTTCACACCAACTGTCTGAGAAGAAGAACGTTTGTCCACTAAAAGGTCAGTTATTGTTTGTGGATTATTAAACAAGATAATATTTACCATACGCATCAAGCTCTGTTCTATAGTAAAAAACAGGGAAAGCTGCTGTCACAAGGGATAACAGTGTAAAGTTTAATGCATGTCAAGTCAAGTCAGGTTTCCATGTGTTTAATATGTTGTAATGTTACACAGTTAATTATAGTTTCTGTGAGCCAAAACAATGGGTTGATATTTTTATTAACTTTTCCATTTTTGCTTTCTTTTGCATCTTATTAGTTTATTGGTTCATTAAATGTATCTGAAAACTCATTAAAAAGCACATAATTTAGGCCAGACTGTAAAGCAGTGGATCCAGCAGTTACTGTTTCGTCTAGTGTTTGGGCAAAATGAAAACATGCATTGAAGAAAATTACAAAATTAAATCTAGAACTTTAACCAAAACTTTTTTTTAACATCATATTAAAATGTATTAAGTAAAATTAAATTTAATATATATATAGCGCTTAAATAAAAAGACTGAAATAATGAAATAAAATAAAAAAAATAAAAATAAAATAAATAATAAAATAAATAAAAATTAAAAACAACTAATAAAAATGACAAGCACAAACAAATTTTTCACAAAAAAATGTAAACTAAATTTAAAATAAAAACTGATAATATTAATAAATACTACAATAGTAAGTAAATAATACTAAAGTAACTTTTAAAAAATATTTTAAAGTATTTATCATTGATATTTTATTAAAATATGAGGGATGAAAAAAGTTAAAGACCTCTTATTTAATATTTCCCTACACATAAAGTGACTGAAAACATCTGTCTGTCTCATGAATGGAAGGCTGTTGCTCCGGATCCAGCTCCACTCCGCTCCTGGTTTTCACAGCGACTTTCCTTAAAAGCATTCGGAGTTTAAAGCGCAGAAAAACACACCAGTGAGTGGAAGAGGGATCAGAGCGGCAGAGGCGGATCTCAGTGCGGTTCAGTGCGTGTGTGTCCGGAGCGAACGAGCGGAGGATGGAGGACGAGCCGCGAGAGACCCTGGACTAACGGAGGAGGAGGTGGAGGAGGAGGAAGGGGTCTTGCTTTTTACATGGAACCTGTTTGTGTTTTCCTCCAGAGGTGGATTTTATACTGAAACACTACATGACAAAATGCCATTTGCCAAGCGGATCGTGGAGCCCCAGTGGCTGTGCAGACGCGCGGACGCGGACGAGGAGGCTCTCCTGCTCCAGGACCTGTGCGCCTTCAGTAATGTGGCTCTGTCCCGGACCCTGCGCCAGCTGTCGGATCTGGCCAAACACGCCTGCTCGCTCTTCCAGGAGCTGGAGCACGAGCTGCTCACCACGAACCGGCGCGTCTGCGCGCTCCGGGAGAAGATGAGCAGGATCCAGGAGACCACCGGTGCGCTCGACCCCAAGCAGGAGGCAGTGCGTGAGTACCCCATTTCAAGAGTGTCTTTTTGTTATCCAAAATGTGATGAACAGTTGATGTTCTCAAGGTTTGGTCTTTCTGTTGCACTTGCGATCTCACCAGCCCAGATGTTTCACCACTCAGGTACATCAGAAAACAGCCCGAAAGTGTTATGTAATAATGTAAATATTTGTTTACTTTTGCGCGCTCTTGTCTCCGCTCTAGCGCGCGTGGCTGGAGTGCTCTAGTGCGCTGGTGACGAACCCAGTATGAAGTGATTCATATCCACACTGAAGCCTTGATCAAACACTTGTAACCTCAGGTTACTTTAAAGGGAACGTGTTTTAAGTGAGCTCCCTGCTTAAGAGGGCGTTATCTTGATCGAGCAGGTTTGTGGAGCATGATATCGTTGGATGAAATCACAGCTCGAGTCTTCTTGTCAGCAGGGTTGTGAGTCACTTTGGAGAATGCAGTGAGAGTAGTTGGTTTATCCAGGGCTGTGCTCCTCACTCCTCATGTCATTGGGAAAATCTGATTCTTGTTACTGAGAACATCGTTTCCGTGTTGCATAAGAACAGATTCTGTCATTCATACACATGTGAAAGTGAAACAAGCCTCTCTGCTGTGCGCGCGTGGGGGTTTCTGCTGCAGTTAAACTTAGTTTATGTGGAAGGCTATAATTAGTTTAGTAGGTTTAGATTGTTTTGTGATTTGCATCATGTGTAATGCACTCCAAATGGACCTGCAAGAGTGAAAGAAGTTTTTTTTTTCTGTTTTGAGTGTGTTTTGGAATCTTTGGCACTTTGGATTTTTATCATGATCATGATTTTTTTTAAATAATAATTTATATTATGTTTTATATATTTTTTAATTTATGTTTTTAATTGTATTGATATTTTATTGTTTAATATTGATTAAATAATAATATAAACATTTTTGGAATCTTTGGACTTTTTGGATTTTTTACATCATGATTTTTTTAAAATAATATTAATACTAATAATTTATATTATGTTTTATATATTTTTTAATTTATGTTTTTAATTGTATTGATATTTTATTGTTTAATATTTATTAAATAATAATATAAATATTTTTGGAATCTTTGGACTTGGATTTTTTTACATCATGACAGTTTTTTTTTAAATAATAATAATTTGTATTTTATATATATATATATGTATATATCTGTGTATAAATATGTGTATATATATTTTTTTAATTGTATTGATGTTTTATTGTTTAATATTTATTAAATAATAATAATAATAATTTTATTGTTTTATATTTTAATTTTTAATTTAATTGTATTGATATGTTATTGTTTAATATTTATAAAAAATAATAATTATTATTATGATTTTATAAAATATTTTAGAATATTAAACAACAAAATATCTATAAAATAAAACAATAACATAAATCAGATATAATAATAATTATAATAATTTAATGTTTTATTTTTTATTCTTTTATCTGTATTTATTGTTTAATATTTATTTAAAATATTTTGTAAAATAATAATAATAATACATATTTTGTAAAATATAAAAACAATGTTAACCCTAACCCTAACAATAAATATAAATAAAATAATACAAAATATAAAACATAATAAAATAAAATATATGTTGTTGTTGTCATTGTGAAAAATCCATAATGTTCTCTTTAAGAGACAACTGGACTTAATACAGTAGCATGTATGATATTTAAGATATTAATAAAAACACATGTCCACTATAATGTACAGGAGAGAATCAGAGCTGTGAGATTCTGTAAAACTCTGAAAATGTACATGGAAGCTTGTTTCTGCCACTCAATTAAAAATAAAAAAGGTAATTGTGACTTTTTATCTCACAATTCTGACTTCTTTTCTCTGAATTGCAAGATATAAACTCAAAATAAAGTAAGAACTGTGTGATATGTCAGAATTCTGAGATAAAAAGTTGCAATTACCTATTTTATTTTTTATTCAGTGGCGGAAACAAGCTTCCATAAGACTGTGAGGAGTTCAGCAGAGAGTATTTGGATGTTAGTTATAGCAGAAGACCCATTACAGGACATTTAGTCTCTTCATTCTGTCTAAATCTCCTGATCTTCAGGCTCATTTTGGGAGTGTGTGGTGTTTATGTAATAACACCCAGCCCGGCGTGTCCTTCCAGCGCTCCTTCCGTCCCTGTCCTGTCTTTCTTTAGCCTCTAATAGTTTGTTTTACTCTGGGAGGTCCCATTCAAACACTTTCCTCATGTGTGTGACCGCTTTAGGGGTCGAGGAGGAGGTCTGACAAGATCCTGAGCAAAGTTCAGAACACATTCACTTTTGTAATCCAGGTCCCTATAGACAATCCATGAGGCTGAAGTCTATAAGTGTGTGTGTTTTCAGCCTCTTGTTCCTGTTTAACCTGTCGTTTAGGGGTCAAAGGTCACTAATGCACCTCGTCCGGCTCTAGTCAGCAATACCTGTGGGTCATTTCGGCTCAGACAGACAGATTTCGTCGTTAATCAAATAGATTGGGATCTTTTGTTTGTGTCAGTCTGCTGAAACATGACATCATAATTAGGGTAATACGTCAAACTGAGCCCATAAACTTTTTCTTTTTCATTTTAAGAGTCTAAAAAGTGTACGAAATAACTGTTTATGTTTTGCTGGCCACAGACTCAGACACCTGTCAGTGTGGATAAAGCTTCATGCAAAAGGCAAAATTTGTTACCAATGCCATTTTGAAGGGGAAAAAAAATCATATTTTCAGACATATTTGTCATGTGTTGTCACTTTTTTCTGCCATCGAAAATGTGATCAAATATTTAAAAAATATTTTACTGTGAATTATTACAAATATTCAGTACTAATTAGTAATTTAATAGTTCATTAGTAATATTTATTTTATTTTATTTAGTAATTTTTTGTCCATTTTTTCTGCCATTGAAAATGTGATTAAAAATATTAAAAATATTTTACTGTGAATTATTACAAATATTCAGTACTAATTAGTAATTTATTAGCTCATTAGTAATATTTCTTGTTTTGTTTTATTTAGTACTTTTTGTCCATTTTTTTCTGCCATCAAAAATATAAAATATTTTTAAAATATTTAAAAATATGTTACTCTGAATTATTACAAGTATTCAGCAGTAATTAGTAATTTAATAGTTCATTAGTAATATTTCTTATTTTATTTAGTAATTTTTATATTTTTATTCAGTAGGCCTATGTAGTATATTATTAATTTAATTATTATTATTATTATTATTATTATTATTATCATCATCATTTTATAGCCATATTCATATACAATCACAAAATTTTGGCCAAACTGTTCAGTCCTACACACCTGGATATTTTTTTATCACTATCTTTATCAGAAAAATCAAAGATTTTATTAGAAAAATTGGGGATTTTTTTTTTTTTTTTTATATTATGTAGAATAAAACTGGAGTTTGATCATTTTACACACATTTGTCAACATTTTTTAAAGCTTAACACTCAACACTGACTGCATTATGGCAGCGAGTTTATATCGGCGGTCGCCACTCATATTTTCTTCAGGACATGTAAAAATGATTTCTAAACGCACAGCTGGTGTTGTGAGTATGATGTTGGTTTCTCCTATCAGAGGAACTTTTGAAGTCTGTGTTATTGTTGTGGTAATGATAGATATTGAATAGATTTGTGGACACCCTCCCCCAGCACCCTAATTACCCTCCATCATCCCTTTCAGAGTGATTGTCTCTTGTGCGCTTTAACAACAGAGCAGCTAATATGAATCTGAATTAGTGCAAATGTGTTGTGTGTGTGTGTGTGTGTGTGTGTGTGTGTGTGTGGGTTGGGGGTGCTTTGGAAGGGTCAGTGGTACCATTCAGATTCAGCATGGCCACATTAGGATCTGTTTATGTTGCTTGTGCTGCACATGGCATTCTCTCTCTCTCTCTGTGTGTGTGTGTGTGTGTGTGTGTGTGTGATATCAGGCATGATGCTGACACAATTAGGTCAAACACTGTAAACAGTGTTTTGCACATGCTCCCTAAGCCACATCCCTGTTCAACACTCTCTCTCTCACATAAACATGCCCTCAAATTTTATTCATGCATTGTCTAAATGCTAATAATAGTCTTAATGTTGTCAAAATTGTTAAAGATAACGAATAATGAAACAACAGAGAAGAGGAAGAGTTGTTGTAGTAGAGTATTGTTGTCATGCCGTCATTTTACGCCGGACTGCTTCACAAACGAGGGTCAATTCAACACTGGATTTGCACAAAAGATGAACATGACGGCACATGCTAGTGGATGAGTTGAATCAACTCCACAGCAACTACATAAATTTATCCACTAACCATTCAGAAACGTCCAGTTTCATTCTAAAAGTTGTAACTTCTTCCTGAGTCTCTCCATCAGTGTCGACTCCGGTTTGAACAATGTAAGGCTGAACACCGTTACTGACAATCCTCATTTTGGCTGCGTGAGATTCTTCTGCTTTGTTGTTGTTGAGCTGTTAAAGCTCCGCCCTCTTCTGGAAAGTGGGCCGGGAGCAGCAGCTCATTTGCATTTAAAGGGACACACACAAAAACGCCGTGTTTTTTCTCACACCCAAATAGGGGCAAATTTGACAAGCTATAATAAATGATCTGTGGGTATTTTGAGCTGAAACTTCACAGACACATTCTGGGGACACCAGAGACTTATATTACATCTTGTAAAAGGGGCATTATGGGTCCCCTTTAACATCTGTAATGAGATTTATTTTTGAAGGAAACATAACATTCAATGGGAAATAATGGAGCACAGGGCTTTATTTTTGTTCATAAGCATTCAAAGGGTTAGTTCACCCAAAAATGAAAATTCTGTCATTTATTACTCACCCTCATGCCGTTCCACACCCCTAAGACCTTTGTTCATCTTCGGAACACAAATTAAGATATTTTTGTTGAAATCCGATGGCTCAGTGAGGCCTGCATAGGGAGCAATGACATTTCCTCTCTCAAGATCCATTAATGTACTAAAAACATATTTAAATCAGTTCATGTGAGTTCAGTGGTTCAATATTAATATTATAAAGCGACGAGAATATTTTTGGAGCGCCAAAAAACCCCTGAAATAACGACTTATATAGTGATGGCCAATTTCAAAACACTGCTTCAGGAAGCTTCGGATCATAAATGAATCAGCGTGTTGAATCAGCGGTTCGGAGCGCCAAAGTCACATGATTTCAGCAGTTTGTCAGTTTGACACGCAATCTGAATCATGATTCGATACACTGATTCATAACGCTCCGAAGCTTCCTGAAGCAGTGTTTTGAAATCGGCCATCACTAAATAAGTCATTATTTTGTTTTTTTTTTGGCGCACCAAAAATATTCTCGTGGCTTTATAATATTAATATTGAACCACTGTACTCACATGAACTGATTTAAATATGTTTTTAGTACATTATCGGATCTTGAGAGAGGAAATGTCATTGCTCCCTATGGAGGCCTCACTGAGCCATCGGATTTCATCAAAAATATCTTAATTTGTGTTCTGAAGATTAACGAAGGTCTTACAGGTGTGGAACGACATGAGGGTGAGTAATTAATGACATTATTTTCATTTTTGGGTGAACTAACCCTTTAAAGAAGTAGGATATGATTTAATTATGTTGATATTATTCTGTTATTTGAGAGGTGGAGGACATTTTGAAGAATTTAGATATGTTTCTACCACAGGAACTTTCCCTAGGGACTTTGGGGTGGAACTCGGTGTGTTTCGACCTCAGGAACCAGGATCTAAATGAAGTTCCGGGTAAAAATTTCCCTCTCAGAAAGTCCCTGCTCACGAGGTAGTACTTTTTCAAAGTTCAGGAACTTTCGGGGTTGGAACTTGGGCACTGAACATGCTGATTGGTTGAGTTCACACAGCATTTTATTTTTAAAAGTCTGTTTGGGTGCATGCAGTAAGAGTTGTTTTCTATTTGAATCAACAACGGAGTTTAAAAAATATGACAGATGGACCGACAACGAGGTTCAGGCTTTATTAATCTTATATACAGAGGACGAAATCCAGCGGGAACAGGAAAGTCGCGTACAGCCCTACATCACTGGACCAATCTTCACAGTACTTTAGACCATGATGGAAACACAGACAGCAACAGGTCTGGGTGAAAAAAGTTCCTTGGAAAAATCGTTCTGAGTAATTTCGATGGAAACAACGCTTTTGACAAACATTTACACACACTTTCTACTTTCCATAGACATAATGATTTTTATACTGCACAAACTGTATATAAATGTATAAAAAATGTCCCCACAAGGACAAAGATTTCAGATATTGCCATCTCTGTGGGGATATTTTGTCCACATAACATAGGGTTTACCTGAACCACACACACACACACACACACGCACACACACACACACACACACACATGGTTATGAAAAAAACGTTGGATCGTCTTTTTGGCTCCTAATGCCACAGAGCTGGTGAAATACACTTTTTTTTTTTTGGATAAATGGTTTGGCCATAGAAAATATTATTAACCTGATGTAAAATCATTAGAAGTCGATGCAATGTCCTCACTAATATAATGAAACAAACGTGTGTGTGTGTGTGTGTGTGAGAGTGTGTGTGTGTTTGTTAACGTAACAGGAGGACGCATGACTGTGAGGCAGTGAAGTGTGTCTGGCTCTTTCAGATTAGCATTTCCGTGGTAACGAGACAAAAAACTGTGAATGAGGCGGGTCATCCATGACTGTTCCCTTCTCAGTTCACTAAAACCTCCTCAGGACAGCTGAAACTCCTCATCATTTCCATTTAAACGCTGGCTGTTAATAAGGTGCATGACTTTAACTCTCACGTCCTGTTTGGGGTCTGCACTGCACTTCATAATCTGATTATAGTATATTTTATAAAATTATTTTTTTTTTTAATATAAAATTATCTTTTCATTATTATTTAATATTATAGTAGTTTTTTATATTATTATTATTATTATTATTTCTGCACAGCTTTGCTGACGCAGGAAAGAAACTTTTTTTTTTTTAAACTTATTTTGGCAATATTATTTATTTTAAAATCTTTTTTTATGTTTTTATTTTATTTTATTTTGCTAAACATATATAATACATACATATAATTATGTAATTATATATTACATAATATTTATTTATTATTTATTACATAGTATAATAAATTATAATATAAAATGTTATTGTTATTATTATTATTTATATTTTTATTTTTATTTATTATTTATTATTACTTATTATAATAAATAATAATATAAAATGTTATTATTATTTAAGGAATTAAATAAATGTTAATAATCATAAAATACATTATTATATTTATTTAAATATTTATTTTTATAATTTTTTACATGTCTTTTTTGAGACCTCACACAGAAGTGAAGTCAATCCCGACGGGACATGAGGGTTAAACCTGGAATGTCTCCTCGCTGTCAGACTCGTTCCTCTCTGGTCTCACTTTGTCCTGTCATTTCAGGCCTTCTGGGTGGTTTATTTTGAAAAGGTATGTCAATAATTCAGGAAGCACACCATCTCTTTCTCACACACATGTTTAAACTCTATGATTCCCAAGGAATGTCTGTTTTCTCTGATCAGAGCCAGTGCTGGGAGTATTGAGTTACCCTGAGTCACAGAAATATTAATACTGCTTATAATACTGCTTTGAAAGTAGTATGCAGATATAGTATATTCAGTAAGAAGCGTGCTAGTATTCCATTCCCAATATATCCTACATTTGTCGCTACAGTAAAGGACTATTATAGATGTACAGAAGAGGCCTCGGGATCACACGCGGTTGGCCGTGAGCCACGTTCCAGTCCTGCCTGTCATGTTTGTGTATTTCTTTCCAGTGAAGTTTAATGGTTTGTTGAGTTTGGGAAGTTCTAAGGAAAACCTGTTCTAGGAAAAGAGTATGTTACACTTCCACAGTGTCTATAGTTCCTCCCTGAGGACACCGACTCGCGCTCGAGCGGCAGCGCTGTGGCCGTCGGGATGGTTTCTAGCAGTGAGGGCTCTCAGTGAGTCTGTATTACTGGACACTGAGCTCTGGACCTCTTTCACCGTGTTAGTGTTGAAGAGAGATCTATAGTGAGAGGAATAGTGAATGTACTGACAACAGAATGTCGTGTGTGTGTGTGTGTGTGTGTGTGTGTGCGCGCAGGTGCATGATTTGAGTCTTTGTGAGACGCTTTGATATTGAGATGGACAGGGCGGGTCCGAAATATGACACAGCGGATTATTTTTGAGATGGGTGTGAGCTGCTGCTGTCTCACTTTCTATCTATCTATCTATCTGAGTATCTGACTGACTATCTATCTGACTATCTATCTATCTGACTATCTATCTGACTGACTATCTATCTGACTATCTATCTATCTGACTGACTATCTATCTATCTATCTATCTGAGTATCCGTCTAAATGACTATCTATCTATCTATCTATCTGACTCTATCTATCTATCTATCTATCTGACTATCTATCTGACTGACTATCTATCTGATATCTATCTATCTATCTGAGTATCCGTCTAAACGACTATCTATCTATCTATCTATCTGACTATCTGACTATCTGACTATCTATCTATCTGAGTATCCGTCTAAACGACTATCTATCTATTTATCTGACTATCTATCTATCTGAGTATCTGTCTAAACGACTATCTATCTATCTATCTATCTATCTATCTATCTATCTATCTATCTATCTATCTATCTATCTATCTATCTATCTATCTATCTATCTATCTATCTATCTATCCTCATCTCCTTTAGTTTGAGATGATACATTGAATCGTGGTGCTAACTCTGTCAAACAGGTTTGAATTTCCCTTAGATAGTGGATAGATACTTTCATCTATCCACTTTACCTTTCAATAAAATAGCAAAAAAAGATGTTTTCATTGAAAAATAGATATATTATATATTAATAAAACCTGAAGTGCTCATATATTATATAAATAAATCCTGAATTTCATTCCCTACTGCAATCACCTTTCAGTGCTTTTGCATTGAAGTCTTAGACACGGCGAGCAAATCCCTGCTGTGCTTCAGTGTGTTTTTCACCTCAGATTTGTTGCATTATATATGATGGCGTGGGGCAGAAGCATGTGGTGGTTTAATGCAGCTCTTATGTAGGGTGTGACTGGAGACTCCACATGTATTATGCATCGCACGCTTCCTTACGCGCCGCACGAGTTTCCCCGATCTCACACGCACCGGTTGCACTGTTTTTTTGGGAGGGCTGAATCGCCTGATGGGGAAGAATGACAACAAACACCTTGTCCGTTTGCATCATTCTGTTCTCATCCAGCTGTTATTATTGGTCCTCGGCTGTTTTCGAGAGGTGGAGGGCAGGAGGCAGCATCTCTGTGTTGTCACGCGTCTCCGGGCTAACAAGCTAAACAGGGAACGCAGCGAGCGCATTTGTTATGCAACATTTAGAGTAGGCCAGCGGGCTGCAGACAACTTTCTCTCTCTCTCTCTCTTCCTCACGCTCTACCGCAAAGTCTGCATAGTAACAGCCCAGAGGTGAAACGCGTCTAACCTTCCCATTGAGGACTCATTCACAGTATATTCCTTCTACACCTTGTCTTTTTCTTAACTTGCATACGTAAAGTCTCTGGTTTTGACAGAGTGTTACTCTGTCCTTATGATGCACCATTCCCATAGAAGTCAATTTGCAACCCTCAATAAGAAGCTCTATTAAACAGCACTACAATTTGACTCTATCCAGACGCAACAATGTTATCAAGCCTCTCAGCATGCAATATCAACTCAGAACCCTAATGCACATTCTCTCGGTGACTTTATCTCTCTGTTAAAAGCCTCATGCAGGTCTGGATGACTGTGAGCTGATAAAATATGGTTGTTAATTATAGCTGGAAATCAAAGACCCGTCTCTTTTATGAGTATGAGTATGTGTCTGCAGACAGGCCTGATGCACCGATGCCTGGTTTTTTCATGCACATCTCTCAGGGCTGAGGTCATACGCCTCCAGCTAAAAACAGGTGTCAAAAAGACACTTCATGTCTGCTGCAGGAAGAATTATGCTTCTGAAAATTAGTACGTCTTGTTTTCCCTTAGTTGTTTTAATTGCACTGAAATTAAGTGCTGAAATTAATCCAGGTAGTATTTTTTCAAAGTTTCTTTGGTAGGAGATGAATCATAGACTGGCGGTTCCTGGCTTTGTCTCACACTCTAGGGTGAACCCAAAGTCATCGGCGGTCTCCGGTTGGATGGTTTTGGTCTTTTAAGGGAAGCGTCTGTCTGTTTGATGTGGTTTCAGTGGGTTGTTCAGTCATATCAAGAGTTTTAAATCCAGCTGACTTACAGGAAAACACTTTTTACACCTCAGGGAGGCTGAGTCCATTTCCAAACCGAGAGTGATGCGCGGTATGACGGGGAAAGAGGAAGAGGTCAAAGGTTAAAGGGAGGATTTGGGAGTGTTTACACTTTGAGAGTTTTTCGAGCTTGAGCAAAGTTTGTGTGTGTGTGGTGTGAAATACTTTAGCGTAGGGTTTGGCCAATGTCTAAAAAATGAATATTTCAACATTTTCTGGGTATTTGGGATTGTTTGATGTATGTGATGTTGTATTTGCTTAATATGGGCTTTTTTAAAAATCAGGAAACCATAGTTAGAAATGGCCATTGTTGTCAAGTAGATTGAAAATGTTCAAAATTCAATGCAGAAAGTTAAATACAGTAAAAAAAAATCTAGTTTAAAATAATGTGGATATATTTTCCACACAGACTTTAACTAGATGTTTCATATTAAATTATTTTAATGCATATACATCAATATCAGGGTACATAATGATAAGCAATATATGTCTATATCATTTTTTTGCCTTCTTTGCTTACTATTTTAAATCAAAGATGCTAATATAAGCATTTGTTTAATGCATTTAACACTATATACTCACTATATACTCACTTATACTCTCAAGGATCAAAAATTTAGTCAAATTCTTTTGTCCAGGTTTTTAGGAAAATGTTCAAATTAAAATAATATTAATGTTATTAAGACATTCACATGTGTCTTAATTTTATTTCACCAACAAAATCATGGTGATCGTGTATTGTGAGTAATCTATATATCACTCAGTCCACAAATGTCCACAGAAGTCAGCTAAATCTGAAAATAATCTCATTTTTAAAAAAATTCTGTTTATTTAAAGTACATGTTGTTTATTTTTTTGAAAAAATTCAAAAAACATTTTTTTTTTTTTTTTTTTTGAAGTAAGATTATTACGGAAGAGGATTAGGGCCAAGCAATAATAAAAAAATAAAACCATCTCAAGATTAAAGTTGTTAAATTTCGAGAAAAAAGTCGAGATAAAATGTTGAGAATAAACTAGTTAAATTACGAGAAAAAACTCGTTAAATTTCGAGAAAAAGTCGAGATAAAATTTTGAGAATAAAGTCATTAAATTATGAGAATAAAGTCATTAAATTACGAGAACAAATTCGTTAAATTATGAGAAAAATGTCGTTAAATTTCGAGAAAAAAGTCGAGATAAAATGTTGAGAATAAAGTCATTCAATTATGAGAATAAAGTCATTAAATTACAAGAAAAAAGTCATTAAATTATGAGAACAAATTCGTAATTTAACGACTTTTTTCTCGTAATTTAACGAGTTTATTCTCAACATTTTATCTCGACTTTTTTCTCGAAATTTAATGAGTTTTTTCTCCAAAATTTAACAACTTTAATCTCGAGATGGTTTTATTTTTTTATTATTGCTTGGCCCTAATCCTCTTCCGTAGATTATGGTTAAACTTTAATTGTAATTAGCTTTGTGTATTTATATAAAAATCTATAATTTGTGAATGTCTGTGAATCTTATGTTTCCATTCTAGTGGTGTTGTGTGAAAGGGAGTGAGAGCTTTTGAAAGACGAGACAAGACTTTGGAAAAGGTCATGACCTCTAAGACTAGTCTGTGATTTCTTTGGAGCTGATGTTTGTTTATGTGTAGGCATATATCCATGTAAAGTAGATGTCTATTCCCGCAGGACAGTCATAAATGAGATCTACTTATACTGATTTACTATTTAATATCTCAACTGGGTTTCCTTCGACAGCAATGATATTAAATGGAGAGCAAATGGATTTTTCTACTGAAAAAGAGTAATCTCTTTAGCATTTTAGAAAAGAATCACAAAGTTTCCTCTGCATTTCTCTTATTGATTGTTTTCCCATGATCCCAAGAAAATTGCCAATGAAATCCCATGACAGCAGCTCTCAGCTAGTGTTTGTGTGTGTGTGTGTGTGTGTGTGTGTCACAGAAGTAATCAGGCCGCTGCCCTCACCCATGATCTATGTTAATACAACACACACACACACCTCCAGACAGGCAGATCTCCGTCCTAATCCCATAATCTCTGTAATTGCACATCTCCGTAAGTAATAAAAACTGAATCCTCCCTCCTGTGCATGAATGCTCTGACTTACGGTGAACCGAGGACGAACACCCATTTCCTGTGCGATCCAACACTGCGGGGCGGAAACTCAACACCTGTTTGTTGTTGTAATGGTGTGTTTCTTAATGCAATGGAGGTCACCCAGGTGCCTTTCTCCTCACACACACACACACACACACACACACACACACACACACACTGGTGTTGAAATGTCTTAAAGGGACAGTTCACTCAAAAATGAAAGTTCTGTCATCATTTACTCACCCACATGTCTTTCTAAACCCGTATGAATCTCTTTCATCTGTGGAACACAAAAGGAGATGTAACCCCCATGTACCGGGTGTTCTTTTCCTTACAGACAAAGTAAACGTTGACCAGGGGCTGTCAGGCTCCAAAAATGACCAAAAAGAATAGTAAAATAGTCCATATAACTTTTCCTCAATATTACATGTTATAATTCCATATGATAGATTTGTGTGAGGTAAAGACTGATATTTAAGTCATTATTCCCTGAAAACGAACCCTTTAGGCATTTCAATTAATCAGTGCAGACATTCACACATGTAGTTTAGTGTCCTGTAAGGCCGACAGGTAATGTAGTGTGTGTGAGGTTTCCGTCAAAGTGCGCTGGAATCTGTCAATGGTGACTTCCTGAGCTTTGTCAACTCTTCTGTTTTCCACACCTCAGCAGCACAATAGCGAAGAACACACCTTGACACACAAACAAACACATAATGATCTGTTCGCAAGTGGAATTACGCCATGCAATTATGCAGTTGCTAAGCATTTTTCTAGATTAAGCTGTTCCTATGAGTTTTTTTGAGCAGTTGTTATTATGTTGCTGTATAGTTATGGGTTTGCTAGAGAGTTTTTTAGTGTGTGTTAGCACTTTGCTGTACAATTATATGATTGCAAAGGTGTTCTGAGTGGTCGTTAGCATATTGCTACATGGTTAAGTGATTCCTAGAGATTTCTGAGTGTCTTTTAGCGTGTCACTGTACAGTTATGCAGATGCTAAGGTTTTCTAAGTGGTTATTAATGTTTGCTGTATGGTTAAGAGGGTCCCAGAGTGTTGTTGTTGCTTTACAGTTATGTGGTTTGCTTGGGAGTTTTGGGTGTCTGTTAGTTAGGTGGTTCCTAGAAGGTTTTTAGCATGTTGCTTTATAGTTATGTGGTTTGTTAGGGTGTTTTTAGTGTCTGTTAGCATATTGCTGTACAGTTATGCAGTTGCTAAGATGTTCTGAGCATGCGTTAGCATCTGCTGTATGGTTAATTGGTTCATAGGGTGTTCGAAATAGTTGTTAGCATGTTGTTGTACAGTTTGCTTGGGAGTTTTGAGTGTCTGTTAGCATGTCACTGTACAGTTATTCAGGTGCTAAGATGTTCTGAGCATGCATTAGCATCTTGCTGTAGTTAATTGGTTCCTGGCTGAGTGATAGCTGTTAGCATGTTGTTGCTACGGAGTTTTGAGGGTCTGTTAGCATGTCACTGTACAGTTATACAATTGTTAATGTGGAGTGTTGTTAGCATCTTTTTATATGATTAAGTGGTTCTTATGGTGTTTTTGGTAGTTGTTAGCATGCTGAAAACTTCCTAGCAATCACTATTATACAGCTGTATTGTTATGTTGTTGCTAGGACATTTTCAGTGCGTGTTAGCATGTTTGCTGTACAGTTAGATGGTTGCTAAGATGTTTAGCATCTTGCTGTGTGGTTAAGCGGTATTAGGGTGCTTTAAGTAGTTTTTAGCATGTAGCTGTACACATATGTGATTGCTAGGGAATTTAAAGTTTCTGTTAGCATGTCACTGTACGGTTATGCAGGTTGTTTGGGGGTTTGAATGTTTCACTGTACGGTTATGCAGGTTGTTTGGGGGTTTTGAGTGTCTGTTAGCATGTCACTGTACGGTTATGCAGGTGCTAAGGTTTTCTAAGTGGTTAGCAATGTTAGCATCTTTTTATATGATTAAATGGTTCTTAGGGCGTTTTGGTAGTTAGCACCCTGAAAACTTCCTAGCACTTATGTGGTTGCTAGGAAGTTTTCAGTGTGTGTTAGCATGTTTGCTGTACAGTTAGATGGTTGCTAAGATGTTTTGAGTTGTCATTAGCATCTTTCTGTGTGGTTAAGTGGTACTAGTATGTTTTAAGTAGTTTTTAGCATGTAGCTGTACAGTTATGTGATTGCTAGAGAGTTTGAAGTGTCTGTTAGCATGTCACTGTACAGTTAAGCAGATGCTAAGGTGTTCTGAGCATGCATTAGCATCTTGCTCAATGGTTCCTAGAGTTGGAATGTCACTGTACAGTTAAGCAGCTTCTAATGTTTTCTGGTCATTAGCATCTTTATTTGTTACTAAAGTGTTTTAAGTAGCTGTTAGCATTTTGCTGTATAGTTATGTTGTTGCCTTCGGCGTTTGTCGATGAGTTGCATGCTAAAGTGTAATACTTAAACTTAGAGGTTTCTTCAAATCACTTACATTATGACAATCTATAATTGTAAGAGACAATCATCTCTGTAATTCTTTATGTCACGTAATGTGATTCATGAATGTTATGATCATTCCTCGGACTTTGCGTGTGTTGTTGAGATCACGCTCCAGCATAACACACAAGTGTGAAATATCTGAGGATTAGAAGCGACACTCAGGCTCTGGAATGCCTTTCAGTGCTGTCAGGTATTTTTGTCGCTTCTTTTGTGTTGTTTCAATGTGTTTTTGTGATGATGACAGCTCATCTCCTGGCGGTTGATCTCTACGGGCAGTAAAGCTGCTGCTTGGACTGACTTCATGCTGTTGTTCAGGGGTTGATGTCGATGGAGCCCCTGTGCAATTTTCCCTCTAAAAAAATGACTGTTATGACTTTGCCCTGCATACTCCATCCATGACATCAAAGACATTCCTCCGGCTCACCGTGCTGTTAGATCTGCCCGCCCAACACACACTCACACACACACATGCTCTTCTCTGTGATTAGATTGATGAAAATGAGGGCTGCGTCCTCAGACGTGTCATTATGAACGCTGCTGCTCATAACTCAGACTGTGTCGTCTGTCTTTCTGAGACCTCCAGCAAACCTCTAATTACCCTACATGTGTTTAATGTCTTCACAGCAGGACTCTCTCCTTTACTCCAATACAGCTCAGTGGGCTTCAAGACTTTAAAGTGGCCATGTTCTGCAGTGTCGTAGTGTTAAGTCCACTTATAATGTCACTGATAAGGTTAAAAGTTTATAGAGTTACTCATCTCATTTGATGTTATCTCATCACATTGTTTCTCTTTTCTCTTTTCTCTTCTCTTCTCTTCTCTTCTCTTCTCTTCTCTTCTCTTCTCTTCTCTTCTCTTCTCTTCTCTTCTCTTGGCTCAGCTTGTGTCTTCTTATCTCGTCTCTTCTCGTCTCTTCTCGTCTCTTCTCTTCTCGTCTCATCTTTTTTGTCTCAGTATCTCTTCTAGTCACTCCTTGGCTCATCTCGTCTCGGCTCATCTTGTCTCGTGTTGTGTCGTGTCTAGTCTTTGTCGCCTTATCTTTTTTGTCTCATCTCTTCTAGTCACCTCTTGGCTCGGCTTGGCTTGGCTTGTGTCTTCTTGTCTCGTCTCGTCTCTCTCTCTCATCTCATCTCATCTCATCTCATCTCATCTCATCTCATCTCTCGTCGCCTTATCTTTTTTGTCTCATCTCTTCTAATCACTTCTTGGCTCGGCTCGTCTCGTCTCTTCTCGTCTCGTCTCATCTTTTTTGTCTCATCTCTTCTAGTCACTTCTTGGCTTGGCTCGGCTTGTCTTCTTATCTCGTCTCTTCTCATCTCTTCTCTTCTCGTCTCATCTTTTTTGTCTCAGTATCTCTTCTAGTCACTCCTTGGCTCATCTCGTCTCGGCTCATCTTGTCTCGTGTTGTGTCGTGTCTAGTCTTCTCGTCTCTTCTCGTCTCGTCTCTTGTCGCCTTATCTTTTTTGTCTCTTATCTCTTCTAGTCACCTCTGGCTCGGCTTGGCTTGGCTTGTGTCTTCTTGTCTCGTCTCATCTCGTCTCTTCTCTTCTCTTCTCTTCTCTTCTCTTCTCTTCTCTTCTCTTCTTTCTCTTCTCTTCTCTCGTCGCCTTATCTTTTTTGTCTCATCTCTTCTAGTCACTTCTTGGCTCGGCTCTTCTCGTCTCGTCTCTTCTCGTCTCACCTTTTTTGTCTCATCTCTTTTAGTCACTTCTTGTCTTGGCTTGTCTCTTCTCTTCTCAGCTCTTCTCTTCTCGTCTTGTCTCCTCTCATCTAGTCTCTTGTCGTCTTATCTTTTTTGTCTCATCTCTTCTAGTCACTTCTTGGCTTGGCTCGGCTTGTGTCTTCTTATCTCGTCTCTTCTCGTCTGATCTTTTTTGTCTCAGTATCTCTTCTAGTCACTCCTTGGCTCATCTCGTCTCAGCTCATCTTGTCTCGTGTTGTGTCGTGTCTAGTCTTGTCGCCTTATCTTTTTTGTCTCTTATCTCTTCTAGTCACCTCTTGGCTCGGCTCTGGCTTGGCTTGTGTCTTCTTGTCTCGTCTCGTCTCGTCTCTTCTCGTCTCATCTTTTTTGTCTCATCTCTTCTAAACTTCTTGGCTTGGCTCTATCTCGTCTCTTCTCGTCTCATCTTTTTTGTCTCATCTCTTCTAGTCACTTCTTGGCTCGGCTTGTGTCTTCTTATCTCGTCTCTTCTCGTCTCATCTTTTTTGTCTCAGTATCTCTTCTAGTCACTCCTTGGCTCATCTCGTCTCGGCTCATCTTGTCTCTTGTCGCCTTATCTCTTCTAGTCACCTCTTGGCTCGGCTTGGCTTGGCTTGTGTCTTCTTGTCTTGTCTCGTCTCGTCTCGTCTCTCGTCGCCTGATCTTTTTTGTCTCATCTCTTCTAGTCACTTCTCTTCTCTTCTCTTCTCTTCTCTTCTCTTCTCTTCTCTTCTCTTCTCTTCTCTTCTCTTCTCTTCTTGTCTCATCTCTCATCGCCTTATCTTTTTGTCTCATCTCTTCTAGTCACCTCTTGGCTCGGCTTGGCTCGGCTTGTGTCTTCTTGTCTCGTCTCTTCTCGTATCATCTCTTCTCGTCTCTTCTCATCTTTTTTGTCTCTTATCTCTTCTAGTTACTCCTCGGCTTATCTTGTCTTGTGTCTTGTCTTGTCTCTTCTCTTCTCTCTCTTCTCTTCTCTTCTCTTCTCTTCTCTTCTCTTCTCTTCTCTTCTCTTCTCTTCTCGTCTCGTCTCGTCTTGTCTCTACCCTTCTCATCTGGTCTCATCTTTTTTTGTCTCTTATCATATCTTCTAGCCACTTCTCAGCTCGGCTTGTCTTCTTGTCTCATCTCGTCTCTTCTCAGCTATTCTCTTCTCTTCTTACAGTTCTAACTTGAAGTATAAGTCCTTTAGTTCTCACGTTAGTCCTGTGAATGGCTGATGTCTCATGCTGTAAGTGATTTCTGTGGTCTGAGTCTGTCTCTCCATGGCAGCGCTGAGAAACGTCTAAAGCAGATTATTCTCATAAAAGCCCTCAGACCCTCCTGACCTCCACGCACCCCTGGAGCCGGCCCACCTGCCCTCGTCTCTTTCTCCGTATCCTGCCGCCTCTCGTCTTCAAAGGGCCTTCAAACAGCGCTGTGACTCCGGCCCAAAACAGATGAGAATCGAACGGCTCCTCCCTGATGTTTGGCTTTGTCTCCCTCTCACAATCCTCCCATAACTGTGAGAGACGTTATGTAACCGTATTACGCAGACAAAACACAGCTTGTCATAACCCTGCCCTGCTCGCTGGTTATAGTCAGAAGTGAAGACACTTTAAACGTGAAAACACTCTCATAATGCCACAGTAAAACTTTCCATTTTACATTTCCTTGGAATAAGTGCTGGAGAGCGCAGCCAGAGAGGCCTGTCATCAGGAATGAGAGTGCAGGAAAGAGGGAGGGATGGATTTAAGAGCTACAAGGAATTCCAATTTCCAGAGTACTTGGGTGAGGGCGACCGACCAGCCGACTCGCCAGTGTTATGTGCATCTGATAATACACTCATGCTTCCAGCCTATAATATCTCTCTAATGTCATCACATGATAAATGAGCTCTTTAGCAGAGTCAAACCATTGACACGGCAACCCTGTTTATCATGACTGTTTAAATCAAAATTACCTGTTTATTTCTAATTCTGATGGAAAACTTGCTTAAACCAGCCTACGAATTTTAAGCACAGCTGTTTATGCTTGAAAACTACCTGGCTGTTCAGCTAAGAAACTGGAGCAAGAAACCTTGACTAACAATATAAGTGGCATAAAATGCTACAAAAGTGTGGAATATGTCCTCTTTTAAAAGTCTCAAATCCCACTAAACCAGGTGGGCCCTCACTACTCGTAACCCAGCCCACGGTGCCAGTAAGTGGGTCTCTGGAATAAAGCAAACTCCCTTTTTTTCATCTTCGAGTTAAAAGCTCGTCTTTATAAATCATTTTTATGAGCAAACCAGTGCCGAGACCAAAAAACAACACCTGTGGAATTGAGGAGAAAAGAGGGAGGGAAAACACTCAGTTGAAGCTTCTTTTTAACCAGAGCTTCAGTGAATTTTCTTTAGTAAATTTGTGACAGTCCATTTGTGACACCATTATTATACTATTGTTAAATTATCTATTTGATTTTTGTTTCACAAAAAAAACTATATAATGTAGCCCCGCCCCTTTTCAGCGCTGCACTCATTGTATTCTGTCTTCGTTTTGTATTTCCACAGCATGAAGGTAAGATCTTACAGATTTATGAATGAGCCGCTCATTTTACAATCTTCCCACTCTACTGACATTTATGACATCCGCTTCAAACATTACAATGCTCATGATAACTTTCATTAACTCTACAATAAGAAAATCCACTTCACCAGCTAATTACTCTTCAACAGAGATGCCATAGAAATAGATAAGTATTGAAGAGTGTGCAAAATCACCCCAAATACATTAATGTCTGTGTCCAGAGGTGATAAACAGTTGTGTATGATGTCACTGCTTGTGGGCGGGGCCTGGTCTCATGGTTCACAGAAGGGCCTCAAAGATTTGCGGTACGCCGCTGGTCTGCGGTATCTCAAAACTCCAGCAGATCAGCGACTGGACAGTCTGTGGTCAGTCACGGATTTGACAGGCGGTGTACATTTTTTTACCATGCTGTCTCAGGCATCCCTTACGCCCGGTCTCAGGAGTCGGCCCATATGAATAAATGCTGGCTGCCTGCTAGTCTGAGCCACAACAACATTCCTGTTTTTTTCCCTCTCTCTTTCAGTCTTTCCTCTGTTGTCAGATTATCTGCAGCACTGTTTGTTCAGCCTATGATATCTAACACGCTTTCTCTCACCTTTTGACCCCATGTGTTGTGTGTGAATATGTGCCCATTTGACCCTATCACGTTCATGTTCCTGTTGAGGGTGATTTTAACAGTTTCCTGATTGAATGTGATTGAATGTGGACGTGTTGCTGTTGTTGGTTTTGGGTCTGTAATCAGCCCAACAGTTAAATGTGTGTCTCAAAAGCCCCTGTGCAGGATGTCTGATAGACGATTCCACTGCTATGAGGTTCAAACTGACTTGTTTCCACTCAAACAGATGCCAGACCACACGAGTGGATTCGCCTTTCCATACACACATATGCACTTAGATTACTTTACCCTGTAATGGGCGGACGATCATCGTAGGGTGAGTCTCACGATACGTGTAAACCCATTCTGCCTGTAATATTCTCTGATACAAGACACACAGGCTTTGCCCCAATTGCAGCCCTCCTATAAACAAATCTCTATGTCTGTTATCAGCAGAACCCTCTTCACCCTATCTGTGGTCTGAATGACAGTGTCAAGTGTCAAACAGGAGGAGGGATTTTCTGCCTTCTCGTGATTTTACTGCTTTAGATAAAAGAAGAGAAAGAGAGAAAACATATGCTAAATTCATGCATTTTTCAATAACTTCACGTTGTGTTTTTTAATCTGTTTTCTCGCTCTCATATTCTACTGTTGTAATGTTACATTTTGGCCTTGAAATCCATTGATCGAGTTAGCCAAAGATTCTTACACCAAAAACTCATATTTTAGTTTTAATTGCCATTTTCTAGTCTCTCAGATCCTTTAAACAAGCTTTTTTTGATACTTTGCCTTTAAGACTTGTATCCCTTTTCCACTGACATAGTTCCATGCCTTTGTCTGTTCTTGAACCGTTTCATGCATTTCCACTGCAAAAAAAGGGGTTGCGGGCCACAAAGATTGGTTCAACTCCGGCCCTAAAAACTTGCTGTTCTCAAACGGAGCCGAGGGGCGGAGAAATGCTGCTGCTGTCTATGGCAATCTCGTTGAGCAATGTAATAACGTTGCACTACATTGCTCTTTATATCTAAATATATAAATCTGTGCATGAGAGTGAGTGAATCAATGGTTTCAGTTTCAATATATCTCCAAAAAGGACAGATTAGTTTAGTTCCGTGCAAGCTGCTGATACGCTAGAATCACTCCAGGAATCGGGTCTCCTTTAGGACCCAGAGTGATCCCATTGGTTCAACGGAATTTTAATTGGTAGTATTTTTAGTGCCTGATTATAATTCCTGCAAAATTATGTTAAGATTTATATAATTTAAAATGCGCAATAACAACTTTTGATCAGGCATTACCACCTGGGTTCTAAAGCCGATTCCTGGGGGGGGATTTCTCATTCTGTGAACGGCATACAGAAGTGGTGCACTGCCTGCGCGAACATGGGGATGCGCACTGTTTGTTTTTAAACTGTTTATAGTCAGGTAAACAACACGTAGCAGCGCTGTGTCACCATCCGTTTCACAAGTCTGTGGAAATACGCGGCCAGTTCGTGACAGGCTCCAGTTCGCCTGGCCAAGAAAAGGCTCTGGCTTCACTATTCTGGTGGAAAAGAGCAATCTGTGTACCAGCATAGTTCAGGGTTCATGTAACTTTTGACCAATTCATAACTATGACATTTTTTGGGATGAAAGTTTTTTTTTAAACAGATTGCATTTGCAAAGTTGTGAATGAGTAAGATTACACAGAATGTCAAATCTTACATTGCAAAACAGCAAGTAAAATCCTGTTTTCCAAGATTAAGATTTATTTGTGCATTCTTCGAAACATTTGCTCTCTCTTTAGCTTTACATTCAATGCTCCGTTTCTCTTTTTCCGATTCTGTCATTCCTTCTGCGGCCATGGCACCAGAACAACCCTTCATTATAAATGCATTAGCCTCTGTCTGTATGTCCACTTCCTGTCAGTCTTTTTGCACTGATGCTCATGATGATGTGTTATGTGCAACATGATACGGGACAGAATCAGGGGTGAACGGTTGCAGCGTTTCAGCAATGTGTGCGTTGAAATCACACATGCACAAAAGCGAACGAGCAAGCTAATCTTTTGATTCATGCAGTGATATGGTGGATTTTTGAATATGAAACTGGAGAGGAGCCATGCAATGCTTCCCATATGCTCCATAAGACACATATACACATACATCTGTGTGCTGTAATCATATGGGAACTTCCCCAGATATCCGAGACACATACTAATATCACGGATCATCTATGAAGCTAAACTGGGGATTTTTGTCCTTTTTTGTCTGTCTCGCTCTTTCGCTTTCACACCCTACTGGAGCTGTTGGTGAATTCGGAGCATAATGAGCTGTCCGCTGATGGATCACTCTTACACATACACAAACATACACACAGTCCTTATTCTGTTTCTCATTGCTTTATTTGTTCTCATGTTGGCCGATGTGATGACATGCTGTAACTTCCCAAAGTTTCCCTCGAGGCCTCGGAGTTTCCCACAACACAAGCATCTGGCGTCCCGATAACCACAAAGTTCATTTTCTCATTGGATATTCTTTAGTTAACTTTGGAATTAAAGGAATAGTTAGGTTACTTTTTTTCCCCCGATGCTCCACTTTAGACATTCTACTAACTATATGTAACTTTGCAAATACATGTCAACTCTCATTAGAGTATTAGTAGACTGATGTAGAGTGTTAGTAGACGGTTAGGTATTAGGGTTTGGGTAAGTAGAATTAGTTGACGTAGTTGCTTTAGCCTCCTTGTTAGAGTGCCCGACTCCCACGCCAGAGACCATGGTTGGCATCCCGCTCGGAGCGGGTTGAGTAGAACTGGTTACATGTGGTGCCATGACCTGGATGGGAGTGAGGTTTAGGGGGGTGAGTGTAACTGTCGTAGGCCAGTAAGAGCTGTGCATGTAAACCTCACTCCTCTGATCTCAAGAGGCCCTCTAGTGACTGACGCTAGAGGCTGTGGTCTTTAGCCTCCTTGTTAGAAAGCCCGACTCCCACACCAAAGACCATGGTTCGAATCCTGCTCGAAGCGTTGTAAAACGTTTTGAACTTGTCCTCTTTCAACCACTTCCAGAGGTAATCGAAAATGCATTCGGCTGGATTGCTTTTGTAGTGTAGATGCTCATGTGTTCGGCCACTAAAGACTGGCTACTCTCCACCTACTGACCTAATGCGTAAATATTATGGGAAGTGTGCTAGCCAGATGGGATTTAAACTTTGTCGGCTGAAGACCCAAGTTTGGTTTGAAGATGAAAAACGTACCAAGCACAATGTTCTCTCAACATTCCTGATTTCTAACACACACTCGCAGCGTTCGGTTTGGACTCGTGGCTGTCAGAGCAGAAATGAAAGCTGATGCTCTCTGTATGTTTTCCGTCATCTCCAGGCGTGTATATATGTAAATTGCCTGAGCTTATTTTGTCCATTAGATCAAAAGATCTGAAAAAAACATACATTTACCCACCCATAGACCTTCCCCTTGAAGAAATCAGGACAGAAGTGGACAAAAGAGATGGATTAAAACACCAGGTGTAAACGGGAATGTGTCTGCCTCATCTACATGTGATCCGATCGATCAAATTGCATCTTAATACCAGGTGTAAACAGGGCCACAGAGATAATTTGAAGGATGTTCAAGCTGCTCTTTTCCATAGAACAAAAGCCTATGGTGACTGTCAAGTCTGTCAAGCTCCAAAAAGGACAAAAAAACACTGCAAAAATGTATTTATTATAGTTTTCATAGATCATCCAAGTGGACTGGATTGGAAGCTTTGTGTTATAAATGGAGTGGAGATGGAGTATGCCTAAATTTGATTTTGAAATGTTTTCTGCTACATTTAGTTGCTCTTTTACTTGTTTGTGTTTGTTGCTGAGTATCCCAGGTCTTGGGAAGCAGATTCCCAGGATTCAATATTGAGTTGAGTCTGCTCTATGAGCTCTCCCACTATTAGGAAAACAGCAAAGATCAAAGGAAGTGGAGAAGAGGGCAGGGAAAACAGAATGACTACAACCACCATGTATTCCATTTTATTCCAGACCATTAATACTCTATTAGAGTCATCAAATGTGGTTGTACAGCACCCCGGGGAGTTCGCCAACAAAACATGACGTTAACAGGGTTTTTGCTTCTCTTTTTTTTCTCTCGTTTTCCTGGTTTCTCAAACTTTGGAACGTTGCTTGGATATGTTTCTGGAAACCAAAAATCGTAGTTCCACATAAGGGACAGTATAAACACAACTAAAATAGTTACATGTGTTGTGTGTGTATTTTTAGTGGGAGAGGGACAGAAACAGACCACTGTCATAATCCAATATGAAGGAAGACGCAGCGTTTCGTTTAATTTGATTGGGCAGACATGTGGATTCTGTTTTATCCGAGCGGAGGAGGACAGCTGGATATCAGTTTTTCATATATGGAATGCTTTGAGATGAGTTAGATCATTGTCGTTTTTTAATCTAGTTAATTCGGTTTGATTGCTTTCGTAGGACAGGAGGGAACAGTTATGGATGGTGTACCGCAAGAAAATGTCCTGGAGTCAAAGCTCATGTTGTCTCTGGCGCTCCACAAATTGAGCTGTGTGCTTTCAGAATCTCTAAAGCCGAAATGTTCTCTCTCATATGCAATTACATGAACCCTGTCACTGAGACTTAAGGTGCTGCATTCTCATTCTTTGCTGACAAAATGCAGTGGGCGTTAACGTAAACTGACAGTTTTGTCTGTCAAATCCTCTATTGTCATGATGAAGCAACCGTTTGAAGAGAATTAAAGAAAGCTACCTGATTGAATATCATACATGCAATAACATATCAAACTCAAATTACTTTCTTTCTTCTGACAAAAAAAGGATTTAAAAATATATATAAATGTCAGTAAGGTCCAATGTTATTGAGCCACCAACGTCTTTGTGTATGTGTGTGTGTTCCACAGATGATAGACAGTCATACAGGTTTGGAACAACATGAGAGTGAGTACATGATATGGGTGTAACAATACACCAAAGACTTTAGATACAAAGACTGTGCACTCATATTACTATGAATGGGAGAAAGTGCAATGCTCAATATGGCGGACTAAGTTTTGCCTTCTAAATAAAAGAGCCAATCGGCGATTGGTAATGTTATGACTGCACTTATTATGACTGCACATGCGCATTGGCTGGTCCAGCCTGAATAATGCTATTTTTATCATGATTTGAGTGTTTAGAAACAAAATTTATGAGACAGTTGTCAGATTTCATTGGTGATTTTAAATAATAAGACTTGGTAAACAGTTTTGGAGAATTTGATGTTTCCCCATTCAGAGGACAGGAGCTGTACTCGCATGACTGAAATAGCTGGGTGAGAGGCGTTTCAAAGATGGCCACCAAGTGAACTGACTTTACTTAAAGAGACTTTGCCATTTTTGGTTCAATACATAGTGATCTCATGATATTTTAAGGCTAAATAGAATTAAAATGGTAAGTTTTGTTAATTATTACTTCTAAGACATATGATAAAGAGTTAACAAAAACACTGTACACATTATTGCATTTTTTGTTTTTTGATATATTGTGACACAATATGTTGTTACATTAGTAAATGATTTTTGGGTAAAATATCACTTTAAGTATCTTGAAAATACAGTAGAGTATGATTCTTGAAAAGCGGCGCAGAGGCAGGGAAATCACTCACTGGCATTGTAGCTCTCGGCACATTGTTCAGAATGACTCCCATGAGCCAGTTTGGCATGAGAAGCAAGACTTTGGGCTCCACTGAGGATCAGAGCGTGTGGTTCTCTGTCTCTCTCTCTCACACACATATGCACAATACAGTTATGAATACATAAGTCTTGGTTTTGGCTTGACTGAGACAGCGTGCAGTCCCAGTATTATCCTTGCCTTTGGATCTACATCTTGTCTGGAGGCTTTCACGTTACAAGACTGAATGAAACATTATTATTTGTCATCATGCCTGATAGCTTGTACTCATAAAGACAGTCTTTAGACTGTTTCTAATGACGCAAACACCTTGAGTTGGACACTGTTAGACAACTGTTGCATTTGATGTTGCATGTTTTCATGTGTAGGGTTGTGAGACATTCAGAATTGAATTGAGAATGCCTTTCATTATCCAATTCAATTCCTTAATTTGAATTGAGATAGCAAACATGAATTTGAATATTATGTGCATTTCTTAGAATTTAAATTCTACTTAACTGTAGCTAGAAAACTTGTAGCTACATAACTTGTTTGAAAGTTTTAAAAATGTCTAGATGGATGGATGGATGGATGGATGAATAGATAGATAGATAGATGATGGATGGATGATTGATGGACAGATAGATGATGGATGGATGGATGAATGGATGGATGAATGGACGGATGTATGTATGTATGTATGTATGAATGGACAGACGGATGGATGGATGTACGGATAATAGATAGATGATGGATGGATGGATGACTGATCGGATGGATGTGATGATGGATGGATGGATGGATAGATGATGGATGGATGGATGGAGGGATAGATAGATGATGATGATAGATAGATAGATAGATAGATAGATGGATGGATGGATGATGGATGGATGATGATGATGGATGGAGAGATAGATAGATGATGGATGGATGGATGGATGGATAGATAGATAGATGGACGGATAGATGATGGATGGATGGATGGATGATGGATGGACGGAGAGATGGATGGATGGATGATGGATAGATGGATGGATGGATGATGATGATGGATGGAGAGATGGATGGACGGTTGGATGGATGGAGGATGGAGGATGATGGGATGGATTAATGGATGGACGGAAAGATGATGGATGGATGGATGGATGGATGAGGATGGATGGATGGATGGATGGATATGTGGATGGATGGATGATGGATGATGGGATGGATGGATGGACGGATATACAGATTATGGACGATGGATGGATGGACGGATGGATGGATGGACGGATAGATAGATGATGGATGGATGGATGGACGGATGGATGGACGGATAGATGAGGATGGATGGATATGGGATGATGGATGATGTGGATGATGGATGATGGATGATGGATGATGGATGGATGAATGGATGGATGTGGACGGATATACAGATGATGGACGGATGGATGGATGGACGGATGGATGAACGGATAGATGATGAATGGATGGATTGATGGATGGATGGATGGATGGACAGATGGATGATGAATGGATGGATTGATGGATTTGACAAGCAAAGAGAAGCCATCTATGTAGGATGTGACAGGACACGAGTGGCGTGACACGCAGTGTTTGTGTTGAGCTTCATGGTGCTAACTTCTATAGTTAGAGGCAAACCTGTCAGAGGAGAATGACGTAGCGCTTACAGCTGCGTGCTATTCATGTGCAAAAGAGACGGGAATGAATGAGAACTTCACCACTAGTCATGCAAAGGTATGGAGCTCACGGGTTGGTTGTTATGTAGGGATTAGTTTCACTCAGAAGGCATGAATGGGGTGGACACAATGATGTGGAGGCGGCCGTTACTTTTAGGTGTATAACTGATACATACAGGCATTCACATTCTCCAGCAGTAATGCTATTTGCGTAATGGATAGGAACATTCTGCCGGCTCTTGGCCAAAATAAACAGTGTTACCACAGTCAGATAAACAGATGAACATACATATGTGAGAGAGAGAGGGAGACGGCAGTGAAAGCATCCATTGAATGCATCTAGATTTGGCTGTTCATCAAAGAGAAATCTCAAATCCTACGGGAATGTTGTTTTATGTTTGGATAAAAACATGGTCACGGTACATCCAGACATATTGCAATTTAGTGCACTAGTTACGCTTTCACTGTTACACTGTTACGCCCAGTCTGAGCAGCCAGTGACCTGACTCTGTTTTGTGGCTTCTGCTGCTTTTGGTTTTCTGATATTGTTCTTGGAAAAAGTGAAACCCTGCTGACTCACTTTCGGGAAAACGTGTGAGAGTGTGTGTATATTTTTGTCTGTGTGTGTGTGTGTGTGTGTGTGTGTGTGTGTGTGTGTGAGTGAATGTTATGTCACAGGATAGAATTGTCGTTTTGCTGTTGGAAGCAGACTCAACATCAGCTGTGTTCAGGAGAGACGCTCTGTGAATCTGTGTGTGTGGTGAAAGGAGTTTTTTTTTTTAAACAGTCTGTTTTAGGTTAAGAACAAAGTCTGTGATATGGAGTGTTGGGTGACTTTACTTTTAAAAGTAACAACAAAATGATACAAATTACTATAAGTATATTAACATGCAGCTTTATCGAGCAGGATTATGCATAGTCAAGGTACTGTTGAAGCATTAAAAGTAATTGATGACATCTTCATTGTTAGTTCATGTTAACTAACTAATGCCAACAAATGAAACCTTATTGAAAAGTGTTAGTGTTACGAATTAAAAAAGTTCGAAAAGTAACAAGTTACGTTAATGTTACTCTTATTAAAAGTAACTAAATTTGTGCCATTGTTGTTTTACAGGAAGTAACATGTTACATTCTGAGGTGATCTGGTGTAAACTTAAAAAAAACCAACAACCTTACATTACCGTTACTTCTAATAAAATGTAACGCATTTTGTTTCATTATTGCTTTTGTAAAGAAGTAATGGGTAACGAGTGGTATAGTGCAAATTCGAAAAGTAACTTTACTCCTATTAAAAAGTAACTAAATTTGTGATGTTGTTTTACAGGAAGTAACATGTTACATTCTGAGGTGATCTGGTGTAAATTAAAAAAAAATACACGTTACATTACTGTTACTTCTAATAAAAAGTAAGTAATTTGGTTTCATTGTTGCTTTTGTATAGAAATAAAAGGTAACAAGAGTGGTGCAAATTCAAAAAGTTACAAGTTACTTTATTGTTACTTCTATTAAAAAGTAACCGAATTTGTGATGTTGTTTTACAGGAAGTAACATGTTACATTCTAAGGTGATCTGGTGTAAATTCTAAAAATAACGTTACATTACCGTTACTTCTAATAAAAAGTAACAAAAGTTTCATTGTTGTTTTTGTATAGGAAAACCGGGTAACTAAATTTGTGTGGTGTAAATTTAAAAAGTTATAAGCTACATTAATGGTGCTTCTAACAAAATGTGTGCCATTATTAATTTTTACAGGAAATAACGTTACGTTCTCAGGTGTTACGAATAACATATTGAATTAATGTTACGTCTAAAAAAAAGTAACACATTTTGTTGAATTGTTGCTTTTGTTAGAATGTAACAAGTTACTGTAGATACTCTGGTATTATGGTGTAAATTCTACATATATATTTATATTTATTCATTTAGCAGGCACTTTTATCCAAAGCAACTTACAAACGAGGAATGCAAACAGTGATTCATCTTGCATGAGAAGTGCTAACAATTCACACATGCATTTTGCTTACTGTTATGTCTCGTGGGTGACGTGTGCCATAATGAAACCCACGCCACTGTTCCCAGATGTTCCCATAGGGAGGTTTTGTTAGGTTTATCTAACTTCTGGGAATAATACTGTCCCTGAATTACTACTAAATAAACCCACTCACTGACTCCAGCAAATTCTCACACATTTCTGAATGCGTTTCCAGCACTAGCCAGACGGCACTAGGAAAACCCCTCGACTGTCAGCACCACAGACGGCTCGTTTTGTTGTGATAGACAGAAAGTGGGAGAGAGCGTTTAGAAGGAGAGTTGGCAGGACAGGCATCCCTAAACAAAAGGGGGGCGGAGAGGAGCGTGTGGTTGTGCAATTTTAATTCAAAGCAGGTTTGCGCAGCCGATGTTGCAACCGGCCGTATGCGGCCTCTGGTTCTGTCCTCTCTCTGTTTCTCTTTCTCTCTGGCGAGCGGTCGAGCAGCTGGCGGCCTGAGGAGAAAGAAGTGTGAGTGCTGAAGTTTGGGCCATGTCCCAGGGGGATTTCGGTTGTTTATTCCCAGGGACGCAGGGTGTAATTATATACCATAGAAACACATTCATTAATAAAACGATAGGGATTTATCAAGATTAGAAGCCACCACTGTTATTTTCACAAACTAGAACTCATCTTAAACAGTATTTCACCTAAGATTGTGTACCTTGTTTGATTGTTTAGCTGATGAAGCATTTAAAATATGTCTTTATAATAATTTCTAGTGGACAAAAAAAGACATGTTGGCCATCGCATTTTAAGTGCGTGAATCTGTATCTCTCAAAGCTTCATTTCTGTGTAGGATGATTAGGGTAAAAATGAGAGTCTATTTGGTCAAGTAGTCAGGTAAAGTTTGGGAACTATTGGTGTGCCTTAAAGGGGATAGTTTGTCTTTCTGGTCAGGCTTAGCAGAGGTCAGCGGGGGTCAAGGCCGGGATGCCAGTATAGTCAAATTGGGAAGTCCTTTAGGTCATCCAAGAGGAAATGTTCATTCTACAGGCAGTTTGTCATTTCCATTTTTTATAAAGTATAAAGGAATAGAACAGTGAACTATTTCGAACTATTTGCAAATAATATTTTAAAATATGCACGCATTTCACTTTTATTTGTATGCCTAATATTTTGAAAATTAAATACGTTTCTCGTCTTGTCACATTCAATTAGGAATTACATGAATCACATAAATGATACCATATTTTCCTATTCAAAATGGCCTTATTTGAGACAAAAGTCGAGTAGTTAGTTGGATAACACTTTTGGTCGTTTAACTTTTCTATCACAAAACAGTTGCGATAATATATTAAATGTTTTGCTACTTCCATCTTACCTCATTCTATTTCAATGTTAAAATTGCTTTTTTTAAGTTAAAGGGTTAGTTCACCCAAAAATGAAAATTCTTTACCCTCATGCCGTTCCACACCCGTAAGACCTTCGTTAATCTTCAGAACACAAATTAAGATATTTTTGTTGAAATCCGATGGACCGTGAGGCCTGCATAGACAGCAATGACATTTCCTCTCTCAAGATCCATTAATGTACTAAAAACATATTTAAATCAGTTCATGTGAGTACAGTGGTTAAATATTAATATTATAAAGCCACGAGAATATTTTTGGAGCGCCAAAAAAACAAAATAACGTCTTATATAGTGATGGCCGATTTCAAAACAATGCTTCAGGAAGCATCGGAGCACAAATGAATCAGCGTGTCGAATCAGCGGTTTGTCGGTTTGACACGTGATCCGAATCAAGATACGCTGATTCATTATGCTCCGAATCTTCCTGAAGCAGTGTTTTGAAATCGGCCATCACTATATAAGTCGTTATTTTGTTTTTTTGGCGCACCAAAAAATTCGTCGCTTTATAATATTAATATTGAACCTTACTCACATGAACTGATTTAAATATGTTTTAGTACATTAATGGATCTTGAGAGAGGAAGTGTCATTGCTCCTATGGAGGCCTCACGGAGCCATCGGATTTCAACAAAAATATCTTAATTTGTGTTCCGAAGATTAACGAAGGTCTTAAGGTGTGGAACGGCATGAGGGTGAGTAATACATGACAGAATTTTCATTTTTGGGTGAACTAACCCTTTAAGCAAAAACATACAGTTTTTGTGTGTGTCCCTTTAAATGCAAATGAGCTGCTGCTCCCGGCCCACTTTCCAGAAGAGGGCGGAGCTTTAACAGCTCACGCTTTGGTTGCTCAACAACAACAAAGCTGGAGAATCTCACGCAGCCAAAATGAGGATTGTCAGTAACGGTGTTCAGCCTTACATTGTTCAAACCGGAGTCGACACTGATGGAGAGACTCAGGAAGAAGTTACAACTTTTAGAATGAAACTGGACGTTTCTGAATGGTTAGTGGATAAATTTATGTAGTTGCTGTGGAGTTGATTCAACTCATCCACTAGCATGTGCCGTCATGTTCATCTTTTGTTCAAATCTAGTGTTGAATTGACCCTCGTTTGTGAAGCAGTCCGGCGTAAAATGACGGCATGATAACAACACTCTACTACATCAACTCTTCCTCTTCTCTAAAGCAGCCCAACATGGCCTCGCCCCCTTTGTTGAGTGTTCTTGGGGGCGGAGTTTATGTACATTTGAGGGTTTGTGATGTCACCAACCCTAGAACAAGCTCAGGTTGGTGAAGCTCAGCCGTTTGTTGTAGTCCTTAAAAAGCGATTTCTGTAAAAGAAAATTTCTCCCTTTGCATTGAACTTTGAGTGTCGTAACTCTGCAGATGTTGTTTATGCTCAAACAGCAACATTACACACTAACTAAAGTTAAAAAAGTGAAATCATAATCAACCACCCCTTTAATACCAGGTGTAAACAGTTAGCTTGCAACTTGATAAGTACATTACAAAACAACTCGTTTTTGTTTGAATCTACCGATTTTCCCTCCTCTTCCAATAAATCTCTTGTTTCATCTCCTCTCATGTTTCTGTCTTCCCGGTCCTCCCGTCCTTTCATGACTGAGAGTGTGTGAGTGTAAGTGTGGGAGAATGCAACAGAAAGTGCCCTCGGGCTAAAGGGGGGCGTGGGGTCCCATCTGTCCCGCACAGATGGCTGATGTGTTGGGTTAACAGAGCAGTTCAACCTGCCTGTCTCTGGGTCGTCTGTCATGTCTGATCTGAACTGGGTCTGGTCTGGAATCGGAGGGTCTAATCTGATCTATGAAGGCCTGATCAGTGCCAGAGGTCTGTGTATGTTTACCCCTTATGAATGTGTTTTCTGAAGGATCATGTGACTCTGAAGACTGGAGTAATGATGCTGAAAATTCAACTTTGCATCACAGGAATAAATTACATTTTACAATATATTCACATGGAAAACAGTTATTTTAAAGTCTTATAAGGTGTAATACAGGTTTTACATAATCCCATTACCTCACCACCTGTTTATTTGTTCGCTCATTGACTTGTTTGCATGTTTCCATTGAGTGAGTGAACAAGTCACATCAAGTCGATAACTTAAAACACTGTCTGTCAGGAGGTTCCTCGATGCGTGATTTGTGTGTATTGCTGTTGACATTGGGGCCCGGCCAGAACAACGACTGAAACGGCACGATCCTTGCCACAAAAAACACAGAGAAAGACTGAGAAAAGCAAAACTGATAAACAGATATGGGGTGGGGGATATAAGGGCCTTTCTTGCCCCCAAAAACAATGATCTACCTCAGCCCGTTGCTCTATATTTCCTCACCAGGCGGATTACAGTAATAAGCACCTTACAGTTTGATGAGGGGTCCTGTGGTCACCATTCACTTCTACAGTGAACATATGACCTAGTTCAATCACAATAGACTCTATTATCATAGAGCACTGGGTTTTAAACTAGGGGCTCTGAAGATACTGTAAAATTTTTATATATAGATTTATATATGATTTTCGATATTTTTATATCTAAAATTGATGTAACATTTTAAGTTAACTGAAAGTCCCCCTGTGGTGGAAATCAAGTTTTTAATGTTGTTTATATGTCTATGTGTTGTTTTTAATGTGCTTTAAGCAGGGGCGCCGCTAGCAATTTTGGGCCCTATGAAGAATATGAGGTTGGGGCCCCTACCGCACCCATTCCGCACCAAACCTAGCTATCCAAAATCTTTGTCTGCAATTTGATAATAATGACCTATTACGTTTGCTATTGCTTTTGACCACTAGGTATCAGTATTTAGTCAGAGACCTCCCATGGCTATAGCACTAGCAGATGATTTATTATGCAAATGTAATAGAAAATACAGTACAGTAATCAAATATTCATACATTCTTAAACAAAACCAATTGTTTAGTCAAAAATTCAAGAAGGTCCATATTTTAAAGCTCTTTCTAACTTGTACTCGGCCTTAAAAGTAACATAATTCTTGTAATTGTTAACTATAGCATTGGTTACAATAAGGATATAATTACAAATTTTCTTTCTTTTTTATAGCATTTGTTATGAAAAATAATGACAAAGTTAGAAACTATAGCTACAACATGCCAGAGTTGTAATATAAATCTTTAGTGAAAAAATTTATTCCCTTAATATCTATTATAAATTCTACAACTAGTCAAAATTTGCCACAATAAATACAATAAAATAAATTCTAGTAAATGTGGTCATCGTGAGAAGTTTAAAAAGCTTGCAGGATGATGTTTTCCCCTGTTTTTACATTTTATCATCAGCTTCGCATAGGAACGGCTTGTGCGGTTACAGTGATTTGCGCGCCACTCGTGCTAAATTAAACAATTGGGCTTCAGTCACAGTCGTATTGCATAGACAATTGATCCGTTCAGTTCGTACAGCTTATAAAAGCTGTGAACGTGCAATGTATACAATTAATTGAGCACTGACTGTTATTACTAATAAAACCGATCTCTGGGGGCCCCAAAAGTGCGTATTTAAAACTGCAGTGATCTAAAGACGCGGTTTGAAATCGCTGGTGTTTTTGCCATCACAAACTACCTTGTAACCAATCACGTCAACATGGGGGCGGGCTTTAGCATATCATTAACTTGTGACCGCTCTGAAGCAAGGGAGTCTCAAGAGAAGGTTATCCCGGTATATTTTTCTGTTGATATGAAAAAAAAAAAAACAGGTTGATTTAGCAATATAGCGGGTGTGTGATGTATATTATGATATTATGATGAGCTATATGCCTTTCTCCACTGATGTTCTGAGTTGTTCAAAGCGTTTTTTAAGGATACTGATTGTTAGAAGGCAGCTGTCTGACTCTGAGATGACGAACAGGAACATGGTTTAGTGTCATGGATGGCACAGAGACAAGAGGGTTAGATCCAAATGCAGTTTTAATTGGGTAGTCCATAATCATAGTCACAGCCAGGCAAGGGTCAAAATCCACAGAACAGTCCACATAAAACAAAGAAAACAGAAGCCAGTGACCATAAACGAAACCTCGATAACAAAAGCAGAAACAAACCAGGTATAAATAGACAGACACTAATGACCAAACACAAAACAGCTGAGTGCAATGACGGGATAATGAGTCCGGAAGTGGGTTATGGGAAATGAAGTCCAAGTGTGGTGAGGAACTAGTCCGGGTTGGAGTGCCCTCTAGTGGCTAACTAGAGCACTCCAACTGGTGCTCATGACAGTTTAGCAACACATTATTAGCTGTTTGGTAATGCAGTCAAGCAAAAGACTAATCATATTAAAGGGTTAGTTCACCCAAAAATGAAAATAATGTCATTTATTACTCACCCTCATGTCGTTCTACACCCGTAAGACCTCCGTTCATCTTTAGAACACAAATTAAGATATTTAGTTGAGATGGCTCTGTGAGGCCTCATAGGGAGCAATGAAGATCATTAATGTACTAAAAACATATTTAAATCAGTTCATGTGAGTACAGTGGTTCAATATTAATATTTAAAGCGACGAGAATTTTTTGGTGCGGCAAAAAAACAAAATAACGACTTATTTGTGATGGCCGATTTCAAAACACTGCTTCAGGAAGATTCGGAGCACAAATGAATCAGCATGTCGAATCAGCGGTTCGGAGCGCCAAAGTCACGTGATTTCAGCAGTTTGGTTTGAAACACGATCCGAATCATGATTCGACACGCTGATTCATAACGCTCCGATGCTTCCTAAAGCAGTGTTTTGAAATCGGCCATCACTAAATAAGTCGCTATTTTGTTTTTTTGGCGCACCAAAAATATTCTCGTTGCTTTATAATATTAATATTGAACCACTGTACTCACATGAACTGATTTAAATATGTTTTTAGTACATTAATGGATCTTGAGAGAGGAAATGTCATTGCTACCTATGCAGGCCTCACTGAGCCATCGGATTTCAACAAAAATATCTTAATTTGTGTTCTGAAGATTAACGAAGGTCTTACGGGTGTGGAACGGCATGAGGGTGATATATTTTCATTTTTGGGTGAACTAACCCTTTAATCACTGTATGTTATGTGCGTCATGCAGCGTTTACCTCAGTAAGTTGACCGAGTGGATCTCTGAGCTCGTGCGAGTGAGTGGAGGCGGGGCTAATTAGCATATTCATGCATAATCACATATGTGCCTTTCCTTCCTTTTTTCTTTTTCCCAGTACTAATAGGTCCATCTAGATGAAAACCCGTGGCTTTATATTTTAGCGTGATTGTCATATTTAGAGGGACCTTGGCATCCAAAAGTTTGAAAACCCTGTCATAAAGATCCAACATCTCAATGTGACTCTGTGTTTATTAAATAACCCTTCTCAAAGTTGATCTTAGAGGCCATTGGTGGCTATATTCTACAATCTACTTGTGGGAAACACTGCCCAGATTATTCATTAAATTGCTGTTGTTGCATTACAGGAAACTTGACTTAGCTGAACAAGAGGTCACTAGTTTATTAGAGCAGCAGTGCTATTGACACACTGACACTGTGGTGCACATGTACAGTAAGTGACGCAGGTTCAAGTCCAGCTTTTTGTCTTGATCCCATTCAATTTCCTGCAGGGGAATCACATTGTCAATGGTTAACAGCTGCTGTGCTGTTTGTTGACTTCTTCTATTGAGTTTAGGCTTGAGGGAAGCAGTCAATCAGTCGTTCCTGTCTTTAATGGGCTCTACAGTACACTGATATTGGCGCTCAGGTGACATTTTAGCCAGACCTTTACTTAATAAACTAATTCTTTCTGGGAAATACGGATGTAAGTTAATGATTCCTGGCTCTATGAGATGTTTAGACAGAGGTTGGCACCGTGCGAGGATCCCTGCCGTCAACCTGTCTGTCCAGGGAAAATGGATTTCAAGGTATCTGTGGCGGGGCGTGACAAACTGTAAGAGATCTCTTCCTGATTATGCCGTTTCTCCTGAAATCTCTTCATTCCCCGTGTACCTCATCTTGGTCGCAATTCAACAAGTGCAGAAGGAATCGCCTGACTGGCTCCGAACATTGGCCTCGGAGGCTCGGGTTTCACTTCAGACAGAGTCATGTGATCAGCAGAGAACAATCTGTGTGGTAAAACTTTACTGTCCCGGCCAAACGCTCTGTGTGTGTGAGTGTGTGAGGTGAAAGAATCAGCAATCTCTGCTGGGTTTGCAATCAAAACTCCAGGAAATATCAAGTGTATTATGTATTGTTTGGCATCCAACTGGGTATTTTAATATGTGATGTCTTGTCAAAATGTTTTGGAAACTCGACATGCAATAGAACTGATTTAGATTAATCATTTAGGCCTTTTAATTCCATAAACAATGTTTTCTCACTGGATTGTGTTAGTGTTGCTTGTGTCCTGATCCTTTAATGACACACGACATCACTGGTTCATTTTCCCGTCCGCTGACTGAGCCTCATTATTGATATTAGCAGACTTTATCTCTTCAGTCTGGGTGTGTGTGCTGTAAACAGACGTTTAGAAAATGTCCTCAGCAAAACTCTGGGTGACCTGACAGGAGCAGAGTGCCAGCAGCAGCATTTCCTATTGAAACAGGAAGTTGAGGCGTGATGTTTCAGAGCTTCTCATTTAATCAAGTCAAGTTTTTTTTTAGTACAACTACAGCTTTTTTTAGGGAATCACTGTTATTTTAGTATTATTTATATACTATTATAGTATTTACTTTCATTTTATTAACATAATGTTTTCATTGTTCTTTTGTTATTTTTATTAGATTTTTTTTAATATTTTCTATTTAGCTTTATGAAAACTAACTTTGTCATTTTTAATTTAATAATTGAATAACTTTAATCATTTTATAGATTCTAATTTGTATTATTATTTTTAATTTTAGCTTTAATTTTTAATAATTTTTATTTGAATAATTTTAATAATTAATACTTTTCATAACTTTATAAAATTCTAATATTTATATATTTTTTAAATTGAATAATTTACTTTTTTTAGTTTTCTTTTATTTTTTATCTAATTTCATTTTTTTAACTTTTACATTAATTTTAATTTTATTTGAAATTTTAATAATTTTATGGATTCTCATTTTTTATTTTAATAATTTTACTTTTAGCTTAATTTAATTTAAATTTTTACTTTAATTTAAATCTTTTTATTTAGTAATTTAATAATTGAAACTTATAATAAATTTTATAAAATCTAATATTTAATTTATTTTAAAATTTAATAATTTTAATTTCTTTTAAATTCAATTTCATTTTATTTTATTTTTTACTTTAATTTTAATTAATTTTATTTAAACAATTTTAATAATTTTATAGATTCTAATTATTATTATTTTTATTATTTAATAATTAATTTTAATTTTACTTTAATAATTAATATTTGAATAATTTTAAAACTTCTATAGATTCTAATTTTATTATTTTTATTTTTATTTACTTTCAACTTTAATTTTAATTTTTTTTTTAATTTCTTTAAATTTTTACTTTATTTAAGTAATTTTATTTTAATAATTGTAATCATTTTAGTAATTTTATATAATTTTGTTTTATTCATTTTATTTTTATTTTAATAATTTTAATTTTAACAATTTTACATTTTAAAATTAATTTTAGTTTAATTTAACTTAATTTATTTATACTGTTGTTGAACGCTTGATTTTGGCAGGTTTCTGCACAACGTTTTTGCATCAAAAATATAACTGAGAAAAAATGAAAAGGAATGAACGTGGTTGATGACACCATGTTAACAAAATCATAGTGATACAATGGCACTTTAATGTTAGTGTGAGCATTTGGAAGTAATGCACATTTCCAGAATGGTAAATATAGCCGTGGGGTTGAAAAGTGCAGCGCTGCAAACTGTGTATGCAAATAGAATGTGGTTTATACTCATAAATTAATAATTGTGTACATCTTTTGGTCTTCAGCGAGCTGAGAGGGCTTCTCTATGGACTTCAAATGAAGCGCTAATTAATTATCCATATGGCAACACATGCTAAGTAGAGCATTAACAAGTTACAGCACAACTAACAACAGAAGTTTGTCTCATCAAGTACAAACTCTCTTCCTTTTCTGTGACATTTTCTATCATTTTATCTTTTTTTTTTAATCAAGTTGCATATCTATATTGTCAGATAAGAATATGAAATCTGTCATCTAGAAGACTGGTGTCTTTACTTTCTGCATGAGTAAATGACTATAATGTGAGCACCTGAGAGCTGCACGTCTAATAACAATGTCCCACACTTCCCGACTCTCCATGTCCACTCACATTCCTCGTCCACGCCTGCGGACGCCTCTCACTCCCTGACCCATCATTTACAGAGGCCCTAAGCCAGTTAAAGAGCTTTAGACACAGTTTACGGCTCAGTCAGAGCCCTGTGTTTCCTCTAGACTTCATTGATTGTGTTTATGTCTGTTGATTAGATTAGCATTAGCGAGGTGTGTTTAAACGTCCTGCAGGAGGTTTCTTGTCAACTAACCGGTCTAATGACTGTATTGCTGATCTTCACCGCACTGATGGATGTTTACTTAGTGTCTGCTGGAGAGGGAGAGACACGGATGAACTCTAATGTATAAACTTCATGCTAAATCAATCAGGGATGCATGTTAGTTCTGTGAGTAAGTATACACTTATTTTCAGTTCTGAAAACATATGTAAGGGCTGTTTTTTGACATTAATATGTTTATTTTATATAAAAAAAATTGCCTGTGCTTGCAGAATATTTGTTCAGGTGTATAGTAAGGTTTCATGTTCTGTGTCTTTGCATATAATTAATTTTACTTAATAAATATAATAATTTAATTATTTTAAAAATGTGTAGATTTAAATTTTAATTTCTTTAATTTTTAACTAATTTTATTTTATTTTATTTTTTTACTTTAATTCTAATCATTTTTTTAATAATTGATCAATTTAATAATTTTAAATATTTTAGAGATGTTTGTTTTTATTGTTTATATTTTTAATTTTAATAAGTAAATTTTAACTTTAATTTAATTTATTTTGTTTTAATTAAATTGTATTATTTATTTTTTTTCTCTTTAATTTTAATAATTTTTAGTTTATTAATTGTAATAATTTATTCATTTTAATCATTTCAAAATTAAATGTTAATTTAAATTTTAACTTTTTATTTTTAGCTTTAATTTAATTTTAATTTTTACTTTCATTTTTTTCTAATTGTTCTTAATTTTTTTTAAATTTAATAATTTTACTTTTAAGTGTAATAATTAAATTTTAACTTTAATTTTAATCATTTTTATTTTAATCATTTTATAAATTGAAGAATTGTAATAATTTTATATTCTAATTTTTATTATTTTTTATTTTTATTTTAATAATTTTACTTTTATCTTTAATTTAAATGTTTTCTTTTATTATTTAATTTAATGTTTACTTTAATTTTAATACATTTTATTTTAATAATTATAATAATTTTATAAGTTTTGTAATTTAACAGATTTATGTTTTATTTATTTTTATTTTTTTAATAATTTTATTTTTAACAATTTTACATTTTAAAATTATTTTAGTTTAATTTAACTTAATTTATACCATTTTTAAATGCTTAATTTTTGGCAGGTTTCTGCCAGTACATCCATCCACACTGGAAAAAAAAAAACATTTCTTGGATACTATTTTCACTTTGAAATTGCAAATTAGTAAATTTCAGAAATAATTACAAATGAAGTTGGGAAAGTTACTTATGTGTCTGTTTGCAAGACTCTGAGTTGGGGTATGGATAGAGTTCAATTTTGTTATTGTTACACCCAGAATGTGTTCGTGTGTACCTGGATTTGATATTTCTATGGAGTTGACAGTGAGTCACATGTTCAGCGCGCAGACGTTGACAGCCAAAACATTGCCTTTGTCTTTCTCTCATGTGTTGGAGTGGCTTAACATAATCACGGATGCTTAGAGGGGAAATTGAGACGCTACACCACGTGTAATATTGCTGATGGCAGATTTTGGAAGAGACTCTCCCCTCCCTTTCTGCACGTTCCCACCCAGCATGTGCCCCTATTGGAGGTCCCGACTTTCCCTGCTCTGTCTCCATGGGAACAAACGACTACTCCCCTCGTCTCGCGGCATGTGCGCGCGTGGCTCTCCTCTGTAATCTCTGCCTCCCGCCGGGAGCATCTCTGAATGAGACGCTTTGAGCTCGACAACAAGCAGACGGATGATTTTACACCACACACTCGGGGAGTGAGCCGGGAGGATGAGTTTACAGTTTGTGGATAATTTCCATTCTTTCTGTAACTCCACAACCACCCAGAGGGAACATTTCATTGTTGAGAAGTTTCTCTGTTATAGATGTTCTCGGTTGTTTTATTAACTTTGTCTCAGTTGTTGTTTGTTTTTCTAAAAACTCCTTTCAGTAGAAAGATACAGTAAGAATACAGAACGCATGGATACTGTTACACATGCGTTTTCTTTCTCAGCTCTTGACATTCATTTGAGACAAAACTGACTGTGTTTACGAGGATATTTTGACAGGTTTTTTTGTGTCTGTTCAAGCACAAGAAGATGCAAAAGAGAACTCAATTCAGTATTCATGCACTTTTTTTTTTGCATTGTGAGAAAAACATTTTCTGAGTAAAAATGTTCCTTTTCCTTTTTTTTTACATTATTTTCATGACAATTAATTTCCTCACCCAAAGTTTTATTTACAGACGGCAGCAGGTTTATTAGGCTGCTGTCACTTTAAGACCGAATGCACTGATCCAATATACTGTTGCACATGTGTTTTCTTTCTCAACTGTTTATGTTCACTTAAGACAAAACCAACTGTGTTTACAAGGATATTTTGACATAGTTTTGTGTGTGTTTGTCCGTTCAGGTGCAAGAAGACGCAAAAGAGAACTAAATTCAGTATTCATGCGCTATATGAGAGGCGGCTTTTTAGTTTTCTTGGTTTAAAATCACATTAAAATGCACACAAAGGAATCAATAAGAAGATTTGAAATTTTACGATTTTCGATTACCAACCCTACTGAGCATCTTTAATCTCATGAATATGTCCAGGTCATAATTCACCCCAAAATCATTATTTTATTTTATTTTAATTTATTTTATTTTAATGTAAAGGGAGTATCTACAATATACACACACATATATATTTACAAACTTTTCTGTTAGATCACGATTAATCTATACATTTTTCAAATATTAAGTAAATGTACATTGATATAAATAATAAACAATTCAGTGAATGAATATTTTGTTAACACACTAAGGTACAATTTGTTAATGTGAGTTAATGCATGAACTATAACAATGAGCAATACATTTGTTACAGTAATTCTTAATCTTTCTTAATATAAAATAAAACTGTTGTTAGTTCATGTTAGCTCAGGTCTATTAAAATATTAACAGATACAGCTTTTGATTTTAATAATGTTTTAGTAAATATTGGAAATAACATTAAATAAAATTAATAATGCTTTAGAATAGTTTTTCATTGCTAGTTCATGTTAACTAATGTTAACAAAATAGTGCCTTGTTGTAAAGTGTTACCAATCAGTTTGTTTATGAGGAACTTGATACTGAGCAACACACTTTGTGAACATTGTGTTGTTTGTGTGTTGTTCTCCGTCACCTCATTCTCTCTGTAATCTCTTTTTGGGGGTCACAGTGTCTTTGTGTCACATCCTTGTAATCTGCTCTGGTTTTCTGTGCTCGTCCAGACCCAGACAGACTGGTCTCATTAACATTAGCAAGACACACACACACACACACACACACACACACACACACCACACACACACACACACACACACACACACACACAATGGCTTCTGTTCTATTTTGGGGCAGTACTTGTGACTGAGCGTTAGGGTTGGGTATTGTTTAAATTTGAGCAATTTCAATTGCAATTCCGATTCCAAAATGGTTAAAAAAAAAAAAAACAAAAAAAAAACACCACAACCACAACAAAAACTAATATACAGTTCAAGCATTATTAAAGATAAGTAAACATTCAGTAATTAAATAAAATCAAATAAACAAATTGGCAATAGCACAAACAAACAGTGATTTAAGATTTTCAGGTATTCAGGTATAGAAACTATAATCAGATGTACAATAACAATGCATTTTATAAATAAAATATACATTACAAATAGTTACAAAATGTATTCAGTCAAATCAGCGAATTAATTTTTTCTTGTCTTTTGTTGTTTGATTGACATTAATTACACAGACGGCAGCAGGTTTATTAGGCTGCTGTCACTTTAAGAGTGAATGCACTGATCCAATATACTGTTACACATGTATTTTCTTTCTCAACTGTTTGTTCACTTAAGACAAAACCGACTGTGTTTACAAGGATATTTTGACATAGTTTTGTGTGTATTTGTTCATTCAAATGCAAGATACACGAAAGAGAACTCAAATCAGCATTCGTGCACTATACGAGAGCCTTCTTGAGTCTTCTTGAGCTTGAATGATTTAAAATCACATTAAAATGCACACAAAGGAATCGATAAGAGGGATCTAAATTTTAATTTTATAACAAATATCCTTTTCCTGACCTTAAGTTTTCGATTGAGCGAAACCAACCCTATACTGAGCATCTTTGATCTCATGAATACGTCCTGGTCATAATTCACCACAAAATCATTATTTTATTTAATTGCATTGCAATGTGAGAAAAACATTTTTGGAGTCAAATCTTTCCTTTTCTTTTTTTTTTCATTGCAACATTGTTTTCATTCATTTCTTCACCCAAAGTTATATTTATATTTAGATATTTATATTTTTTTCATTTCATTATTTTATTTTATTTAAAAAAATAATAAAATTACAAGAATGAGAATTTGGGTAGGAAATACTTATTAAAGAAAAATGGAAAATTATTATATTTTATTAAAATTTACATTTTTTTTTTTTTTTTTGCATTGTGAGGAAAACATTTTCGGAGTAAAATCTTTCCTTTTTATGTTTTTTTTTTTTTTTTGCATTGCATTGCATTGCATTGCATTGTTTTCATTAATTTCTTTACCCAAAGTTATATTTCATTTCATTTCATTATTTTATTTTTATTTTTAAAGATTTTACAAGAATGAGAATTTGGTTAGGAAATACATATTAAAGAAAATTAGAAAACGATTATATTTTATTAAAATGTATATATTTTTTTCTTTGCATTGTGAGAAAAACATTTCCCCTCCCAAATTTACAATTTTCATGAGATTCCCCCTAAATGTTTTCATGTAATCTTCCACTGCACCATCATATGACCCCGTATTACAGGCCAGTTTTAGTAAAAGAACAGAAATTGCATTTCAGAAGGACCTGCTGCCTTTCTTGTGACACAGTTTGTAATATAATCAGCATAACTCATTTGTATGGGTTGCTTCCAAGGAGCTTTAATAATCAGTCATGCTTTGTTTTTTTTTTTTAGATCTCAAATCCGCAGAACGAGTTGGATTAAATTTGACATGAAAATCCTGCCCCTGTTTTGTATTGCGGAGTAATTTTTAGCCCATCCCTGAAATGTGAAGTTAATTTAATCATATATGACATCAGGGGCTGTCAGATGCGTGTACGCTTCATCCTATTTGGCTGAAATGTCTTGCAGATCTTCTCCGAGAACATTACGCCAAAATCAGTGACTCACTGTGTTATACATTCACGCTCAGTGAACTTTCATTATCATTTCATAAGCCTCTTAAGAGTTTGAAAAAGTAAAAGACAGAGTGAAAAGAATGAGAATGAAACTTTTATAGATCAATCCCATCATAACTTATGCTCTTCAGCAAAACTTCTTAGATGAGGTCAGTCCTTGTGCTTTTTTTGTGGAGCTGAACATAATACTCTCATTTAACACACTCGAACTTCTTGAGATGTATCAGAAAATCCTCTCAGAAAAGACTCCGTGTATTTCAGGCCTGATGACACAATTTGGGCCATGGCCATGAGTAGTGAATCTCACACAACTCCATTTTTGACCACTAAATAAAAAAAGAAAATATATTTTGCTTAAAGGTTCCCTTTTTAAGTACAGTTTTTGCATTGCAACAATATTTTCATTAAAATGCATTACTTCACCCAACATTCTGAGTATCATAATGCATTAAAATTGAACTGTCATTTTTGTAATGAAAAACAAGCACAAAAATGACTGTAAAATTACAGTAAAAAACTGGCAGCTGTGGTTTACACTGTAAAAAATACTGTCAGTGTTTTCAGTTTTACAGAATGCCTGTATATTTAACAACTTATGGACAAATATTTCATTAAGTAATATAATATTAATATACCTACTTTAACTAGCAAAATCTGCCTTTTTACCTTAAAATGCATCATAATAACCATATGATAACCACCAGAATAACACAGGAAGCACAATAGAAAGCCACATGATGAATCATCATAAGTGGCATAAATAACAAAATAACAAAATGTAAGAATAAGAAAATACTAAATTTTTTATAAATAAAGTATGTGATTTAACACATGGACTTCTGGGAATGTCCATTTATTTATTACCATAAATTTTTTATTTACAAAAACCATGAATTTGACAGTATTTTACAGTAAAGTACATATAATGTGATGTTAAACCATTTATTTTTTCACTGTATATGTTATGTAAAAGTTAACCAATTGACATATTTTTACTGTAGCATTTTTACAGTGTTTTTTCTATAAAAATGACTTGTTTATATTTTCTTTTTCTTTTCTTTTTTTTTTTGTATTTTATTTTAAAAAAAATTACAGGATTTTTTAAAGGGCACCTATAATGTCCATTTTACAGGACGTAATTTAAGTCTCCAGAATGTGTCTGTGCAGTTTCAGCTCAAAATACCTCACAGATCATTTATAAATCCATGTTGTAAATACCTATTTCTAATTACACTCAAGAACAGGCTGTTTTCGTGCATGTGCCTTTAAATGCAAATGAGCTGCTGTGCCCCGCCCCCTCTACGATCACAGTTCCTGCCTCAGTCAGATTCTCTGCCAAATACTAACAAGACTTGGTTTTGATTATCATCTATATCGCGATCACTCTCACGGATAGCATAGTCTTCATCATTAATTAAACTTTATTATTTCGTTTTAAAGCTATGTCAGTTTAAACTTCTAATGGATCGTTTTCTGAGCGCACTCACACAGACAGCTGGATATCAGATTTCAAGTCTCGTGAGTAACTTCTCTTTCACATTTTTTGTTGTTTAAACTGTCAAAAACACACACAGTTCACATAAACACAGAGGGCGTGTTGTCATCGCCCTCGTTACATGCTAATGTGATTAGAACACGTATGACATCACTTTCAGTGATGTCATACGTGATATTCTCTTTCCATCTCTCTCTTATTTTCTCTTTCTTTACAACAAATGACTAAAAATTCTGCTATCTCCTTTGATTGTGCCTCTTTTTTCTCTCCTCCAGTTTCCATTTTTGGCATCGTCTTCTTTTCTTTTTAACACTCTTCAATGTAGCTCACACAACTTCAAGTCTTCTGCAGTGAATCTGTCTCTCTCTATATCTGTCTATCTTTCTCACTCTCTGGATCTCTCTGTTCTGATGTCATACCCTGTGGAGCCGTATTACCCACAGAACTCAGTTCCCACAGCGAAAGAAAACGAAATAAGCCACATTTCTGCTGTATGCAGAATCTAATTTAGCATGACCGAAGCCTCTCTCATTCATTTGAGGCCTAAAATCTCTCTCTAGCCAGACCTTATGTGATACTTGGCATGATGCTTGTTTTGCTAGAAATGGGGGGATTTTTCTTTACCTGAGGATTGCACTTTGTTTTTGTGTTAAAGGAATGGTTCACCCAAAAATCTAAATGAATAAAATAATGACTGAAATTTTATTGTTAATGAAATTTTGTTTTGTTTTAGAGTCTCCTACAACAGGTTTACATGCATCCAATGTCGAAAAACACTTTAATTTTCTCATAATATACACTGCACATCACCTCATTCCTCAAAGAGTCTGAAAACGGTTTGTTTGAAGATTCAGTCTCTCTAAACCACGCCTTTCTGATAGTCTTCTCTGCTCTGATTGGTCAGATGGCCCAGTGGCCTCCGGATCTTCCTTCCTTGATACACAGTGATACGAACAATCAATTTTTCCGTACCAATTCCAGAAAACTTCTCGACTGGGCTTGGAGTTGTTGTTTTTTTTCCTAAAATGTTACTAACTACTAACTCAGAGCATTCAGCATTTAAATGTTTTTAAAACATTTTTAAAAAGTGGACGTTTTGAGCGTTCAGACAACATTCAGATGGTAACTTAATGGCAACGTTTACATAACGTTCTTAGCACACATTTTTGTTACTTGGTCGTGTTTTGTTTCCCAACTCACTCTATACTCTTAAGCCAAGGACACACTTAACGATTGTAATGGCGATTATAAATGTAAATTGATACTTATGACTGATCGCGCTCAAACGCGTCCAGTTGCGTTCAGTCGGCGATTACAGTCGGTGTTCAAATCCCGTGTGTAAGTATTTAAATCTGCTTCAGTTGCAGGAAACAATCACTGTGTGTTGAGCTCAGTCTTAGAATGTTTTAGCTAATCGATAAAATGTGTGCCTGGCTTTAGAGAAAAAAAAGGTTAATTTGGGTTCTATATAGAACTCTAGGGTTCTCTAGGGTTCTTAAAGGTTTAGTTCACCCAAAAATGAAAATTCTGTCATTTATTACTCACCCTCATGCCGTTCCACACCCGTAAGACCTTCATTCATCTTCGGAACACAAATTAAGATATTTTAGTTGAAATCCGATGGCTCAGTGAGGCCTCCATAGGGAGCAATGACACTTCCTCTCTCAAGATCCGATAATGAATCAGCGTGTCGAATTTGCTGTTTGGAGCGCCAAAGTCACGTGATTTCAGCCGTTTGGCGGTTTGACACACGATCTGAATCATGATTCGATACACTGATTCATTTACGCTCCGAAGCTTCCTGAAGCAGTGTTTTGAAATCGGCCATTACTATATAAGTCGTTTTTTTTTTTTTTTTGCCGCACCAAAAATATTCTCGTCGCTTTATAATATTAATATTGAACCACTGTACTCACATGAACTGATTTAAATATGTTTTTAGTACATTAATGGATCTTGAGAGAGGAAGTGTCCATTGCTCCCTATGGAGGCCTCACTGAGCCATCGGATTTCAACAAAAATATCTTAATTTGTGTTCTGAAGATTAACGAAGGTTTTATGGGTGTGAAACGGCATGAAGGTGAGTAATAAATGAGATTATTTTCATTTTTGGGTGAACTAACCCTTTAAAGAACGCTTTCTGCCAAAAAGGTTTTATATAAGGAGAAATGTCTTAAATAATTGCATAATACTTTCATGTTTGATGTGTTAATTTTTTTCTTCTAATAATGTATGTTTACAAGCTGCTTAACTCATAACATTTAATTAAAATGAATTCAATTTAGTTTTATTAAAACTAAATCCATAAAATGATCCCATGATGGGAATCCCTGAAAGGTTCTATATATGATGCTTCTGACAGAACCCTTTAAGGTTCTATATAGAACCCTTTCTTCTAAGACTGAAGAGACATCACAGACCCATCGCTCACAATTGAGCGTCTGACTCTGGCTGCGTTTCTGGCTGTGGCGTTTTTGCTGGGAACTCATGGTGGCCCACACAAGATGTCCGTTCCCGTGGAGCAGAAGTAACAAGCAGTTGAGGCATCAAATATATTTACCTTTCTCAGAATTCTCCTCGAGCGGAGCTGTGGCTGTAGAGGTGGTTTGATGTGTGCATGCTTGGGTTTCTTAAAGGAACAGTGCACTCGACTCATTTACTCACTATCATGTATGATTTGTGATTCTTCTGTGAAATACCAAAGCATCGCTTTAACCATGTAGCCAGACATCTTTGCTAGATTCGCAATGTTTTGCCAGTCTACCAGCTAGACCAGCACCAACTACAGTAACTAGCCTGGATATGTGTGTTTATAATCTGGACTTTTCAACACTGGAAGCTCCTTAATTGGCTTTACTAACAAGACTTCCTTGGTAAACCATCTTTACCATTTTGGACGATTCAGTGTGTTGGAGCATGAAAATAATCAGTAGGTTTCTTTCATCACACAATCTCTCTTTCTCTCCCGCTCTTTTTGTCTCATCTGTAATCCTCTTTTTTTGGCAGATATGCTCCTGATCTCTCACTGAAACCAGCGATTTGACTTCCATTAGCCTGTAGTGAAAATACGCACACATTTTTACTGTAGAAACCACCCGGACAGAAAACCGCCTTCCAGCTCTTCTCTATCTGGATCTAAATCAGTGAGTCTGCTGAATTATCTTGCGCCAAAAGATAATTTAGGGAACATGAGACTTTTAAACTAATCTAAACTAATCAGATAGCTTCTTAGGAAACAGTAGATCCCCACAGCTGGTCTTTTCAAGTCATTCAAATCAGTTATAATCACACTATTGTGTGCTTCAGCCACCGTGTTTAAAGATCTCCTCACCAAGGTCTTTGTGCCTCAAGTTTCCTCATGCTAAATTGACCATCTGCAGACCTTTGTGCCAGATTACACAAAAACCGTACCTTTAAAAACAGATTAATGTTCATAGTTCCTTCAGACGTCTCTGTTTTGATGGGATAAATCAGCAGTTTTTGTTTGGGAGAAAAAGGATCAGCTCGGAAAGTTATGAGGGAGAAAAGCAGACCCATAAAACGCCTGCTCAGGGAGCAGGCAAATAAGGTGAAATCAGATTGTAATTGGACCAAACCTCACAATTTATTTTTAAAGGTCTGGGCAGATGTTTGTCGACGGTCGTTTGAAGGTAGGAGGCTCTTCCAAATTATAAGTGCCCTTGTTAAAGCAGCTCATTTTCAGATGAAGGTGGTAGGCATAATTGCAGCCAGATTCGGCCGTCGGCTACCTTGACTCAACCTGTCACAGTTTAGTCTGGGAGCTTCGCACTGTTGCCGAGTCAGTTGGGCTGCCACGAGCGGAGCTGGACGCAAACTCTGGCGGGGACGCCGGAGCGGATTCGCTGCCCTCTGTGTTGCCAGGCAAGATGCGCCCAAGCTGCCAAGTCGCATTTTTGCCGCTTCAGAGTGGCGAGAGAGAGTGAGAGATTTTTTTTTTTACAACACACACTGGAATCCATTATTATATATTTAATGTAAAAATTAATCATCTTTAGGAAATACATGCATAACCCTGTTGTTCTATATCTGTTGATTATATTGACAGCTGATCTCTTAATGCCTTTCCTGCTTGACCTGTTTCCCCTTTTAAGAAAATGACCTCTCTTTATATCCTTTTTGAAAAAAGGATTTGAAAAAAAGGACCGGCATTTTACAGAACTAATCATTGCGTCAAGGACATTTTCCTTTTTTGGAAAACATTTCTTTTTTTGATTTTCAAATTGCCTTGGTAAATGAAGCTTGTTCAAGTTTTTAAATTCTGATATTATTTTATTCCAAATTCTCAGCAGTGTTATCTGAAAGATCTCAACATTTTATATTTTATTATTATTATTTAATTTTTATTAATGAAATAATAATAAAATATAATAATAATCCATAATAATAATATATATATATATATATATATATATATATATTATTTTATTTTATTTATTTATTATTATTTAATTTTTATTAATGACAATAATATATATAATATAATATATATAATATATAAATATATATAATTATATATATATATATATATAATTATTTATTATTAATTGTTATTAATGAAATAATACAATATGATAATTATTTATTATTAATATAATTCATTTATGTGATTAGATTCTCATTATAAAACAGTATAAAATTAATGTAAATTAAATTGATACATTTATTTTTTAATTAGCATAAATTATATAAGTACAACAAAACCACCATGATTATTATTATTATTATTATTATTATAATCATCATCATTAATATTATTTTTTCGCAATTCATTAATGAAAATTTTGAGGAAAAATTGCTTAATTGTTCTAAAAATAACAAATAATTGTAATGGTCCTAAAATAGTCAGTGTTTTCTTTATGCAAAATATAATTTCTAATTTATTACTTTTGATTTTGGGTTGAAATATAATGTGGACTATATACAAACAACATTCGGATAAGTTCAAGTGCTTGTAAGCTGTCATATATGGTGGATGTGTTGTTTTTGGAGAGTGTGTGTGTATTTTTAGGCTGATGAGGGTGTTGTGGAGGAAGCCGTGTATGTATGTGTGTGTGTGTGTGTGTGTGTGTGTATGAGGGTTGTATCGTAATGAGGGCACCAGAGAGAGTGGATGGGACTAAACAATGAAATCATTTTGCTTGGATAGTTTCACTGGAATATTCCGGAACCAGTCCATTCAGACCTCTTTAAAACAGAGAGAAAGAGACAGACACAGGAACACAGTGAAATACTGTGAGAGAAAGTTTGTTTGTAAGCGAGAGAGACGACGAGAAAACTAGAGACGAGTCCCTGACAGACTTTGTGTGACTGTTAACAGAAGGTTTGGAATAATCTGAGATCTGACAGACTGACAGCACACACACAAACAATGCAAAACCAGGCCATTGGCTGCCAGCACATGCTTCTCCATCCAATCACAGCCTGTTTTGATCTGAATTACAATACACATGCTGCATCTGTGTAATCCTGCCTCGTCCAATAAGATTTTCCCTCTGTCTCTGTTGTTTTGACTCGCCTGGGTTGTGTTGTGTCTGTTTGAGCATCTGTTTAAAAACATAATTTGTATTTTTAGATGCTTGTTAAAGTCATCATAAAAACGGTTTTCACAATCCATTTTAATACCATTATGATGACGTAAAATTAATTTTTGGGTGAATTATCCCTTTAAGAAAGTAAACGGTCAGTTCTGATGTCACGTTGACTTTGTAGAGATGATTGTGCTCTTTTAGTCACAGATGTTTTTCTGGTCATCATCTTTACCTCTTTTTTCCCCCCTGCGCTTTCCATTTTCAGGACTGATTGAGTCCATTGGTACAATCCAACCCATGAGCAAAGCTGTCACAGTGTCAATGTGTGACTCACAAATGAATTCTGGGAAATGTTTATGGCAAATTAGAGCTCACACTTTCTGTACAATATACCATTCAAATGTTTGGGGTCGGTAAGATTTTATAAAGTTTTTGAAACTTCTTACTATGCTCACCAAGGCTGCATTTATTTGATTAAAAATACAGTAAAATTGTGAAATATTATTTTAATTTAAAATAACAGTTTTCTATGTGAATATATTGTAAAATATAATTTATTCCTGTGATCAAAGCTGAATTTTCAGCATCATTACTCCAGTCTTCAGTGTCACATGATCCTTCAGAAATCATTCTAATATGATGATTTGCTGCTCAAGAAACATTTCTTATTATCATCAATGTTGAATAGAAAGATCAAAATAACAGCATTTATTTGAAATAGAAATATTTGGTAACATTATAAATGTCTTTCCTGTTACTTTTGATTAATTTAATACATCCTTGCTGAATAAAAGTATTAATTTCTTTCAAAAACCCCAAACTTTTGAATAGCATAATTATAGTCATTACACAACCTTTACAATCTCTCATTCTCTAGGGTTTGCAGAACTTCTTTATGTTTGTGTGTCTGTTTTTCTCCCTTTAGGCCTTTAAGATCACAGGAATTTCTTATTAACTTATTGAATGCTTGGCAGGTCCTGGAGTCCCTGAAGTATGTAAAACCTGTTTATTCAGAGCTAGTAATAATAATCACATTTGCAGTTTTTATGGCGGTGTGAAATGAATAGAATCCAGGCCTGGAGACTTGGAGAGCTTCTAAATGTGATAATCACACTTTGTTTGTCAAACCTGAAGGTTTTCATTAATTAACAGCTGGAAATATTAAAAACATTTTTTAGTTTACAGACTTGACAGATTTTATTTTTGTAATTATTTCTGACTTTCTGTTCTCCGAGATAAAGAAGATGCGAGAAAACAAGTATCCGTTTTCAGTGTTGGTGAAAGTTACTTTTAAAAATAATGCATTACAATATGGCGTTACTGCCTAAAAAAAGTACTTAATTGCGTTTCTCAGTTACTTTTTATGAAAAGTAATGCGTTACATTACTTGTGCGTTACTTTTTCTCTCCTGGGCTGGGCTTGTTTGCTTGTTTTTTTAATAACATCAAAAAAAGTTCTATTTTTGGCAAATGTAAAGGCCCTTTCACACCAAAAGTGAAATGAATAAGCCTCAGGCTGAAGGAAATGCATATTTACTCCTGTACAGTAGAGGGCGCAGCTCAAACAAACCTTTCAGCAGTGCTGCCATTCTGGATTAAAGAAGAATAGAATACAGAAGAGGTTCAACACTCTGGGTGCTTCTCAATTCTTATTTGTGCATCCTCGTTTCCTTTCCTTGCTTCCTTTCCTCGTGTCTTATCTCCACCTCTTCAGGATGCGAGGGAAGGACGCAAGAAAAAGATGCGAGGACGTAGGAATTGAATCAAGTGAAATGATATATCCTCACTCCCTTTAGCGTCACTTCAAAGCGTCATCAGCTGCACTTCAGGGACCTATCCATATGTTAATAAAGTTTGGTTATTTTAAAAAATTATAATAAATATTAATAAAGCAAGATGCCCCATTGAAATATATGTATAAAGTTTATTTAAAGTAAAAGTAAAGCATGCATTTATATTATTGTGACAGATATGAAGAGGGAGGAGAATTTATGCATGCGTCAGGTTTCTCGATGAGAAAGACTTCTGCAAAGGATGCACCTGTGTATCCTCGCTTATGACTCCTCGGGAAGCCTCCTCACTCCTTGATCCTCACCTCCTCGCGGTGCAATTAGAGAATTGAGATGTCCTTCAAGATGGCTGAGCTCGATCGTTTTCCGGGTCATAGGATGGAGGATGGAGGAGCAGAGACGAGGAGGGATATTGAGAAGCACCCTTTAACTTGCGTTACTTATTTGAAAAAGTAACTTAGATATTTTGTTGTAAATTGAAAAAGTAATGCGTTACTTTACTAGTTACTTGAAAAAGTAATCTGATTACATAACTCAAGTTACCTGTAATGCGTTACCCCCAACACCGTCTGTTAAGAATTGATTGGATGTTGAAAGAACGAGCTGACAACAACAAAAAAGACTCTGTGACTATAGTCACCTAGAAAATGATGTTAGCCTAAAAGGAACATTGTTTCAGACAACTTTGGATCGAAGACTAACTTTTTGTTTAGACTAGGGCTGGGTAAAAAATAATGAGTTCTCGATTTTAATCGATTCTCACTTTTACGAACCGATATCGATTCTTAAATCCCAAGAATCTATTAGTCTAGTCTGTTTTCAGTTGATGAATGAACAGAACATGTAGCGCGCCTCCCATCCAATAAATCGCAATAATCTTTGTTACTTTTGATATGAAGCAAAGTCTCAGATTTCAGATGACCCATCTTATTATGAGATTCAAAAAATAAATTCCGTTTTGGCGCTGTTTAATGTGACGTGACAGATCGCTTTAGCGCCTTAGTTAAAGAGAAACGGCAGCGCATGTGAACATCCTCTCCTCCGCTTTAATACCAGTTACAGCGCAAAATTAACACGACTAAACATCTGAAGGTGTGTTAAAAGATACAGTACAACTTACCGAAATCCGTAATCGCTCAATCAGTGCTTCAACCTCGGAAAGACGTCAATAAAACAGCTTGTAAACAATGTCACGTAATGTCACATTTACCTCAGAAAAACATATTCAGTGACCATAAACTCATTAGTCAGCTAGAAAAAGTGAACTCTAGAAAGCAGCATTCTGATAAATATCGCTATGCACTATAATGTTCTTCAATATTTAATGCATGTTTGAATAAATTAGTTACGATTTAAATGTTTATTTAAAAAAAAAAACGAATTAGAGTAGAAATATGATTATGTCATTTTAAACTTTATTATAAAAAACATAATTAAGTGTAATTTGTGTTTGTATATAAATAAGTTAATTTTAACCTTCAATATTATAGTAAAGTAGTACCAACTGACTCCCATGTGTAGTTTACAGCATTAATCGTAATCGAAATCGAATCGCAACCATGTGAATAGAAATCGAATCGATTCGTGAAAATTGAGTCAATACCCAGCCCTAGTTTGGACAAACATGCAGTAATGAATCATTCAAAAACAAAAACTCCTCAATTTCATGACATCAGATGCATTTCCAAGCAGTTTTGGTAAAGTGTTATGAATTTATACCTCTAAAAACAATTGCATGTTTGAATGTTTACTGTTGCATTGAGATGTAAAACAGTTCTCTGCGGGGTCATCTCACTTACAAGCTCACTTTGATTGCACGTTGTCAAATCTAATCGTCTAGATAGACTCACACAGACACATGTAGCACACGTGCAACACTTGTGCTCATCTGGTTTTAATCTGGTTTAATGGATTGGGGCGAAGGGCATCTGTAATTTCAGCACATCCATCTCCTACTAGAGGCATATTAGCCTAACCAGACCTTCATTGATGTGTGTCAAACACATGCAATCTCAGTCTGAGTTTGTAATTTTTCAAAATTGATTAGTCTAAATGTGAATAATTCATCAATGCCATTTCTTTGGAAGTTATTCCAAAGGAAACATGTTTGTCTTTGCCAAGTCCCTCCAGCGGGAGTTCAGTGTCACTGTTTCTGAACTTCATTGTAGTCTTGAGTTTCTTCCAGGAACGAAGACGTCACAATATTCCTCATTTAAATAACTCATATGCAGAATAAAGGGGCAGGGCCTGGTTGAGTTGGTTAGTAGGGTGTTGAAACTTGCGGTTAGGGTAAGGGGTGGGACATTTCCCAAACATGCTCGAAGTGCTTGACCAATCACAACACACTAGTACAGCTGGCCAATCAGAGCACATGGTGCTTTCAGAAGGCGGGGCTTCATAGAGACAGGAACTAAACAGAGCGTTACTGACAGACTGGGAAGAGAGGAGCTGCAATAATGGAGAATATGTGAAAAATAATGTGTTTTTTATACTATACCTGCAGCTTTACTTCATTTGGCTGTTAATGTGTAATCCAGATATGAGTTATGAATGTGAGACATTCATATTTTGCATGTCAAAGCTTGTGTAACTTTATATTGTGTTTTTCTTCTTTCTTCTGCCCATACCGATATCACATAAAGCTCTTTAACCGACTTACTGTACAGATGCAACTGATATCATTGAGAAATAAGGGCGTTTCAGCATATTTACTGTAATGTTGCACCGTTTCTGGTTTCTCTCACCCGTAGGTGTGCACATTGCAGTATTGCTAGTCTTTCTGTCAAGTTCTTGGTATGTAAATCCTTTTTTCACTGCCACATATTTTCCATGATAATTCCTCAAGCTCGGCTCTTGTCTAAGCTGCAGGGCTGCACAGAAAGACCTTTAGAGGATCTAAAGACAGGCAGGTGTGCATTTAGTGCTTTTATTGAACATTCTTCAGTGTTTTTGGAGCTGAATGATTCCACAGATTGACTTCCATATGTTGCCTTCTGGGATGTAGTGGCAATGTGGGAAAAATAGTCTTTTCTTCTAGTGAATGCATTGTTTTGTAAGGAAGATAACTTTGTCTTATGCCACTTTAGTATATCACAATGTGAAGTTTTACCTCAAAATGTAATTCTTCTAATTGCAACTTTTTTCTCACATTGTGATGTTATTTTAACTTTGAGGAGGCAACAGACTTCTATAGTTTTGTTACTTTCAGAAGGACACATTCTCAGATGCATATATGATTTGTAAGGAGAAATAAAGTGGAAAATAAGTGTTTTCACACTTGAGTCCTCTATAAAATAACCTCAGAATTGAAAAGTGGACCAAAAAGTTGGATTCACATCTGTTATTGCTCCACTTTAGTTTCGATTGGGGACTCATTAGGCATTTAGTTCATACTGTTTTTGAAATTAAGCAATGAAAACGAAGTGAATATGAAATACTTTGCATTCACAATGAACTTTATATACAAATCATATCATGGAATTAAAGAAAACTATTCTTAAAACATACTTTTGACTTCCATATGTTGAGCTAGTGGCAATATGTGGGGAAAAACTTTGTTTCTGAGTCTTTTCTGTTCATGTGAATGAATTTTGTATGGAAGCTTGTTTCTGCCCATAGTAAAAAAAAAGACAATTAATTATTAACTTTATTTCTTGATATTGCAACTCGCAATCTCAAATGTATATACAGTTTGTAAGGAGAAATAAAAGTGGACAAATAAGGGTGTTTTCACACTTCAGTCCTCTATAAAATAACTTCAGATCTCTGAAGTGGGCCAACAAGTAAAAAAGAAACCGGTTTTTTTTGCATTCACACCTGACCTTGAAAGTGAATTCAAATTAGTTTCTGCTCCACTTTTGGTTTGATAGGGTCTCATTATACTTTTAATTCAAACTGTTTTGCAATGAAAATAAAGTGAATATGTAGAGGAGTTTGATTCACTTTCCACATGTCTGAATTCATTTTGAGCAAAAATTCTTACAGTGTGAAACGGACCAAGCATTAAAACACCTTTAACAACCACAAATTCCACAGTCTGGGAGATCTGGCTGTAACGCCCTGTGAAACTCATAGAAGCTCCTTAGCAAACACTGTCATGGTAACAGTCAACTTTGTATATTTAAAAACCCAGTCGATTTTGCACTTTGACTTTGAGTGGGTCATTGTGGGCTAAAGAGTGTTTAGCACTAAGCCAAACCAAGGACGGGGTTACCCATACAACGTGGGCGAGATTCAACAGCGCTCACTGCTTCACCTTGTATGGTAAAATGAAAGTGACTTGAGGTTTTATCTACGGCTTCCCCCCATCCAAGCATCAAAGAAAACAAGTAAACAAGCGCCGGCCAACATCGACGGATGACATGTGAAGAAGAATGATGAGAGGGTTAGCTGGCTAAAATAAACACTGGGAGACAAACTCACCATAACTAACTTTTAGTCCTGTCATGTATTATTTAAGACCTTTACCTAGTGTACGGCTACTCTTTATGTCTTTTGCAAATATTTTTAGAAGTGCTTTCCCTCTCCTTTGTTAAATTCCAGACAGATTTTCACAGCTGCCTCATATGGGAACCTGCTGGAAGGATTTACAGAGGTTTTGTCCAACATTTTGCCCAACTGAATAACAACAGGGAATGAATCGGAGTGGGCGAGAGAGAGAGAGAGAGAGAGAGAAGGTTATCTATATAAGGTAAAAAGGATTGGTGTGATTTGAAGATAAAAGTAAAGAAATATGAAAGAACAACACGATTGAAGTATCTAGGTTGAGCGTTGATGTTCAAACCTGCATGTTATTTCTTAGAAGAAAAATAAATGTTTTAGTTGAGCTCTGCGAAATAGAACAAAGAAATAAATAGATATTCTTGTTTTGTATTGAGACATCTTACTGGTTGCAAACAAGAATTTACATGCAGTTTGACTCTCGAACAAATGACTCTGAGGAGCTGTTTCAATCTTGTGTGACTGAAGGGTTAAGTGAGGATTTTAGTTTAAAAATTATGACAAACGTGACATGACAATGCATCAAGGAAGCACTTTTTATTCACACAAGCATTGAAGAGTCTCATCTGGCTCCCATTGACTCAAAAATCACTCATTGATTTGAATATGAATCTGAATCTGAATCATATGGAGTGATTTGTGAATCACTAAACTGCATGCCATTGCCTTTTTTATGTCCAACTTGAAATTAAATGACATCTGTAACTGTTACGCTATACTTATTACTTAATCATGAGACTTAAATATTGTTCTTTTTTGCATATATTTGTTGCATATATATTCTATATTTCTTTGTGGCTGACTACACTCTTAAAAAATGCTGGGTTAAAAACAACCCAAGTTGGGTTGAAAATGGACAAATCCAGTGGTTGGGTTAAATGTTTGCCTAGTTTTATTTAACTCAATTATTGTTTAAAAATTACCAGGATGCTGGCTTAAAATGAACCCAAAGTATGTTGGAAATGAACATTTATTAATATGTTTAATGAATAATAATTAAACAATAAAAAATGCTTATTAATAAATGTTCACCTTTTGATTATTATTGTTGCCTCTAGTAATTATGTGTCTGATTTTGATTTTTCAACCTATTTTGGGTTCATTTTAAGCCAGCCATATAGTCATTTTTTATCATCAACACTAGAAAACAATTTTCTCAGAAGTTGCTTGTAAATTTCTAGTAAAGTTGCTAGTAACGCCTACTAAAAGAATCAATTTTTCATTCAGTGTTAAATCCTCTAGCTCAAACCATAAATCATGGCGCTAATAACGCCAAGGTTATGGGTTTGATTCCCAGGCAATGCACCTGACTAATCTGACCTCATGAGAAGTACAGTGTTTTTCTGTGGTGTTCTGCTGAGAAGGGATGAGAAGAGACGAGGAACTTTTATGTGCATCCTCATTGGTTAATGTGGAATCTGCTTAGCCAATCAAATCAGAGGCCTGCCTCACATGACTGTAAGATAACAACAATTGTCTCCATGAAGATACTGTAGTTTTCCTGAGGGCCAGAAGAGACTGTTCACCTCCTGCGTGAATGAAAAGTCCTTTTCCTGATGCATTGTTGAGTCTGTCACTGCCTTTTCATTTCTGTTTTATAATAAGAATAATGTGTCATCAAAATATTGATTTGTAAAGGATTTACTAGCAATTCAGCGGTCTGTAAAAAGCAGATTCGAGACGTTTTGCTGGCTTTGTTTTTATGCCGTTTGTTGAAGCTGACATGTTGTTGCTCTGCGGCGAGTCGGGGGCTTTTAACTGGGTCAGTGAGTGTGATGTCTGTGGAGACTCACGGATGTAGAAATGATTCACTGTCCCAGGAGCCTCTGCACTGGTGTGCGGCCCACGGTGTGACAAATGATGTCATCCTCACTGTGAGAGAAATGTCATTGGCGGCGTACAGGGACAAAGCTCTCTAGTCCCGCTGAGAAAGAACATACAACCCCGTCTGTATAAACATAAGTGTGCTGGGAGTACTCTTCAAGAAACTAGATATCCTAAAGGTGAATGTTTTTGATGGTATAATACTTTATTGTAACCCAGTTTAATGTATGTTTACCTTGTGAGCGCTCTGTGGCACATTGAACGCATTGATCGGTTTGTTTCAGCCACCCAATATGTAGGGATAGTTCACCCAAAAATTGTTCTAAAACTGCATGAAGGTCTTTGTTCTGTTGAACACCAAAAGAAGATATTTTGAAGATTGTTGGTAACCAAACAGTTGATGGTATAGAAAAAAAATACTATGGAAGTCAATGGGGCTCATCAACTGTTTGGTTACCCATATTCTTCAGAATATCTTCCTTTATGTTCAGCAGAAGATAGAACTTCATTTTTGGGTGAACTATCCCTTTAATATGAATTTGGGTCAGAATAGCTGTTTGTGTCACCAATGAATATAACAGGAATGCTTTTTGAAAACAATCACTTTTTTTTGCAATTCCAGTTGATGCCACTAGTGGCGCTAAAATTACTTCAAATTTTAAAAATTAATTCACAGAAAAAAAATTCTCACATAATTCATAATTTGCTCACCACATATCTATTGAAATTTGTTTGAGTTTATTTTTTGTCCATGCATCACAACTAAATAGATGTTAGACAGAATATTCACACTTTTCTTTTCCCTATGAAAGTGAATCTAGACACTCAAAAACACATTTGGCATTTGGTATCATTGACATCAGACCTGACACTAAGGGCCCTATTTTAACGATCTAAGCTCATGGTCTGAAGTGCACGGCGCAAGTGCATTTAGGGTGTGTCCAAATCCACTTTTGCTAGTTTAACGTTGGAAAAAATGATCGACACACTAGGTCCAAAAGGGTTGTACCTAGTCTTTTAATGAATCATGGCTGTGTTTTGGGCGTAACGTGCAATAAACCAATCAGAGTCTCATCTCTCATTCCCTTTAAAAGCCATTTAAAAGCTATTTACATGGCAGAATTTGCAAGCGGAAAAACTGAACGCTTCTCTAGAGAGGAAACGGGTCTGCTTGTGTGTGAGGTTAAAGCGTTGTAATCCTTTTATTTTTTAATATTTGGCATGTGGCATGAGTCCCTGTGCGTGTAACAAGCAGAGTGTACATGCGTTGTGCACCCGTATATAGGTGCATATTACTAATATGCTCTTTAATGGTGCCGTAGAACGTCTTTTTAAAAGATGTAATATAAGTCTAAGGTGTCCCCTGAATGTGTCTGTGAAGTTTCAGCTCAAAATACCCCATAGATTTTTTATTTTTTTTTTATTTTTTTAACTGCCTATTTTGGGGCATCATTAAATATGAGCCGATTTAGGCTGCGGCCCCTTTAAATGCTCACGCTCCCCGCCCACGGAGCTCGCGCTTGCCTTTAACAGCATAAACAAAGTTCACACAGCTAATCTAACCCTCAAAATGGATCTTTACAAAGTGTTCGTCATGCAACATGTCTAATCGCGTAAGTATGGTATTTATTTAGATGTTTACATTTGATTCTGAATGAGTTTGATAGTGCTCCGTGGCTAAAGCTAACGTTACACACTGTTGGAGAGATTTATAAAGAATGAAGTTGTGTTTATGAAATTATACAGACTGCAAGTGTTTAATAATGAAAATAACGACAGTCTTGTCTCCGTGAATACAGTAATAAACTATGGTAACTTTAACCACATTTAACAGTACATTAGCAACATGCTAACGAAACATTTAGAAAGACAATTTACAAATATCACTAAAAATATCATGTATCATGGATCATGTCAGTTATTATTGCTCCATCTGCCATTTTTCGCTATTGTCCTTGCTTTCTTACCTAGTCTGATGATTCAGCTGTGCACAGATCCAGATGTTAATACTGGCTGCCCTTGTCTAATGCCTTGATCATGAGCTGGCATGTGCAAATATTGGGGGCGTACATATTAATGATCCCGACTGTTACGTAACAGTCGGTGTTATGTTGAGATTCGCCTGTTCTTCGGAGGTCTTTTAAACAAATGAGATTTATATAAGAAGGAGGAAACAACGGTGTTTGAGACTCACTGTATGTCATTTCCATGTACTGAACTCTTGTTATTTAACTATGCCAAGATAAATTCAATTTTTAATTCTAGGGCACCTTTAAATAGCAAAAAAAAAAAAATGCGCCATTGACTTTAGAGCAGGTTTTTGTTGGTCAGTGGGGCAGTCGTTTTCAGTTGCCTCAAAATAGCAACACGCCAACAATGTACCTGAACACACCTTGTTGCAGACCAGGATTTTTGATCATTTTCACAAAACTTTCATGGCCACAAGAATATTTTGTTGTATGAATATCTAAACATACAATATATCTAAAGAAAGAACAGAGACTCTTCTTTTAAACAAACAAACAAAACATTTTACAAAGCAAAAAAATGCCAAAGAAGTGCTGCACAGGGTGTGAGTTCCGTCTCGGTGCTCTTTGGATGCAAGGATAAATCAACTTGTAAACTTAAGGATGATCCAAGGCACTCAAATCATGTAGAGAAAATATTTTAAAAAGCCTTTATTTCATCTTGGCTAAATCTTACACGTACAGGTGACACAGACTGCACACCTACGCGTCACGGCTGGTTTTGCCTTCCTCAGGGTGTCAACAAAACATTTTATTCTCACTTCATGCATTCTTTTTATCAACACTTGAATGTGGGTAAGTTTCATAAAAAAGGAAACATTTTGAACAAAAAGACTACTTTAAAAAAAAACAAAAAACTACAACATGCATAAGAAATGATTTTATCGCTTGTTTCTGCTTCTTTTTGCCTGTGTTTTGATTCAGAGATTCTGTACTGTTTCTGTACTGTTTATTTTATTTTTATTTTAACGCTTAATCTGTATCTATCAGTATAACTTTTTATATAAGCACTTGTGTATGAAATGTGCTATATACTGTAAATAAACGTATCTTGCCTTGGAGATGTGTCTTCACATGCTATATATATGATTATATGCAAATACAAATGAGATTTGAGAGCTACGGTGGAGGGCAAACTAAAGTTAGAAGGATAGTTCACTTCATTTTTCTGCGGTCTATCTCTTTAAATTTAGGTATTGCATGCTTAAAATATGGTGCACAAGCCATATGAACTTTAGTGTTTTGATGATGCATATGTTAGCCATTTTAAACTTGAATGTGCAAAACTTTAATTGTCATTTGCTTCCAGTTATTTTAAACAGCCTATTATAACGCTTGATTTTGCAAACTGGTATTTATTATTTTATTTGATTACAGTAAACATAAACACACAGAGCAAACAGTGTAATGCACATTCACAATACTCCACTGAAAAATAAGGTGGATCGAAAAAAAACAGGGTTCTGAATGGCATCAGGGTGAATGAATGAATATTTTTTGATGCACTATCCCTTTAAATAAAAGCCCCACTCACTCAGATGAGTACCAGTGCTGCACCAGTGTGCCAAAACCTTGTCCAAAGTCACAGACAGACCCCTCGACAGACCCCAGAATGGCTAGTGGCAGCAGATGTATTTAGTTACTCTTTTCCGTCCTTGTGTTTTAGCAATACTCAACATTAGGGCTCGCAAAAATACCTCCATCCCTTCTAGATGAATGCAGTGCCTTTTAGCTGTTGTCCGAATGCCAGACTGTAACTGGAGCACGTGTAGATCCACAAGCACCAGACTCTCCCTATAATTCCCTCCATGTGCACGACTGTACTTCCCCGGCGCTGCGCTTTTCTACAGAACACACGTTATGCGGTTAGTTTCTACTACGATTGGGATTGCGACGAATTGTAGGAGAAAGGGAGGTCTAATTGAAAGCAGATTACGGATGTGTTTCCTCATCCAAAACTGTCACCCAATATCTTTGAGATCAGAGTAACGAATCGAAACTCGAGCGAACGATTACCTCACCAGGGTGAAAAGGAGGCGGCGAGGCAGGTGCTTCTTTTTAAGAAGTCTTCTGGGATGAAGGTTTAAATGATATTCGCGGTCACGTCCAGAGAAAAACCATTAAACATACGGAAACAATCAGGATGTTTATTTGCTAAGTGCACGTGTGTTTTTAAGAATGCAGTTAAATGGGGTACTCCTGAAACAATGCCAATAAAACACACACACGTCCACCGACACACCCTCACCCCGGGTCAATCCGGCACGCTCTGAATGTTTTCTTAGCTGGGAAATAAGGTGGACTGATGAGGATTGGAATGAGGGGGTCGGACACCACCTATTCCACCCACGATTTACGGGCAGAGGGTGAGCTGGCCTTGAGGGAGGGTCACTTAAAGACCGCAGGTCTCGGCACGCAGATGTAGCGACTCGCATTCTTGTGTTCGGGAACTAATGGAGAGCAGATTTAGTGGCTTGCCGTGTTTTTATTGTCCCACAGGTGCCTCTTCATGAACTCGGCTCGTGGACCTGTCAAGCGTCCAAACCTGGACTTCTCTTTGTGTTCTATCCAGCCCAAAGCTGATGTAAAACTTCAAGGAAACGTTCAGCACTTTGTTTCCGTAGAATACGCTCAGGGATGTTTTGAATTGGTAATGAGGTCTTGCAGCCCTCAGACGGGGGTTTTTAATCTGTGCTGCGGTTCAGAGAACCGGACGCATTTCAAAGACCAGGAGACTCAAGGGTCTTATGCCATTCAGAACTGAATTTAGAAAGCATTTTAAATTCCAATTCTGCTGCTGAATTTGAATTGAAGTTGAATTAAATAGGATGCTCATTTGCAATTCGAATGTGCATGCGAAGGAAGTAAATCAAAAAATTAATTAAGAAATTCATGTTACTTGTTAACTAGAAAAGCAAAGTTTATCATTAATATTACATGTTGGCTTGACAAACCCAGGCTTGAAAGTTTTGAAAAATCCTTGAAGTTTGAAGGTTTATAGGCCTGATGGACAGACAGATAGACAGAACGATAGATTAACCACAGATCATTTATTATAGCTTGTCAAATTTGCCCCTATTTGGGTGTGAGCAAAAACACGCCGTTTTTGTGTGTCCCTTTAAATGCAAATGAGCTGCCGCTCCCGGCCCCCTTTCCAGGAGAGGGTGGAGCTTTAACAGCTCACGCTTCGGTTGCTCAACAACAACAAAGCTAGAGAATCTCACGCAGTATGTGATTTTTTAAATTATTTTTTAAAATTTGCATTGTTTGATACCTCAATTCAAATTGAATTTGAATTTATAAGATTCATTTCCAAATGGTGAAATGGTTGTCTGTCTCATAATCAGGGCCTAAACAAACTCTATTGCATTTAACTTTCTGTTGACCGTCACAGAACCAATGCAGCGATAAGACTTCAGAAACTTGCAGATTAGGCCAGATATTAAAGCATGGGGAGAATTCTTCTGATTTGGGGATTGAGAAACACACTCCTCCTGCTATGTGTGCCGTCACGGTGGTCCGATATGTCCTGACTCTGTGTGTGTGGGCGAGTTCACTGACGTCGTGCCAGTTTTCTTTAATGACTGCATGCAGAAAAGGGCTGTTACATTGACCTGCTTCCACAAAAAAAATTTAAAAAGTCCCCATTTTCATTATTTTCCTTGCAAAAGACAGAAAAGTATGGAGTAGTGAAGAGGATGAGACTCATGGAGTCGGATGTTTAGCTAGTGGATGAACATTGCACATATCTGAAATCTGAATGATGCACATATTTTATAAAACTTACTAAAACTCATGAGTTTTGTGGATCTATAACATGCAATACATGAGCATAAGATGATTAATAGATGTTTTGGTGTCACATTTTCAAACTGAAAATCCTGACAGATTAGCCTTCCACACAACACTCAACACATATTGTTTGTTGTTTCAAGCTGTTTCTTGACCTCCAGGTGAATTGTTTGGTTTTCTGCCCCGTGGCGACAACTCAACACCGTGAGAATCATGAGCCATATCACATCTTACTGTTTTGTTTTTCTCATCATTCTGTTCTGCATATTTCTTGACTGTCATGTCAACATTTCCAATGAAGGAATTATAGTTAGCTGGAAATATTGGCTCTAGCCCATTTCAGTTGGAATTTGATTTCTATTTGCACATTTTAATGAGATTGATTTTTTAAAATTATTATTATTATTATTATTATTATATAGAAAGAGCAGCATGAACATTCTTCAAAACATGTTCTTTTGTGTTCCACAGAAGAAAGAAAGTCATACAGGTTTTGAACAACATGAGAATGACAGAATTTTAATTTTTTTGTAAACTATCCCTTTAAAATGATCCTGTGTCGCTCACTATAATACTACACAGGCTGGTTGAATGTTGTAGTGTGTTTCTTACAGAGAAGATTTCTTTCTTTAACTATTATCAAGAGGAAAAAAATTGACCTACATTCTCGTAGGCTTTGAGTAGCGTGAGCCTGGTCAGTGTGTGTGTGTGTGTGTGTGTGTGTGTGTGTGTGTGTGTGTGTGTGTGTGTGTGAATGACAGGCCATCCCATTGGCTGTTCCTGCTCATTCTCTCCCGCAGCATGACAACATGATGGAGAGAGAGAAACAAAGATGGTGCAGTGAATGAGTGTATTTGTTGAAGACAGGGAGGATGAATGTTTTCGTGTTTGCCTGCGAGAGACAGAAAGTGTGTGTGTGAGTGTGTCGTAGAGGGCCGACCACGTGTGCCAGTCTGTGTTGTTGCTACCCATCCATTCGCTCTCGACCAATCGGAGACAGCGAATCCAGGACGAGTAATGATGTGGCTTACGAGTGAGTGTGTGTGACTGTGCCTCTGGGATGTGTGTGTGTGTGAGAGAGAGAGACAGAAATTGTCTGCATGCTCTCAGCACATCAGATATTTTTTGAATGAAGGATCCCAGAGGAACATTTATTGCTCGTTCATATCTCAGGAGACTTAATGGCGTTTTCAATTGTGTTGCATTTAGGTACTGTAGAAAGTTTCTCCTAAAACTACTTACACTCTTAAAAATAAAGGTTGGGTTTTCACAGCAATGCCATAGAAGAACCATTATTGGCTCCTCAAAGAACCTTTCTGTGAGTCGTTCGCACGTCCTGATTTTTGCTGAGTTAGATACGTTCCTGGGTCAACATACTTTGCTGATCCTGGAACAACATTCCAGTCCGAAAATTTAATCCTCAACATATCCCTACCCCTAGACCTAACCCTACCCAAAACTTATCTCTAAAATCAGAGGTAAATGTTAGTTGAATAACACTGATGTAGAAGACCTAACCCTGGTCGTAAGCCTGAACTTGACATAAATTGTAAACTTCCCTCAAATCTGATTGGTTGATTGGAATGTTGCACTTGGTGAAATCAGATTCTGTGAATCATTATTAAAAGAACCTCTTTTTTTTTCACAGTGTGAAGAGCATTTAAAAAAATCTAAAGAACCTTTTTTTCACTATAAAGAGTCTTTTGTGGAATGGAAAGATTCCATGGATGTTAAAGGTTCTTTATGGAACTATAGATGCCAAAAAAAAAAAAAACTTTTTACTTTCAAGACTGTAGGAGAAATAAAAACATGATGGTTTTATATATATATATATATATATATATATATATATATATATATATATATGTACACACACAACAAAAGTTTGAACCCAATTCGCTCACAGTGAGGCATCTTTTTTTAAACCTGCTGTGTGCACACTTTAGTATGTTAGAAAAAATATGAGCACATATTGAGTTTCTCACATAAATTCTGTCACACGCAGTGAAGTGCAGTTGACCTGAAATGAATGACCTCATATATAGAGACTCCAGTGGAGGGTTTTCCTTTATGAGTTACAAAATGGCTTCTTTGAGCTCATGCATTGTCAGAACATAAAGACGCTGACAGCAAACACTATAGTGCACTGCTCACATATAATGTGGAAAAGTGCATGTTTCAATCCCTGGAGCAGCTATTTTAAAGGTTACTTAAACCTCAGACTGAATGCAGGTCTAAAGTCTTTTTTTAGTGCATACCATGTTGATGGTTAAATAATTATATAAGTGTACATATAGCAGCTTTAGCCATTTCAAATGTATTATTTTGCATTGTTTTTGAAAGAAACCTCTTATGCTCACCAAGGCTGCATTTATTTGATCAAAAATACAGTAAAAATTGTGATATATTATTCCAATTTAAAATAACTGTTTTCCATGTTAATATATTGTAAAATATAATTTATATCCTGTGATCAAAGCTGAATTTTCAGCATCATTACTCCAGTCTTCAGTGTCACATGATCCATCAGAAATCATTCTAATATGCTGATTTGCTCAAGAAACATTTCTTTTCTTTGATTAATAGAAATTTCAAGTTTCAAAAATCATAAAATACTGTCAAATTGATTAATTTAATGCATCCTTGCTGAATAAAAGTATTAATTTCTTTCAAAAAATCTTCCTAACCCCAAACTTTACACTTTATACTTAAAGTATTTGTCCATTGACTAAATATATGTCTCTTTTTTCTCTTCCATGTTGTTGCTCCATCAATTCTGTTTCATCATCATCTCCAGGTAAGTAACAATTCTAATGCTTCAAATCCTGTTTATTGTGTCTAAATCGAGAAATACAAGTTGATTTTGCTAAAAGTAGTATTAAATCAGTTTGTTTTTTGATGTTTTGTTGTTGTTTTGAACCACAATGTTGGTCTTAGAATTATAATCAGTTAGAATCTGGAGGGAAATTAATAGTTTGTACTTTCGTACCATGATTAATTCCTGCAAAACCTGCCCCAAAATAATCTGTACAGCACCATGGTGAATATTATCTATAAATTATTTAAATACACATATCCTGATACAATATATGAGCCTTACAGGTGTGGCCTGAAATCAGACACACACTCACATGCAGAAGATTTACACACTCCCATGTAAGTTGGCAGGAGTGTGCGGGTCTTCTCGTATGTGGCAGTTTCCATGGAGACAACGAGTTAAAAATAACGGCAGAGACGGCTTTCCCTGTGCCATTTGCTGGCACCGCAACCACCGAATGTTATGATGCGCTCGGAGGACGTAACACACACACACGCGCCCTGTGACGTAGTGTGGGGTGATGAGCGCAGGAAGGTCCAGTGAGTTTATTTTTAAACCCAGCTGTCTGCGAAAACGTCTGAGCACATCCTCTGATTTAGGACTGTGGAGAAACACTCAAAATGTGTGTTCTACACAAACAGATTCAGAAAAGCGGCAGAAACGGATATCACGACTTGAAATCTTTTTAAAAGAGAGAAATAAGTGAGCTGTCTATACTCACAATTGGAGTTTTGTGGAGTTTAGTTCATGTCTGTAAGCTTTGAGGCTAATGTTGACCAAATTATATATGCTTTCAGTTTCTTGCAGGTAAATTTTCAAGCAATATTGGTCTTGCTCTCTCAAACTTCCTTTTTAATATGAAATACGTTATTTGCTAAGAGATTTCAGAGGGTTTCATAGTGTACCAAAAAAGAGATAGACAGAATAATTCATCTCTTTTAGCCAAATTAATAATGCAGCATTGAAATTATACTTAACAAATAAGGCCACCCCAGAATTATTGAGCCAACCCGATCTTCGTATGTATTTTACGAGGTGTACGACCTCCCTCGTATGAATTAATAAGTTTTTTGCTAAATCGTACGTATTTTACAATTTGCCAAATTCATATGAATTTGTATGAATGACCTACCCCTAACCCCGCCCTTAAACTTACTGGGGTTTAGACAAATCGTATGAATTCTTACGAGTGAGGTCGTACAAATTTATACGAATTAGCCACTTCGTAAAATACACACAAATTGGTCGTGAGATTGCATTGATTGAGCTGAGCTCAGTGTAAAGATAGATGGCAGACAAGATGAGCGTATTTTCATCGAAAAAACTTGTTTCTTTGTAGGGATGCATGATATATTGTTTTAGCATTGATCTTGCGATGTGCACACCTGCGATATTCACATTGCAGGATGTGGGATGTCAAGTCTAGGGATCGTAGTTGATCCGTACAGGCCAGGCACCATGGTTCAAAACGCACGTGATTCTCAGATTAATTGCAAAGTTTAACCAACATAAACATAAATCTTATGTAGCCCCGCCCCTTTTCAGTGCTGCACTCGTTGTGTTTATATTTCCACAGCATGAAGGTAAGATCTTACGGATTTATGAATGAACTGCTCGTTTTAAAATCTTCCCGGTCTACTGACATTTGTAATGACATCTGCTGCAAACATTACAATGCTCATGATAACTTTAGTTAACTCTACAATAAGGAAGTCCACTTCACCGGCTAATTACTCTTGGACAGCGATGCCATAGAAATATACAGAGCTACTGCAAAAACAGAAGTTCAAAGACAAATTATAAGGACTTGTCTTTCTTTTTTCGCGTCTATTTGTGCGTGAATGGACACATACACGTAAAATTATGATGCCGCCTCGGGGAGTGTCATCATACACACAGTTGCTTATGTCCTACGTGAATGTGAACAATTGAGAGAAGAAAACGGATGCGTATCAGTATATTGGATCCGTGCATTTGGTCTTAAAGTGACAGCAGCCTAATATTCCTGCTGCTGTCTGCGTCATTAATGTTAATCAAACAACAAAATACAAAGAGAAAATCACTATTGCACCTCTAACAAAACATTTAATTTATACAGTGAAACTATGCAGTGTTATGTTACATTCTTACCTGAAAAATAAAGCACTGTTTATTTGTATCTTTGTTCTATATATTGTATTTATCTATGCTTGTATTTGTTTATTATTTTCAATGCAGATTCATTTCCCTACCCTAGTCATTCTAGAATGATTAATTCTTTCCAAATAGAGCTTTTCAAGTCATCTGGTGAAATGTTTTTCATTTTGCATATATATATATATATATATATAATATATATATATATATATAATAATATGTGTGTGTTAGGGCTGTCATCGATTAAATTTAATCTAATTAATTACATACTCTGTGATTAATTAATCTAAATTAATCGCATACATATTTTTGTGATCTGCCAGCCCGATACTGACAATAAAGTACCCGTCACTCGCACTGTAATTTTTTCTTGCCCTCTTTGCAAAAAAAAAAAAAAGTGATTTTATAGCTTTGTAAGAGAAGATGCTTTTGTGCTAAACCTGAAAAGTATTAAAAAGTAGCATTTAGAAGTTATAATTAATAATAATTTTTTTTACCATATACAATTGAATGCACCTAGCTAACAAACTTGCTTTGTCCTGGTTTCACCTCACTCCAGTCTAAACTAACTGATTTTATAGGTAGCCTAATTTACTACACATTGTCATTTAAATAACCTGAAAATATTGGGATTATTAAGGCAATTTTACTAACCACTCTTACTAAATGAGGTAAGCACACTTATGTTCTCATTTCAGAGTTGTTCGAGTAAATGATTCATTATAGACCGTGTGAACAGATCAGTTGTTGTCATGATTCATTAAAATGAATCTGTTCAAATGAGTCATTAGGTCGCGAATTGGACATTAGCGACATTGACGTTGCGTGCGATTCGCAACTGTTATTAGGACTCGCAAAAGATTTGTCAACACAGAAAACACTTCACCACTGTATAGGGTTTTCTTTTTGTTTACTGCATGTGCAGGGCGCCTGTCAGAGAAGATGAGGTGACATTTTTTTTAGCACTATTCACACCCAGCGGTTATTCAGGAAAAACATTCTCCGAATGCGCCTCGTGAAACATGGATTTGGTCTTACGAACTTTTAGCATTTGTCAGTTGATTTAGATTATTATGTGTGAGGTAGAGAGAGTGCAAGACAGCTTACTTGAAGAGAGCTAGCGCGCACGAGGAGGAGCTCTGCTCGTTCTGTCCGTCAGCGCAGCAGTCATATCCCTCCTTCATTGTACAGTCGAATGGTGGCTATGACATGAGCTATGAAGCTTCATTTGTACATTCTTTACTTGCTCTGTTAAAAATAACATACATTTTTTTTTAATTTTCTAGATTTATACATTAAAAAAAAGGTGTTTCACAAATAATTACAAAGTTTACTTCTGTTACACACAAGTTTTGAAGTAGAAAAACTTAAATAATATTTTCTTGTAAAAAAAAAAATACTCCAACAATCTCGTTTTATTTACAACTGCCAATTGATTATTATTAGGGTGAATTCAGGTTGATTAGGACAGTTTTTCCAAGTCTTTTCAATTGCAAAAAGTGTCCCAATCACCCTGAATTCACCCTATTATTATTATTATTATTATTATTTTTACAGTGTACTATTTCATGTCATTCGGTTTGTATGCTGATTGTATAACAGTGTCAATCCGTGTCTGCAAATATTTGTTGTCACTGATTTGTTGCTCGGATCGTCAGGAGGCATTTTTCCACATTCGGCTCATTTCTCTGACTGACAGACGAGCGTTATGATGGCTTTACCATGTGTTGTGCTTCTTCTGCTGTAGGCAGTCTGTAAGGTTTGGGAATACTAACATTTCCTCAGAAGTAGACGGGAGTGGCTGCAGCTTGTTTATGATGAATATGATGAAACCGAGTTGATGTAAAGGCCCTCTGGAGTGCATTAAATAAGTCTCTTTTCCTTCACATCCGCATTTGCTTGCTTTCTTAACTCGCTCTCACCTCCTTCAAACTTTTTACCTGGCCGAGCCTCGTGTTTGTGGGCGTGCAAAGAGCTGTTGAGTGACAACTGTGGGAATCATTGGAACTGGATGCGTGTCTCTGTATGTGTGTGTTTACTCAGGGCTCAGCGGTCAGAAACGCTCTTATGATCGCACTAGTGAGACGGTTGCGTAACAGGCACCTTCGTATGAGCTGATTTTGGCCGTCGCTCTGCAGTCTGGAGAACCTGAATCAAAGGGCGGCTCTCATATCACGTGTATCTCACACGGCACGCGCGGTGGGTGATCCGTTGCTCTCACACGTAAATCTGTTCCTCTGTCTTCTCCAGCCAGCTCGGTTGGTTTAACGCAATCAACTCACGCCTGAAAAGCATTTTTCTTGTGTTAAAGTTATGTCTGGACGTAAACGCTGCGGTGTGTACATAAACTGATTTGTGCTGAATGATTTGTGGGTTGTAGAATGGGGCTCATAAAAGGGAAGTGGGACAGAGCGTGTTAGTTTTGGAGGGAGAATCACAGGCCGTGTTTTCCAGATGACCCGCACCGCTGCACGTGGAAAACACGAGATGACGCCGTATGAGGGAGATGAAGGATTTTGTGACCTCAGCGGGAGTATTTATGTATATTTGGAACTGGGGAACTGATGGAAATCTTGTTAGAAAAGTGAAACGTGACATTATGAGATGTTTCTCCTTTCTTGAACCTCAGAATTGATTGATTAGATCAGTTCATTTCGATGCTGATTTATTGGTCAGTTTTAGTTTGGTTAAATAAGTTTTAGTCACTTCACTTATTATTTGTTTATTTAAATAAAATTAATAGATTTTAATAAAATCTGTATTTTTATGGGGTTGCTCTATTTAATAATATTGCTTATAATTAAAATAATAATTATTATTATAACTAGATGAGTAAAGTTTGATGACAAATTTTGATGTTGGCTCGACAAAGCCTGGTCTGAAAGTTAAAAATAACTTTGAAAAGTTTGAAGGTTTTACTCAGAGAAAGTCAAAAAAATGTTACTAGCATGGTTTAACATGTTGTTAGCATGATTTAGCATTTTACTACCATGTTTTAATACATTGTTAGCAAGTTTCAGCATTTTGTTATCATTAATTACGTTTTAACTTGTTGCTAGTATGATTTAACACGTTGCTATCATGTTTTAACATGTTTTAACGTAACTAGCATGAGTAACATGTTGATAACATGATTTAGCACATTGCTAGCATGTTTTAGCATTTTGTTAACATGATTAACATGTTGATAACATAATTATGTTATGTTGTTAGCATTATTGGCATGTTGATAACATGATTAGCATGTTGCTTACATGATTTAATACATTGCTAGCTTGAATTGACACATTAGTAACATGTTTTAACACACTGCTAGCATGAATTAGCACATTTGCCAAACATGTTTCTAGCGTGATTTAACACATTGCTTGCATGTTTTAGCATGTTGTTAACATGATTAACATGTTGCTAACATTATTAACCTGTTTTAAAGGGATAGTTCACCCAAAAATTAAAATTTGATGTTTATCTGCTTACCCCCAGGGCATCCAAGATGTAGTTGACTTTGTTTCTTCAGTAGAACACAAATTATGATTTTTAACTCCAAATGTTGCTGTCTGTCAGTCGTATAATGCATGTCAATGGCAACACAATCTATGAGAGTAAAAAAAACATGCACAGACAAATCCAAATTAAATCCTGTGACTCGTGACGACACATTGATGTCATAAGACACAAAATGATCGGTTTGTGTGAGAAACCGAACAGTATTTATATCTTTTTTTACCTCTAATACACCACTATGTCCAACTGCCTTGAGCGCACGGCATCCGGTGCGTGAGGTGTGTACGCGCTCTGGCGTTTTTCCTGATTTTCCTGATAATTTACTCACCCCCATGTCATCCAAGATGTTCATGTCTTTCTTTCTTTAACACACTGCAATTGCACACTGCAATAACACACTGCATTAACACACTGCAAGCATGAATTTGCACATTTGCTAACATGTTTCTAGCATGATTTTACACATTACTAGCATGAATTAGCATGTTGCTAACATTGATGCACTGTAAATAATATACACATCACTTTTAAGGAGTGGCGGTTTTACTGGTTTATCTGAGCGGTTTATGCTTGATGACTGAATTTAATGTTTTACCAAAGTGGATGATTGCTTTTATAAAAAGGCAGTGACAGCAATATAATAAAATACACCAATGTTCAACAATATTACATTTAGTAAAAATGACTTAGCATTAGCATAATTAATTTTTACAGTTGCTTCAGTTGAATGTGAAGTGCAGGTTTGCATTTTACAGTGGTTTTAATGCAGTAAGAACTATAATCTGCCACATTCCTCAGTCATGCATTCATTAAACTCTAAATTCATCTGAAATGAAGTAGTACATCTTTCCGATAACTTATCACAGATGACATCAAAGAACAGAACTGGCGATGAGGTAGGCTTGTTTGGCTCTCGAACTGTGTGATGAAAGATTTATTGTATTATTCTCTTCCTTGTTTTAGTTGGCAGGTCCCTCATGCAGGCGAACCTAAAACTCCTCCTCCCAGTTTCACCATGATAAGCATGTCTGATTTGCTCTAGGACAAGTGACTTGTTCATGTTGTGGATGGCGTGAGGGAGAGATGCTCTCAGGTTGGGCTTGTTCAGTCGGGCACAAACTTTCCCAGCTCAGGATGGTGAAGTCTCAATCGTAATGCTGTTGTTGGGATCTCTCGGATTCTCTTTGTAACAGCGGTGTCTTTGTTCACTCGTGACTTTCCAGGGAAGAGAAACTCCCACCTGCTAGAGATGGGGACTCTCCAAATTCACAATCGCCCTCTCAAATTTAACTATCCAAAAAAGTAATATACTGCTCCTCCGGCCCACCGTCATGGAGGTAAAGTGGTTTGGGCGTTCCCAAAATCACACTTAAAAACAAAAACAACAACAACAACAAAAAAAACACTTAAAAGTAAGCACCAAAAAAGTAACATAGTCATAGTTCATATTTTTTTGGACATGTACCATGGTAATAGCAAGGGTTTTTACTGTTTATTAAAACTAAAACCAAATAATATTAAAGATTGTTTTCTGTAATTGAAATAAAGCTGAAACAATATTAGATAATTAAAAAAAAACTTGAATTTCGAAAATTTGAAATGTTGCCTACTAAAATTACAAAAGCTACAACTGAAATAACAAATTAAAAATATTAATAAAATAAACATTTAAAATCTAATAAAATGACAAAAACATAAAAAATACTAAAATTATGTTGAAAATTAAAAATATAAAATAAAAGCGAATTCAAAATATGAATAAATACAATAATAGTATATAAATAATATAAAATAACACCGGTAATACCATGGTATTCTTTAAAGTATGTTGGAATGCCATGTAAATACATACGGTACATAATTTTAGTATAAATCATGTTCAATGGTATTTATTCACATGGTACTCCAATTATACATTGTACTGTTTGGTACCTTTTAAATGTCTAAAAAACATTGTATTACCATAATACCATGTCCAAAAATTGGACACTTGTGCAAAACTTCCACAACAAAAAGTACCAGATACCAAAGATACCGTCTGTAAACAAAAACTTTCTCTCTCTCTCTTTGCTTTGTTAGTGAAGTATGTTAGAGTACAAAGTGAAGCACAAGAACAAGCATCTAGGCCTATATCTCTCTCATGATCAAGTTTTATTGGCATGATAAAAAGGGTTTACACTGCACAACATCTCTTATTGTGTGTGTGTTGACTTCAAAGGCAGTGGAGAGCAGTGGATCCAGGCCAGAACTCACTGGGAGATCCATTAGAAGTGTATGAGAGCAGATTTAAGTTCTGTGTGAGTGAGAGAGTTTCCACAGACTCCACACCTGACCGCAGTCCATCTACAGCGCTTTACGATGGCACATATGTGCTGCAAACTTCACCCGGCTCACATGAAGTTCGTGTTTATTGTGATGCAGATAGTGAAAAGTGTTAATTAGAACATGGAGAGACAGTGGTTCTTTTGAACTTTCTATTAATCAAAGAATCCTGAAAAATGTATCACAGTTTCCAGAATTAAGCAGCACAACTGTTTCAATATTGAAAATAATAAATGTTTGATCATCAAATCAACATATTAGAATGATTTCTGAAGACACTGAAGACTTGAGTAATGATGCTGAAAATTCAGTTATGTTTTGGGTGCAGATGAGACAGGAAAGCATGGGGCTGAAATAGAGGGGAATGGGATCAGCATAGGACCTCGAGCCCGGGAATCAAACTCGGGTCACCAGAGGAGCAACTGCGCTATATGTCGGCATGCTACCCACAAGGCTATTGTCGCCGACCCGACTCCTAACTTTTGAACAGTATAGGGTACTACAGTAGCCTACATTTTTGAAGAAATGTCAGTGCTGTTTTGGCAATACAAAAGTTGCCACTACGATGCTAGAGGATTGCTAGATTGACTGTTGACTGTAAATAAATGTTTGCAATGTCAACGTTGTCAGCTGCATTCATGTCTGTAGCACACAAAATTTTAATATTTAGTATTCATGGTTAGCCAGCATTGACAATTATGCAATTCACTAAGCGTGATTTGATTTTAGTTGAGTCTACTGACTTTTGTATAATCAGTTTGTTTAACTATTGTATAATCAATGTTAAATTTTTGATTTGATTCATTGATGATTTTCCACCTTTAGAACAGAATGTCTGTGCTGTTTCAAGCCAAAGCTAATGCTTTATTCATTCACAAGGGCTGCATTTTTTTTTTTTTTTTTTTCATGGCCATTGTGTTAGTATAATTGCGCTGAGATTAGCAAGTTGTTTTTGGAGCTTGTAAGTCCAGATGAGTTTCTTTCTCATGGACTGTTCAACATTTCATGGGTCATAAAAATAAAAAATTTTTAAAATGAGCTTTTTTTTGTTGTGGAGAACACACACTTAGAAGAGCTTTGCTCAGAACTAAAACCCCCTTGAATCCCGCCAAACCTGTAGTGCTCACAAAACGCAGCAGTTACAGGATTGGCAGACAATCTGCATGAATGGATGTGAAGCAATGACGGAGGTCTGCTCTCAATAACGTCTCCCTTCCAAAACATCTCTACCAGACCTTGAGCCAAATGGATCTCAGTCAGCATCTGTAACTTCTGCTACTTTGACTCAAAGGCCTGTGAAAATCCAGATTTCTGTTCAGTTTCAGATTGCGCAACCTGAGTTGTAAGCAAACACAGTTAGCTATCTATTTTTGAGACTTATAACGCAAACACCAATATTTTAGGATAAAATTGTGATAAATACAAAGTTCTGTATTGAAACTGTAGATGGCACAGGCTGATAGCCATTCTTTATAGGGCAGAGCTGATTGGTTCCTGCTGTATCAGTAGCCAATGAGCTCGCTGCTCAATCTTTAAATACTTGGTTAGCATTTGCTGTAGAAGTTGCAGTGCACTTTCAGAAACCCTCCACCTTCCCCAGCTCCACCTGTATAGATCTGCTACAGGTAAATCATGTATGCTATATTGTACAGCAGCAGCATGTCATACTTGCTCTGCAGCAGCAGCAGCAGCAATAACCAACAGCAGCAGCAGAAGCAATAATAGCAGCAGCAATAGCCAACAGCGGCAGCAATAACCAACAGCAGCAGCAATAACTAACAGTAGCAGCAATAACAGCAGCAGCAACAGCAGCAACAACAATAACCAGCAGCAGCAGCAATAACCAACAGCAATAACAGTAGCAGCAATAACAGCAGCAACAGCAGCAGCAGAGTAGCAGATCTATTCCGGCAAGACATATTAAAGGTGCCCTAGAACCAGTTTTTACAAGATGTAATATAAGTCTAAGGTGTCCCCTGAATGTGTCTGTGAAGTTTCAGCTCAAAATACCCCATAGATTTTTTAAATTAATTTTTTAACTGCCTATTTTGGGGCATCATTAACTATGCACCGATTCAGGCTGCGGCCCCTTTAAATCATGCGCTCCCTGCCCCCCGAGCTCTCGACTATAATACAGTGCATTTACAAAGTTCACACAGCTAATAACCCTCAAATGGATCTTTACAAGATGTCCGTCATGCATACTGCATGTATGCGTCGGATCATGTGAGTATAGTATTTATTTGGATGTTTACATTTGATTCTGAATGAATTTGAGGCTGTGCTTCGTGGCTAAAGCTAACATTACACACTGTTGGAGAGATTTATAAAGAATGAAGTTGTGTTTAGATTATACAGACTGCAAGTGTTTAAAAATGAAATAGCGATGGCTCTTGTCTCTGTGAATACAGTAAGAAACGATGGTAACTTTAACCACATTTAACAGTACATTAGCAACATGCTAACAAAACATTTAGAAAGACAATTTTACAAATATCACTAAAAATATCATGTAATCATGGATCATGTCAGTTATTATTGCTCCATCTGCCATTTTTCGCTATTGTTCTTGCTTGCTTACCTAGTCTGATGATTCAGCTGTGCACAGATCCAGACGTTAATACTGGCTGCCCTTGTGTAATGCCTTGATCATGAGCTGGCATATGCAAATATTGGGCGTACATATTAATGATCCCGACTGTTACGTAACAGTCGGTGTTATGTTGAGATTCGCCTGTTCTTCTGAGGTCTTTTTAAACAAACGAGATTTTCATAAGAAGGAGGAAACAATGGTGTTTGAGACTCACTGTATGTCATTTCCATGTACTGAACTCTTGTTATTCAGCTATGCCAAGGTAAATTCAATTTTTGATTCTAGGGCACCTTTAAAATTGTCGTATCCATTATCATGCCAAACACTCAGAGAGTTGTCATGACAGAAGTAAATATAGTGAAGTGATGTCAATCAAGGCAAATCTCGGAATAGAATTAAACAGCATTTTATTGATAAGAATGGAATGTATAGGCTTTGTCTGGGCGGATTAGATCTGCTGCTGGCATGAGTGAAGGCTACTATCAAAACATTCACATAAATACAGCGAATAGGATTTGAGCTGCTGCAAGGAAAGTAGGGAGACCCCCTAGCAGATCTAGGCAGGTGGTGCTGGGGAAGGAGGAAGGCTAGAAAATGAAAAATTAAATTAAAAATGAAAAAGAGTTGAGCCGGTTTGGGACGGAAATAAATAAGTTACGTAGATAGGTTAATAACGCAATATGGGTTAATATACCTATTTAGGTTAAATTTATTTTCTTTTTTATTTGAGCTTTAGTTTTTTATTTCCAGACATTTTTGTATCCTTTAGTTTTGACTTTGGTTTGGTGTTCAGACCCTTCCAAATAATTTGTGCTTTAACTTTTAATTGAACTTTTATGGTTCTTACTAAAACATTTCCGAAGCATACCTTTATGTAATATACAGAACGCTTGTTTTTACCTTCTTTGAATTGCTCCTGTTTTGGGTGGTTACCCCCCCACCCCACCCCTTCAGTAATTTGCACACTGGTTTGGCTGAATGAGGTATTCAGGTGATGATGAGCTTGATGGTGATTGGATGAAACTCGACCTTTGCTTAGTTGAATTCAAAAGGGTCTCCAGCATTGAGCCTAATTACAGGAAAATCACCATGGCCAGTAGTTGACCTTTCCCCTCAAGTCAGTCTGCCTCAGATCAGAGACCTCTGGGTCTGTTAGGAGTGCTGTAATGAGGTGGCTGGGGGTCAAAGGTCGAGTCTGTGACTGTAGGTGGTGATGTCTGTGACCCCGAGCAGTACAGATAAATGGCCAGTGGGAGGTCCAGTGTGTGCATCCGTGTGTTTTGACCCAGAGCGCACAAGAATGACCCTGCAGGAATCAGACAGAGAGAGACACAATGTGGAATAAAACATTTTCTCAAAGGTACAGTGAGTACAGCACAGCGGTAAGTGAAAACATGTGGCAGAATGTAATAATCAGGGTTCCCACACCTTTTGACCTATAAATTGCAGTGATTTTTCCATGACTCTTCTAGCCATTCATGATTACTGGAGAAATCACTTTTTTTCTTCAATTATAGTGATTGCAATAACAGTAATTTCTCACCAACAAAATATTTTTAGAACTGAGCGCAACTAGAATGATTTACATTATTACATTTCCATTACTTTTACATGCCTGGAAATCTTAAAACTTCCTGACATTTCAAGGTTTCAAGGTACCCTGAATATTTTGTGAAATATTAATATTTATTTTATTTATCTAATTTAGGGTACATTCCATAACCAGATAATGATTTTTCTCTCTGTTGTCTTAAGAAATGAGCTTCTGGTCTCCATTGATTTCAAAATAATGAAAGAAAATAAAGAAAATGTTTTATTTTGCTGATGTCTGCAAAAGTTCTGTAAACTGTGCAACTAAAAAACTAACTAAACACCATGCGATCATCATCATATGATGTTATTTTCTTCTTTGGTGGACATGAACACACTATTGTTCTTGTCCTGTCAATTCAATACTTTATGTACAATAACTAGGTATTACCTTATACACCACTAGAGGGCATTACATCTCCTGTCCTGAACACAGAACATGCCTTTATGATGTTGTGGTATTATATTTGATTCACCTCAAAATCAATGTGTTAAAGTAGCATTTTACTTCCAGAATAGTTTTATATATTAAAAAAAAAAAAAGATAAATATGAGCCACTAATGTTCTGGGTGGTTTGTCCACCTACAAGTCTTATGATCTTCTGGTCTCTAGATATGGTTTGGGTCCCTCCTTCAGTGCAAGTCTTTGCAAGTTTTATTGTCAAGCAAAAGAAAATGCTGAGCATCTGAGCATTTAGTAAAGTAACAGCACTCCTCTCCTTAACAATCATGTGAAAAAGTATGTGATACGGGATACATGCCTAAGTTCAGTTAGTGTCAGGGGTTTGGTCACGTCACTAACCGTAAGTACAGTATGAGCAATAGTACTAGGGAAGTGCAGTCATGAACTCTGAAGGTGGAACATATTCAAAGGGCAGAGTAATACATCACAGCTGGATAAACAAAAGATCAGTCTAAACTTTAGCGAACGCTTGCTCTACTCCTTCTGTCAGCCTTTGAAGAGTGTTTTTCTCAGGGACTCTGGGGTTTGCGTTCTGAAATTAGACAGCTGCTCTGAGGGACTTGAGAGTCACTTTCTGCTGATTTGTGTAAGGGATAAGTGTTATTTTTTTGTTTAGAAAAGTGAAAGCGTCCAGTGGACCTGCTGTTTTTAGGGAGTTTTAAAGACATAGATGCACAGATCTGAGGTTTAGGGACGTGTTCCCATGGGCTGGATAAGTGCTTCTTGATGAGTTAGTGTTTGTGCTTCTCAGGTCCGGCTCTGTGCGTGAGCAGCTATGCAGGGCTGCTGCAGTTACAGAGACCAGATCCCTGCCAAACAGACTGATCTTTACCTGTTAGATGTCATGAAATTACAATATCACTTGAGGCAAGACAGTAAGACACCACCTAGCAACCATCCACAGCATCGTAGCAACAGCATAGCAACACCCTATTAGATATTATATAGATATTATAGATATCTATCTATATCATCTCTTTGTCTGTCTATCCCTCTATCTATCGCTCTATTCATCCATCCATCCATCCATCCATCCATACAGGAACCCTGTAAAATTAATTATATGTAATTATAAGTCAAATTAACTATTTAGCTATATAAATCTGAAAATTACTTGGGTATTAATCACATTTAATAGCCAAATTGCATGAGGTATGCAATTACCGTGAGATGTCACAGTAAGTGCATTGTCATAAATGTGTTCAAAAACTTGAAAAACAGAAGTATTGTGGATTGAATAACTGTCCAGACTTGAATCTAGTTGTGTTGAAAATTAAAATTTACATTTGTGCATTTGACAGATGCTTTTATCCAAAGTGACTTGAAGTAATCATGACCTTAGCGTAGTGTTTGACATCTAAATTGGTGACTATTTTTGCAAGAGACTTGTAAATATAGTATATCATTCTATAGAAATGTCTATTCTTGAATAGAGAATACAAATATATATATATATATATATATAGATATATATATATATATATATATATAATAAGTGTTGAATTTGTTGTTTTATTAAAGGGAGAAAAATTGCATGCAAAAAAAAAAAAAAAAAAAAATGCAAACAAATTCTTCATTATAGGCAATTTAAACATAGAGACACACTTTCTAAAATACCACATTTTTAATTTACTTTCATGGTGGCAAAAGAAACATTTCAAAACAAGTTGATGCAAATGGTCTTCGACAGTTCTGACCGAAATGTCTAATGAAGTCAATTTCTGTCAGAGTTCAGTTTGCAGTGTTACAGGCTCTGGTTTGGAAAGGGAATGTCTTTTAAACCACATCACTTGATTCTTTAATGATTCGGTACGGGCATCCCGCTAATGAAAACAAGACGCTGTGGATATAAATTTTAATCCAGTCAGCGTTATATGCACAGTTTTTTCTAATTCATTCTTACTGAGCATACCATCCGTGTGTGCTCTTAGCTGTAGCGGTCAGGCGGTATGTCACACACTAAACCACTGCAATTCAGTGCTGGATACAAGAACCAGGTCGCCCCATCCAGTGTTAGTTTAAGAGAGAGGAGAAAAGACGTCCTGCGCTTCCTCACCGGCTGATTTCAAATGCAAAGTTTAGTCAACTCTATTTGAGCAATAATTTGAATGGTATCAATCTAACAAGGCTGTTTTAAATAAAATAAACATAACAAGACCTTTTATTTTAGCATATATATATATTTTTACTGATTCTTGAGCAGCAAATAAGCATATTAGAGTGACTTCTGAAGGATGATGTGGAAATTTGATACATTTATATAGGCTAAAATTTGATATAAGCTAAAATAACCATGTTTATATCAGACATAATAAATTTCGCATACTTAAATGTACACATGAGGTCATGTGACAACAATATAATGTTTGAAATCTTATGCATACTGGTTCACATACTAAAAATAGCATACATAAATCTACTCACATAAAAGATCTTGTTATCTTATGAGCCTTCTCATATATTTTCTTTGGCTTATTTTTTAATTCTAAATATATGTTGTAGTCTTAAGGAAGTTGGAATTGAAAGCTGTGGAATGATGATGAGTGTAGTTTTACCTGCGAGGCTGCGGGGTCTTGGAAGCGGATGGCAGACACGGGCTTTATAAAACCTACAATCACATTCCAGGATGAGCTATGAGCTCCACCTACTCCGACCAGATCAAAGAGCTTCATGACAGAGGAAGGAGTGAAAGATCAGGAGAAAGACAGAGAGAATTAGAGGGAAAGCTTTTCTTCCTGTGCTGAGATCATGGTGAAGATATTCAATAATAATATATAAAAAACGGCTATAACCTGCAAGTACAGAAATGCCTAACCAGCAAATCACAAGTGTGCATTAACAAACCTCAAGGGGGCGATAGAGTTACCTTCAAATGTCCAGATAGCTAAATATATACTTGCTGACTTTAGAAGATGGTGTCAAGAGTGTTGAAAAGTTAATCACACTTTGATAACAGTGATGATTTAGCACTCATAACAGATTCACTGACCCACCAGTTACATTAGCCTTATGTCTCACTGACTCTTGGCTTCGTTTCAGACTAAGGGTAACCCAGGCAAATTATAGCTGACTCATTAGATGTGTTATTTTTGGACGTCTACCTGCTGTCTGAGACTAAAGCTCCTCCCTTCCATCATTCTCACTCACTCATTTAGTCTTTAGTCAGTGCAAATGAATCATTTATGACCTTCCTGGAAAGGAAAACTACATGTAATACCCAGCTAGCACAGCTATATTGTATATTGAGCAGCAAATCAGCATGTTAGAATGACTTCTGAAGGATCATGTGACACTGAAGACTGGAGTAATGATGCTGAAAATTCAGCTTTGATCACAGGAATAAATTACATTTTACTATATATTCACATAGAAAACAGTTCTTTTAGATTGCATTAATATTTCACCATGGAAGCTTGTTTCCACCATGAAATAAAAATTTAAAAAGGTTTTTCGACTTTTTATCTCACAATTCTGATTTTCTCAGAATTGTGAGTTATAAAGTCAGAATTGCGTGATATAAACTCGCAATTCTGAGAAAAAAAAGTCTGAATTGCAAGTTTATATCTCACGATTCTGACTTTATAAGACGTAATTGCGAGTTTATATCATGCAATTCTGACTTTATAACTCGCAATTCTGAGGAAAAAAGTCAGAATTGTGAGATAAAAAGTCACAATTACCTTTTTTATTTTTTTCTATTTAGTGGCGGAAACAAGATTCCGTACAATATTGCTGATATTATTGTATTTTTGATCAAATAAATGCCACCTTGGTGAGCATAAGAGACTTCTTTTATGCTGTGGTTAATAGAATGTTTTCAGTACAATGCTCTGCAATGGAACCTGTCTGCAACTCAAATGCAATGTTGAGAAATGCTGTAAAATCCAGCGTTAGCGTCAGTTCTGGCAGGGGCACGTCAGTCAAGCTTGCATCAGCTGACTCCCAGGTGACTCGCATCAACCTATAGGAATACGATGCCTATCACAGCATTCATATATAAGATCCTCAGTATTATCAGCAGCTATTGCATTTCTCTGGAGCAAATGACCCTCCTCCATCCCCAGCTCCTCTCGTCAGTCAGGATTTGGTTTATGATTCCCTTGAATCAGACTAATTCTTGAAATATGTGTATGTTAAATTATGATATTAATGATATCTGCATATGTTGGTTCTGTTCTGTTACCCTAGGGGGGGGTTATTGCTGCACTCCCGGCTCTTATCCATGCTAGGCTGCATGGATGCGGAGGGAGTTCTTGCCCAGAACAGAACCATACCGCCGCCAATATAAACTCTATGCAATTATTAATCATATTTGACGATAGTGGTCCTGACAGAAATGTTTTATGCTAATGCAAGGAAATTTGAACTTCTATAAAAATGCACATCCACCTCTCTCGTCTCAGGTGTTATCAGCTCTGTAAGGTCTTTGTGTGTTTAAACACTCAGTTTTTGTGGTCTCACTCCAGCATTTGGTCATGATGGCGCCAAGGTCAGCAGAGGCTGAGAGTGAGTCGGATTAGAGGAGATTAAGACGGAGGCTGGTATTTTTTTTTTCTATCTCTCTCTCTCTGTTGCTCCCTTTCTCTATAATTGTGTTTGTAATCAAGCCAGAATAAGTGTCCTTGTCTTTCTGAGACATGTCTCAAAGCCTTGCATATGAAAATCCTCACATTTAGTCAGCAATACTTATGCAAATGAGAACCTCCAAAGGGAAATGTCATTCCTCAGAGGTTGCACTTTTAAAACTCTGTCTTATTTAAGTTTTAACTTTGTCTTAGATGTTTCTCCTAAAATAAAATAAGTGTTGGCATTATCATATAAAGATATACAGTTAATTTGGATAGCATAGCTTAGTTTATTTGATTAGAAATTATGACTTCATATTGAATCTCTGGCTTTCTATCGCAGACTTTGATCATTTGAGTTTGAGACATTGTTTAAATCTATTCTGGCACTCAAAAGGACACATGTGAGTTTAGTGCCCAAGGGAAGCAAGAAAGTCTCCATTTGCTCTCGAATTAATTCCATTGGTGTTGGAGAAACAATTGAGAGACTAAAGAGATATTATTTTGTGTTTTTTTTCTGTCATATGGATCAGGTTAAAGAGCCGATCTGTGTTTACCATCTGCCTCCGCTCTGACTCTTCCACACCACCATGACACAGCAGTGATTAGTGTACCAGCTAACATAACACACACACACACACACACAGGCCTATATATGGGTCTGTTAGTACACTAGCCACAACTCACAGTAAAGACAACCTATTTACTATAGTAACTGAGCCATTTCAACCTTGTTTCTGAAAACAATAGGTTGTAAATTACACACTGGTTTCTTCAGAGCGATAAGAAGATCTTGGAGCACAAGTCCTTGTTTTATGGGTCGTTTCAATGGGGGGCTCTTTACAGTATTGGACTCTTTGTCAATAGACAGGATGCAGTTATTTTACTGGTGCCCAAGGAAAAGTTACAGATCTAATTGTTGTGGATGGGGCTACCCTGATGAGATATTGGTGTCCCCAGTCAGCTTCACCAGCAAATGGCAATGGAAGTCTATTTAGTTTAAAGTTCGAGAAACTTCTTTGGAAACTTTTTTTAATGGTTCCAGCCTGGAAATCATTTTGAATGTTTTAATTGTCTTTGAATGTTTTCTAAATATGTTTTAGAGAAATATAAATATGTAACATTGTGGGGGTTTTTTCCACATAGTTATTTTGTTTCTCCTTAAAGCAGTTGAAATTACTGTGCCACTAAATAAATCACAAGATGGATGGTTTCCCAGGTTTCCCAAACTCCTCTGTCTACAATTATTTGGACAAACAGGCAATCCCACCCTCAAATACATAACATTGGTTGAGCCAGAAGTTGACGACAGACCGTCCAGTCAAACTATGGTTATAAGTCCCATTGAACTCTATTGATAACGATGGAACTTGCGACCATAGTTCGCTTTGAGAAACTAATCTAAACATTTGAAATGGCCTTAGTGTTTACATGCTTTGTAAATGTCAACTTAGTTATCATTGTTTCTGCGCATTAAACATTTTTTTTGGTATTGGTATTTTGGTATTATTTTTAAGTTGCCTTGAATTGCTGATTAGTGTGAATCGATCATGCATATATGAGTCTGTGCAACTAACAGCATTAACTGGCCAGTGGTGTGGATTAGTGACCCTGTGCTTCCTTCCTTTGGACTGCTCCAGTGAAGCATAACAAGATTACAGTGGCCCAAGTTGTGGCCGGACTGAACCATGTGCACCGTCAATAGGGGGTAGAGGATATCTAGGGTAACAGAGTGGAGATTGGGGGGGGGGGTTGCAGATGTTGCAGCAAAGCTGGGCTGAAAGTAGCCTGAGGTCTCAGTCAGTCAGTCAGAGAGAGAGAGAGAGAGAGAGAGAAAGAAGTGTGCTGTGATTCCATGGGGTGATGAACAAGCCCCAGGGGGCTGAAGCAGAAAGGCAAATGAAAACACAAGAAAAAGCAGAGAAGAAAAATAGACACACACTCATCCCTTTGCTGACCAGCTCGGCTGAGACACTCCACCATGGTAATGGCTCTCGGATGCTGCATGCCGCTGAGGTCTAAAGGTACAGTAGATGTCTCCTGTCATAGTGACATCTTGAATGCTACACTTTGTAGCTTCTTATGGCTGTCCAGTGATTTAGAGTTGATCCATAACTGTCAAACCCCATTTTGCAATCTTATCCCTGGATGTCATTTGTTTTATAGCCTAGAAACTCTGACTTAAGTAAACTCATGTCATTTGAATGTTACTAAATATACTTTTGCATCATGTTTGCAATGTGAAATGTGCATTACTTTGTTTCTTTGGTGACCCAATTGACTTATTAACAGCATTGTGTGGTTGTGATGTTTGTGTACCTGGAAGATTTGCCAGATTGGCACACTCTTTAGGCTCCTCTGTAAGTTAACCAAACATTTGACTTGTGTTAATACCAAATGTGCTGTGACTTGAGGGGAGGGAAGGTGGTCTTTAGTGAGGTGTGGTGTCACTGGAATGAATGGCTAACATTTGGAGGGCTAGACTTTCCCACGTCAGAAGGTGTGTGTTTGTATTGGGGAATGTCAGTGGTCGGGGTTTGGCTCAGGGTTCGTGTCTCAACCAGTCGCTGGTGATTAGAGGGTGACTGTAGATGGTGGGTTTGAGCTTGAGAAACAGGACAGCCTTAAAATACATTCCCATTGACAGCAGTTAAAATTACTGGGGGTCACTATACTTTTTCTTGTGAGGAGTTTGTACTAGGGATGCATGATATATTGGTATATTTTTAATTGTGCATGCTCATTTTTAATTAATATGCAGTCAAAATTAATATGCATTTGTCATACTTTACATTATAATGTAATGCCTAAATTGAATACTTAAAATGATCCCAACACTCTTTGCATTCCCATTGGGAGTTGCCGTATTGCATGACATCGTACATTTGCATAAACTTGGGCTGAATGTTGTTGCATCAGCAACAGTTGCTGTCACTTTGTTGATGCAAATCACTGGCCTTTTACAGGGATAAAGGTTAGATTCTGCACATTAAAAGAACTATAATGAAATCCAACATGAAATGTTCAGAAAGAATGTTCTGTTAAAGTATCCGTTAAATTTGAATGTTTGAGGTTTTGGAATATCCGCAATGATTTGGCGCCAAGGCCTCCAACTTTAGCTTTACTTTCCAAATGTGGTGTTCAAAATTGCAGTTTTACATGTTTAATCTACAGATAGCATTGATGATAGAAGAATGGCACTGACTTTGGAAAGATAGCAAAGAAAACAGGGAGAAGGATCAGGAAAGGAAAAGGTTTGGTGATAAAGCCTGTTCTGTTTCCCATCTCCACTTCTCATACCAGAATAAGCCTGTTGACTTATCTCAGGTGATACCATCAGTAGACAAGCGGTCTCCATGAACCATCTCTATTGTTTTTGGGAGCTGTTTACTCATGTCTTACTTTACTCAGGCATTGGAGATGGCTTGTTTTTACCACCTTTGAGATTTCGCTGATTTTTGTAGACAAGGGGGAATTCACCAAGAATTAACTGTGCCTGTTGATAGTGATGTTATTTGCACATTTTCTTTGCTTGATTCCCTAAATGAATTAATGGATTAGTGCTCATCTCTGTCATTTGATCATATGAATATCTGTTGCCATGATCACTAGAAAATGTAGAGATAGAGACTCTTTTGAATTACCTTTGCACTGCTGTTTTCAAAAGTGTTGAATTCACCCCTCTTGTTTCTTTTTCTCAGTTTAGTGTGGAAACACTTTAGGGTGTTTATCAATTAGGTGCAACAGCTGCTGAAAAGACCCACATAGACAAATGCCCATCTCTCTCTCTGAGGTGTTTGGCCTGTGGAGGGATAGAAAGAAAGAGTTGTTATTCCAGTTAGAGATCACTGCTGGGTTGCTCTTTACCCCATGCTGCTAAACAGCTAACAACCAAACAGCTCTATAAAGAAGAGACCTCCCAACCCCCTTCCCCACAACTACCCTGTCCTGAATCAACCGACAGACTGAGCTTGTGGATTGCTCAGCTTGAGGATTGCTTGAGGATTGCTCGGCTTGAGGATTGGTTGGCTAAAAAAGTACCAATTTCTATAGCATATTTTCAGTCTAAACACTAAAATTGAACAATTTTTTGCAGGTAGCACCTATAAGTCTTAGCATGAGAATCAATATGGCTTTGTCTTTTCAGAAATTGTAGGTTAAGAGATCTTGTGAGTTCCCTACTGTGTTCCTACAATGGTACAAATGGATTTCATACAAACTCTGTTAGGTCATTTTCACCATTGGCATTAGTTTTTAATGCATTCAATAATGCACTTTATTATTTATGCAATGTCCCCATTGACCCCACCCATAGTGCCAATCATTTGTATGCAAATTTTATCTAAACAGTGCAATTGCAAATTTTGTGTTTTTTTTTTGTGTTTAGTTACATGGTGTGATTCAGTGGTTTTCGTCTTGACAAGTTGATGGGCTGCGATGCTACATCACCACGGTTAACTGGAGCTGTGTCTGTCCGAGTAAAGGGAATTGAGAAGGGCAAGAGTTCAGTCCTCGGCAGGGGTCACACTTGGAAACCCCACTTTAAACCTTCCCCATGTTTACCATTTCACTAAGGCTGTTCAGACTGCAGGAAAACTGGATATTTTCTCAAATCAGATCTTTTCAGGCAGACTGTCTGCAATATTAATTGCAAGTGATCAAATAAGATTTGTGTGTCCAAACATAACCAGCCTATCTGCATGGGTTGCTTTGGTAACAACGTAGGCGTACCCACATATGTAACGAAGCTTTCAAAACAGATGCAGGAAAAATGGAGTTGCATCGTCTCGCTCTCCAAATAAGCGCCTGTCGAGTTGTGGTGCAGAACTCCTCCGTTGAACAGCAAAATGCAGAAATCTTTAGACATACCATCTGAACTGTGTATGAATACTTCGGGCATTTCCATCACCAGTTTTTATGTTATTGTTGTGTCGCGTTTTAAGTGATGCAAAAAACAAAAACGGTTCGAAATCCCATTTCAGCAGCCAGAGCATCCAGACTAAGACACATCTGTAAAAATTAATTGGAATAACATTTGAAACCACCTCCATAAGTGGTTTGAATCAGATTTGAAAAAAATCAGATTTTATGTGTTTGTTTTGGTGTCCAGACTTTCAAAAACCTATAAAATCTGAATATGCAAAACATCAGATTTTTGTTGGCAGTCTGAACATGGCCTTAGTGTCCAGTCACCATCACTTCACCTACTTAACATGCTGTGGCCCATAAAGATGCAACGTGATTTTGAATCATGAATTAATCAAGTGACAGTTTTCACCTCATCCTTATAGACAAGTGCAATTAAACAGCAGAAACTGATGTGCTGTTGGAGATTGTCAGATTAGTCCTTCAAACAACGGTCACTAAGCATCTATTCAAGGTCACTGAGGATGTTTGGTATAATAAATCTCAAATACAGAGGTTAGATCTTTTGACTTAACTTATGATCTCTCAGAGATGACCTAGTTTGATTCAATTAATGAACCTTTAAAGGAGACTGTGACAAATTTGGAAGAAAAGCAGTATGCACTAATGTGCAAAAGTTTGTGGTTTTTGGATTTTTAAAAAAATTAAAAACACTTTTCACTCTATAGGATTCTTGAGTACTATAAGTTTTTTTTTGGAGAAAAGTTCTTGATGTTACGTTCTTCAGATTTTTTTCTGAACCACAGCTTCTCCGTGGTTTTCAGAGTGAAAGGCAGCTATTACATCTAAGGGTCGGTTCATCTTCACAGTCAGAAGTCTTTGATCAAGACCCAGAACTGGCCCAGGACACCGGTCCAGCTCACTTCCAGACAGATATTCTCCTTAAATGAAACCTTTGAATCCACTCCCAGATGGGAGAAATCCTTAGAGGACAGAAATGAGAGGAATAATCTGGCAAAACTACAAAGGAGAGCGGGGTATGGGATGGCAGAGGTGGTCTGCAGAACAGGCATATGAGCTGAAAGCCAAGTCCAGGACGACACAGAGCAGAACTGGGCCGGAAATGCTTAGCAGACGCCTGTTGTCTGGTAAACACAAGGTCCTTGATGCATTAACTCGGAAGAGGTCTCTGGAATAGGTTTTGGTTGGTGATGTCATTCTCTTGGAGTGAGGAGAAGGCATGTGATAGAAGTCTCTTCTGCTCACCAAGATCAAAAATACAGTAAAAGCTGACAAAAATTGTGAAATATTATTACAATTTAAAATCACTGTTTTCTATTTGAATATATTTTAAAATGTAATATATTCCTGTGATCAAAGGTGAATTTTCAGCATCATTACTCCAGTCTTCAGTGTCACATGATCCCTTCAGAAACATTCTAATATGAAATCATTATAGGCTAGAAAAGCACATTTCATTATTATTTGCATCATAACATGTAATTTTGCTGTAAAAGTGTGCAAAATATTTAAGTGTGTGTGCGCATTTGTCTGTCAGACTCAGAGGGACACACAGAGATAGCAGACACAGAGTTGTGCTCTATTGAGTTTGTGACCTAGATTGCTCTGCATTAATGCTGGTGACAGGAATGTCTCACATAGAGGAGCTGAACGTCTATTCACTCGCATTATAGTGAAAACTGCCTGCAGCATCCCAGCCAGACAGACCCTCTGTGTCTATTCATAACTGAGGTGTGTGTGTGTGTGTGTGTGTGTGTGTGTGTGTGTGTGTGTGTGTGTGTGTGTGTCACAGAACACATGCATTTACTTTTTAACCACAACTGCTCTTTAGGGGTTGATAATGGAAGTGCAGTGGGTCTGTCATATAGATTTTAAAGATATATATGAGAAAAAAAAAAAAAAAAAAAATATATATATATATATATTGGAAACGGTAAGATTTTTAATGTTTTTAAAGAAGATATATCTGCTCACCAGGGCTGCATTTATTTAATTAAAAATACAGTAAAAACAGTGATATTGTGAAATATTATTACAATTTAAAATAACTGTGTTCTATTTGGAAATATTTTAAAATGTAATTTATTCTGTGCAAAGCTGAATTTTCAGCATCATTACTCCAGTCTTCAGTGTCACATGATCCTCCAGAAATCATTCTGATATGATGATTTGCTGCTCAAGAAACATTTTTTTTTTTTTTTCAGGATTCTTTGATGAATAGAAAGTTCAAAAGAACAGCATTTATTTGAAATAGAATCTTTTGTAACGTTATAAATGTCTTTACTGTCACTTTTGATCAATTTAATGCATCCTTGCTGGAAAAATTTCATTTCTTTAATTTATTTTCAAAAAATAAAAATAAAAATTCTTACTGACCCCAAACTTTTGAACGGTAGTGTATAATGTTACAAAAGCTTTGTATTTCAGATAAATGCTGTTCTTTTGAACTTTCTATTCATCAAGGAATCCTGAAAAAAAAGTACACAACTGTTTTCAACATTGATAATAAGCATAAATATTTCTTGAGCAGCAAATCATCATATTAGATCATGTGACACTGAAGACTGGATTAATGATGCTGAAAATTCAGCTTTGATCACAGGAATAAATTACATTTTAAAATATATTCAAACAGAAAACAGTTATTTTAAATTGTAATAATATTTCACAATAGTACTGTTTTTACTGTATTTTTAATTAAATAAATGCAGCCTTGGTGAGCAGATGAAACTTCTTTTAAAAACATTAAAAATCTTACCGTTTCCAAACTTTTGACTGGTAGTGTGTGTATTATATATTTATATATATATATATATATATATATATATATATATCCCAAGCCATTTTCCTATAAGCTGATTTGAACTGTTTTTAACTGTGTTTGAACAAAAAAAAAATTTCATAATAAAAATCCATTTCCTGTTTTTATGAGAATTAAGTAATAATTTAAGAGTTTCTTACAAATGGTTTAGTCTGAATCAGAATGCACAGCTAATTTTGAATGTCTGTCCTTGGAAAGAAAGCCCTGAATGGTGTAGGAATGGCATTTACCAGGATCTGCAAGCCAAAACTATAGTTATGGGCTGCGTCTGAAATCACATACCCTCGAGTATGTACTTATTTTGTACTTTGCAGCTGTTAAAAAAATATGTTCTATATAGTATGAATGTAATTTGCACTGCATTCACCATGTGGTTGTTATCATGTAACCTACCAGCGTCAGCTGCACATACTCTTTATTGCCTACTATATAGGGAAGTATGCGATTTCAGATGCAGCCCACTTCAGAATCTTGCTGGAAGTAGTATATTCCTTTGTGTCCGAATTCACAGTACTCATAAGGCAAAAAGTCCCCCGATGACCTACTACTTCCGGCGAGATTCTGAAGTGTGCATATGATAGACACTTTACTATCCCATAGGCCACGGTAGAGGATTTGTGAATGGTAGTGAAGTGACGCTGATAGTCACATGATAATGACAACATGGCGAATGTAGTACATCCAGATTTTAAATTCATACTACACACACTTATACTATATAGAACATACTTTTTAGCAGTCGTGAAGTAATTACTTACTCAAAATAAGTACCTACTCGAAAGTATGTGATTTCGGACGCGGCCCAGACTGTACCCTGATGAACCTGTGAGGTGTTGGACTGATGTTTGCTTTAGGCTCATCATGAATCAGGTGTTTGGTTCCATTAAGACCTTTTGTCTCACACACTGAAGCATTAGCCGCTAGCAGATTGCAGCATTGTTTTGCTAATGTTTGGCTATTTGATCAGCCGCTGAGATTATTTGCACTTCACACCAGTTGTAGTTCTCTGAGAGCATTTGAGGAAGTGATTAGATCGGGTTTATAGGCTCAGTTAAGAGTTAAAGGTCTCAATCTGAGCAACTAGGCCTATTGTTTCACTTTGTCTGTCTTGGTAAATCGTAGAAAGTCAAGACAATGTGCGATAAAGCATTAATCTAACAAAATTTAGTGAGGTTTCTTTCTTAATATTTTCCCTTCATTGTTTACTTTAAAAAGGCAAATTAATTAGAAAACACCCTCTAATTAACACAGACTAGTACTATTAAGTTACTATGTCTAGATGAATGTAATAAACAAAAATGCATATGGCCACTAATATATGAATGATGTCTTTGTAACATATTGTCCCCTTTATCTGCAGCACTATCTAATCTGGACATTGAGAGTAAGCTGAGTGGACATTATCAGGCTTCGTGGCACCTGCAGAGAAACGTGTTCCTGCCGTCGACCCGGCCCGCGTGCGTGGAAGAGCTGCATCGAAATGCCAAACAGAGTCTGCGAGCACTGTACAGAGGTTAGAGACGCTGTGACCAGATTCACTCCTTCATCCTGTGAACACCTTCTGACAATCACATCTCCTCTAAGCCAAGTTATTCAAAATCCTCCATTCAGTGGCGGGCAGTAGATGCTTACCGCCCTCTAGTGGAGGAAGATGGATGTGTCATGTCTGAATGATGCGATTTGTGCTAAATTCCCAGTGTTTTTGTAGATGGATATTATTTATTATATATATAGTATTAGTATAGTATAGTAATATATTATAGTATTTGTGAATATTTCTAATCTAATTCAGTATTCATTTCAGTATTCAATTTTAGTTTTTAGTTTTTAATTTATTTTATTAGTTTTAGTAATTTTAGTACTTTTTTAATTCAGTTACTTGCCAAGGCAACTAATATGTTTCATCTAATATTTATATTTTATTTTATTTTATTTTATTTCAGTTTATTTCATTTAAGTTTGTTTCAGTCATTTGTTCAGTGCTTGTCATTTATATATATATATATAATATATATATATATATATATATATATATATTTCTATATATTTAATTTATTTTTTTCATTCAGCTTTAGTTTTAGTAATTAGTGCTTAAGTCAACTTAAACCGTTTTTTTCTCTAGTTACTTGCCAAGGCTAATTTTTGGTTATTTTTTTCATCTAATATTTATATTTTATTTTATTTCAGCTTTATTTCAATTAACAATTTTTTTTAGTAGCTTAGTAGTTTTTAGTAGTAGTTTTAGTTTAGGTTAACAATAAAACTTTAACAGGATAGTATTTTTAAATTTAATATGAGGTTTTTTTTTTTTTTTTTTTTTTTATGTTTCTTTACAGCTTTAATTTATTTTTACTGTAGTTTTAGTTTGAGAAATTTTAGTACTTAAACTTATTTTATTTCATTAAGTTGCCAAGGTAACATTTCTAAATTTCTTTAAAAATTTGTAAGTCTAAGTTTTTTTATCTAATATTTATAATTTATTTTATTTTATTTTACCTTTATTTCAATTAACGAAAATGATTTTAATGATTTTAACAACACTGTACATGACAGGATAGAACTATTAAAACTATAATATGAAAATTAAAATTCCTAAAAAAAATTTAGAAAAAAATGTAATGTAATGTATAAGCAAAAGTGAAAAACGTCAAATTACATAATAATTAGCATCACGCCATAATAAAATTTAATCATTAAATCCTCACTTTACAGATCAATAAAAAAATTTAAAAAAAGTTAAAACAATTGAAAAAAAGGACAAATACAAAACATGATTATGTGTTCAAAAGTGTGGATTATGATTTCATAAACTCACACTGTGCTCTTTCTAATTACTAGTGGTGCTTGAAAGCATCACTGTTATTATACTGCTCTTAGTCAAGGTTAGTGATTTGAACAAATATTAAACTTCAGCGTTTGTGTTCCACACATGATTTATTCCTCAGATCATGTGTCTTGTTGATAGAAATGACTTACGGATTTCTCTTTTGTATGTGGTTCTGCACACAGACCAGCAGCAGAGGCAGGAGGTCAGCGAGAGACAGCGGAGGGTGACCATCTCCATCTCCATGGCTCCGCCCATGATGCCCAGCTACCCGTCGCCCCGCGCGCACAGGAGACGCCAGCAGAGAGAGAGACCGCTGACAACGGTAAACACCTGCCGTGCTGGAGACCTGAGCTATAGTGTGATTTCCTGTAGATGTGTGATGATGATGATAGTGTGTCTGTGTGTTTAGGAAAGGACAGAGAGAGACATAGAAACTCAGACAACACAAACACAGGTAAACACACGCCTGTGTGTCACGCAAAACTCACGCTGCACTGCATGGAGACATTTCATTTTAGCCAAATCAATCCACCACTGTTGTCCTTTATTTGTGTATTTTTGCCTTCAAATATCCCCTTGTGAAAGGGAAATACACTTTAGCACTTTAAAAAGCAAATGCTAATGTTTTTGGACACTTTATTGCATGTTAATTGCAATTAAATAAAATGTATTTACATTAAATGCAGTTACTGGAACTTAAGAGTGTTTTTGACCCACTTAAGTAGGAATTAAGTATATCTAAATATGTAGTCATAATTCACTTTAAAAAATGCTGGGTTAAAAACAACCCAAGTAGGGTTGAAAATGGACAAACCCAGCAACTGGGTTGTTTTGACCCAGCAGTTTAGTTAAATGTTTGACCCAACCTGCTGGGTAGTTTTATTTCACTCAGCTATTGTTTAAAAATTACTTGCCTAAAATAAACCAAAAAAAGGTTGGAAATTAATTAAAACATTTTTTTAAATTTATTAATTCTTTTAATAAATAATAATGAAATAATAAACATTTATTAAATTGCTTATTAATAAATGTTCACCTTTTGACTATTATTGTTGCCTCTAGTAATTATGTCTCATTTTTAATTTCCAACCTATTTTGGGTTCATTTTAAGCTAGCCATATAGTAATTTTTAAACAATAGTTGAGTTAAAGTCAGAATTGCGAGATATAAAGTCAGAATTACGAGATATAAAGTCAGAATTGCGCGATATAAAGTCAGAATTAGATATAAAGAAAGTCAATTATGAGAAATAAAGTCAGAATTATGAGTCAGAATTCTTATGAATTACGAGATATAAAGAAGATATAAAGTTTTATAAGTCACCAGTTTATGAGAGTCAGAAGATATAAGTCAGAGATATAAAGTCAGAATCAGAATGAAAGAGGTCACGAGATATAACGAGATATAAAGTCAGAATTATGAGATATAAAGTCAGAATTATGAGAAATAAAGTCAGAATTATGAGATATAAAGTCAGAATTGTGTGATATAAAGTCAGAATTATGAGAATAAAGAAGAGAAATAAAGTCAAATTAGATCAGAGAGAGAGTTGAGTCAGAATTATGAGATATAAAGTCAGAATTATGAGATATAAAGTCAGAATTATGAGATATAAAGTCAGAATTATGAGATATAAATCAGAATATGAGATATAGTCAGAATTGTGATATAAATTCAGAATTATGAGATATAATCAGAATTAAGAGATAAAAGTCAGAATATGAGATATAAAGTCAGAATTATGAGATATAAAGTCAGAATTGTGTGATATAAAGTCAGAATTATGTCAGAAATATAAGAGAAATAAAGTCAGAGTCAGAATATATAAGTCAGAATTATGAGATATAAAGTCAGAATTATGAGAAATAAAGTCAGAATTATGAGATAAGTCAGAATTGTGAGATATAAAGTCAGAATTATGAGAAATAAAGTCAGAATTATGAGATATAAAGTCAGAATTATGAGATATAAAGTCAGAATTATGAGATATAAAGTCAGAAATAAAGTCAGAATATGAGAAATTCAGAGATATAAGTCAGAATTAAGATTAAAGTCAGAATTATGAGATATAAAGTCAGAATTACTGCAGAATTACGAGAAATATGAGATCAGAATTTGAGATATAAAGTCAGAATTAGAATAAAGTGAATATAAGTCAGAATTTAAAGTCAGAATTATGAGAATAAAGTCAGAATTGTGAGATATAAAGTCAGAATTATGAGATATAAAGTCCGATATAAAGTCAGAATTATGAGCAGAATTACAGAATTCAGAATTACGAGATATAAAGTCACAATTACCTTTTTATTTTTTATTTCATGGTGGAAACAAGCATCCATAGCTCATACCTTGTGAAGCATGTAATCAATATGCATGTTCTTTACAGTAATATAGAGTATTTTTTTCTTCATGAAATCATGATGGTTCTACATTATCCATTCATTCTTCTGTCTCACAGTTTGTATCTTTTGACACACAATGAATAAATCAGAAGCAGGTGATCAACTATATCGGCCAGGCTGCCAGTTCAGTTCCTCTTTTTCTTTTTCAATTTAATGATTATTTAATGATTATTTTGATCCAGCTGATCTAAAAGCAGGGATCATCTCTGGATGTCATGCTGTAAGGACATTATTTGTACCAGGCCGGTCATTATGAAAACAACTCCTCTTTTGCAGCCAGGACAAACACATTCATTCTTTCTTTCTTAAACATCTTATAACAACACTATTATTTCAGGATGTTTTCAGGTTGCTGACAGGAGTTCAGTCAGCTGTGCTGGATTATATATCTTTACTTATAGTAGTGCACATGACCTAACCAGGTGAAACACACAATATATCATCTTATTTATGTTAATTTGTTAGCCTCTGCCTTTTTCAAGACAAACAAAAGCTTTGAAAAATCACATGATGTATTTTACGTTGTAGAATAAAACATGAATATATCTTGTGCTTGTATTAACTTCATTTAACCAAAAACCCATTCAAAAAACTCAATTCTGGGTTTTGGCCTGCAAAAATACATCAACCCTCTGTGTGCATTGGGTAGTCCCGCCCACTCTGAATTCTGATTGGTCCAAAATTCTCCTCAACATTACTGCATATTAAACATCAAATTTTTATTTGCCGTGTGTGACTGAAAAGTTCTTTGCTTTTGAAATTCGTTGCACCTGGTTAGGACACATGCCGCGTCCCATTTTGCATACTATCCGTCCTACATAGCATGCAAGAGTAGAATTAGTGCATCTCAAATTATAGTAGGTTGAAAATAGTATGCTAAATGTTTGTGACGAATGGAAAGATACTTCTAGAACCAAATTGCACTGTGCTAGTATGTACTTTTCCATCACAACAGAGCTTACTTTTAGTGCACACTATATATGTATGTGAATTGGGATGCAAGGCATTTCAGTGCTGCAGAACTGAGGACGACTTCTTAATTATATATAATCACCTACATCTATATCATCACATCATGTTTTGACAAGCACAATGAATCATGACTGTTCTGTCAGTTTAAATGGTTTTGCATACACAAGCACCAGACTGTGATTCCCTCATTATGTTCATATCTGTGTTCATGTTCATCCTCACATTCATGTCCATCTTTGTGTTTGTGTGTGTTGTAGTTCCAAAGCACCCGGTCCTCCTCCCCTACTGAGTGTTGTCATTTTTCCCCATGGAGCAGAAAGGTATTTTACCCCAAACGTCTCCTAGATTCTTCTTTCACGCTGATCTAGAAACAGTTTTGCATCCCTAATCAAATCATAGTCATGGGGATGAGGCTAAAACTGATTCCAGATCAGAATCTTTGACAAAAATAAGATTTGGTTTGGTAGAATCTTTAAGACAACATTTTAACATTTATGAGCTTTAATGTAAATATTTACTCAGATATTGTTAACTTCTGAATGAAAACCAAATCTTAACAGGGTTCTTTGAGCTTTTGTCTAACATCTATAACTTCTCTTCTGATGCTACTACCTTCTTTAGTTCCTAACATCAGCCTGACTTTTCATCTGGATATGACAACATCAAAATGATCTTCTGTGCATGTGTGTGCAAGTCTGAATGAAACAGTTGTAGACCAGTGTCAGAAACTCATTAATTGGTTTTTGAGGGCATCTTACAAAAATATGAAGCAGCACAACTGTTTTCAAAATTGATAATAATCAGAAATGTTTCTTGAGCAGCAAATCAGATTATTAGAATGATTTCTGAAGGATCATGTGACATTTAAGATCCTGAAAATTAAGCTTTGATCACAGGAATAAATTACATTTTACAATATATTCACATAGAAAACAGCTTATTTTAAATTGTAATAATATTTCACACTTTTTTACTGAATTTTGCAGCATTGGTGAGCAGAAGAGACTTCTTTCAAAAACATTAAAAACTGACTCCAAATTTTGAATGGTAGTGTTATTTTTATGAAGCATATAAAAGCACACATTATGTGTTTATTTATGTCAAATACTTCAATTGATCGCATATAACCACATCTCAATGTTTACAATTATGGTTATCAACTATACAGTTTAACTGAGAAGTGCTGTAAATAAAAAACAATAAATGCACTTCTAGAGCACATTTTACATAATTTGCCAAATAAAAACAATTAAAAAAATCAGTATGAAGTCAGATTGTATTTTTGCACATCTTCGTGTCTTTGAATTACCCCTATTATCTGCCCTCACCTATGACTTCCACAGTTTCTGCAGTGACTTTAAAAGATTACTTCACTTCAGAATTAAAATTTCCTGATCATTTTCTCACCCCCATGTCATCCAAGATGTTTATATCTTACTTTCTTCAGTCAAAAAGAAATTAAGGTTTTTGAGGAAAACATTCCAGGATTTTTCTCCATATAGTGGACTTCAACAGTTACCAACGGGTTGAAGGTCCAAATGTCAGTTTCAGAGCAGCTTCAAAGAGCTCTACACGATCCCAGCCGAGGAATAAGGGTCTTATCTAGAGAAACGATCAGTCATTTTCTGAAAAAAATAAAAATGTATTTATTTACTTTTTATCTACAAATGCTCAAATTGCACTAGCTCTGCGATCAGCCACGCATTACGTAATCACATTGGAAAGGTCACGTGTGACGTAGACGGAAGTATCGCGGTAGGGCAAAAAACATCTCATTTTCTCCTCCAACTTTAAAATCGTTTGACATTGTTGTTTTGCCTTTTTTTGTAAAGGACGTGTGAATTAGTCTTTGCATGTTCGCTTTGTAAACACTTGATCGGTACTTCCGTCTATGTCACGCGTGACCTTTCCAACGTGATTACGTAATGCATGGCTGATCGCAGAGCTAGTGCAATTTGAGCATTTGTAGATTTGTTTTTTTCAGAAAAGATAAGACCCTTATTTCTCATCTGGGATCATGTAGAGCTCTTTGAAGCTGCACTGAAACTGACATTTAGACCTTCAACCCGTTGAACCCCAGTGAAGTCCACTATATGGAGAAAAATACTGGAATGTTTTCCTCAAAAACCTTAATTTCTTTTCCACTGAAGAAAGAAAGACATAAACATCCTGGATGACATGGGGGTGAGTAAATTATCAGGACATTTTAATTCTGAAGTGAACTAATCCTTTAAATCCTCAAATAAAAACTAAAAATCTCTACAAGTGAAATTCACTACAAATGCGTTTTTGCCCAGATTTAACCCTGGTATAGACCTAGTAATGCTGTATAAATCGACACTTGCTCAGACTAATAAAACACTGTCCTTCTCATGCTCTCTCCAGCATTATGCTCCTGAAACAGTATGTGTGGAATGTCTACGACACACACACACACACACACACACACACGGAAGTGCGCTAGTCTGAGGTTTCCTAATGACAGGGTTTCCAGGGTAGAGCTGCTGTCTGACTGCATGTGTGTATCTGTGGCAGAAAAATATAATTGCCCATCAACTCCCGGCACTGTGGCTTACCCACAAACCCCTGCCTGAGTGCCTGACTCCAAGATAGATCCTTTAGAGAGTGAATACGAGACACAGAGACACTGTCATGAGTTCCCTATTGAAATGTTGTCTTCAGTTCACACTTGTTGTTGTCTGTCTTTTCTGATCCATTTTAAGAGATAAAAATCAAAAATGAATGCAAGTAAAAAATTGTCTTTGTTCCTTATAAAGTGACCAGCTGTGACCTGTAAGTTTGATTTACAGGCTGGTAACGTGGAACTGCAACATAATGCATGTTTCTAAGTTGAATGATAAAAACAATAATCTGAAACTCATCGATGAATCCATTGTTATTAAGTGAGCAGAATCATCATATTAGAATGATTTCTGAAGGATCATGTGACACTGAAGACTGGAGTAATGATGCTGAAAATTCAGCTTTGATCACAGGAATAAATTACTTTTTACTATATATTCAAATAGAAAACGGTTCTTTTAAATTGTAATAATATTTCACAATATTACAGTTTTTAATGTAATTTTTGATCAAATAAATGCAGCCTTGGTGAGCAGAAGAGACTTCTTTTAAAAACATTAAAAAATCTTAATAATTCGAAGCCTTTGACTAGTATTGTACTTATTTATTTAATCACTTGCCATTGGAAGATTGCCAAAATGTGCATTTTGGACCATAAACATAAGTCTTGTAACTTTAACTTTCTCAGGTTTCCTCGCACTCCTTTACGCTCTTTCTCTCTTTCTGGTCTTAAACTTCATGAATGGCATTCTTTCATTCCCCCGATGTCTCGTTTCTTTTCTAATCAAAATAGCTTTTGAACACGAGCCAGATGGAGAAATCAAACCGTCACATTTGGCTCTTTCCCAGCCCCCTACTTTCCCTCTTCTCCTGCTCAATTTTGGCTCCATACCCTCCTTCTCCTTTTCTTTTTTTCTGCTTTGATCCCATGTTTTCCAATACTCCACTTCACCCCTTGCCCCTCGTTTCAGCGCCGGGAAACAAAAAGGCCATAAACTCCCTTTGATTCTGTCCGTCTGTTTTTGTGCCTCTTCCCTCTTTCTTTTCCTCCTCCTCCTCTGGTTTTGGGAGAAGTTTCCGTGGTAACACTTTTTTTTGGCTGCTGTTTATTGTGAGATCCTCATTGGGCGGCTGGGAAAGCGACACACATAAACTCAATATCACAGCTCTCTTTAACACTGTGCACGTTCATATGTGGCTGGGTGACAGCCACTGAACGCTTCAAACCTTTTACACTCTGTAAACTCCACAAGGTAAGTTTGTACAGTAGCTTTAACTCATTAGATTAGCTGCAAAGTTAACTGACAGGATTTAGTGAGTGTACTTCAGCTGGTGCAGTGGATGACAGCTGAAAAGTGGGAATTGAACACTGAAGTGTTGGGCTGTGTGCTTCATGTAGATATGCGTCCTCCTGGGTTGTTTCATTTCTTATCATTTTTTCCTGAAACTGTTTTACACTAATGCATCTTCATTGTCATTTGCTTTGCATGCGTCAATGCTTCTTTATGCATGTGCATGTATCTTTTGTAACTAAAATCTAAATGTTCTTCAATTTATTCCCCTTTTTCACAGACCTCATGAAATCAAAATAGGATTTTTGTTGCTTTTAGCTTATGTCTGTTAGCATTGAAGTTTTCTACTGTTAAAGTTACTTTTAGCAGATATACACATAAAAACATACAGTCTTCTTCTCCAGGAAATATGGACCAAGAGTATTAATAATGTAATAATAATTAATAATATCCAACTTTTAAATATTTCTTTAGCCACTGACTAGCAAAAAATCCCTAGAAAATTATGACTGTGATGTAAATAAAGACCATTGGCTATTTAAAAGAATAAAGGTCCAACTTCCCGTTTCATTGGGAAATACGTCATAGGAACATTAAAGGGTAAGTTCACCCAAAAATGAAAATTGTCATTAATTACTCACCATCATGTCAAATTTCCAAACCCGGAAGACTTTCATTCATCTTCAGAGCACAAATGAAAATCTTTTTAATAAAGTCTGAGAGATTTCTGTCCCTCCATTGACAGCCTACGCAACTACCACTTTCAAGGCCCAGAAAGGTAGTAAAGACATCATTAAATTAATCCATATGACTATAGTGGTTTAACCTCTCTATGAAGCAACGCAAGTGCTTTTTTTGCACAAAAAACATAATTTACCACTTTATTTAGAAAATATTAATCTCCAACAAAGCACTTGCTTCGCTTTATAAAACTGAGGTTAAATCACTGGAGTCACATGGATTACTTTAATGAAGTCTTCACTACCTTTCTGGGCCTTGAAAGTGGTAGTTGCGTAGGCTATCTATGGAAGGAAAGAAAGCTCTCAGATTTCATTAAAAATATGTTCATTTGTGTTCAAAAATGAAGGAAAGTCTTGTGGGTTTGGAACGACGTGAAGGTGAATAATTAACTAACACTTCAACTGCGCTTATCAATTGAATTCATGGGGTCTTGAAGTTTACAGCAATTGGAAACATCATTAATTTGATAGACACATCGAACCCCAGAAAGCTCATATTGATATTCTTTGCCGTAATGTTCTTCTAGGTTGCTCCTCCAGTTGATTCAGATTCAGAGGCAGTGGCTCTGGGCCACTGGCCGAAGTGCCCGATCCCAAACGTGCCCTCAACGTTGGACAAACAGACAAACTGGGCTGGACTGTTACCATTACCCACCCCAGAAGAGAAGATGAAGACAGACTCTCAAGTCATCACCTCATGCATTGTTCCCATTAATGTAACAGGTAAATGCCTCTAGTGTTTGCTGGCGATAATGCATGCTGAGTCAGAACTGAGTATGACACTTAAATGGTAGTTCATAGCAGTTATAATGATTTTTTTGTAAAGGAAAGTTTCATTATAATAAGGAAAATTAAAGAAAAGCTAGTTTCGTTTTGGTATTGCTCAACTGCATACTACTGGGCTCAAGTCTGGTGACGTTGTCACTACTGAAGGAGAACTTTGGTCCATTAGGATCTAGTGATGTTGTAAAAGTGTGCGAATTTAGTATGTAAGGGAATCCTAAAGAGCGATGATAACAGATAATGCCAGGAGCTTTGTGCCAATTCTTGATTAAGGGTGTGTTTACACTTGTAGTTCGGTTCTCTTGGTTCTCAAAGAAAATGATACATTTAGTCCAGGTTCGTTTAGCATTCACATTTCCATTTTTAACATTGAACCTAAAGATACAAAACAAAAAAATGGCTTTTATGATGTATATTTTGCAACAGAACTTGTCGAACAAAACAATGCTGCGAGGAGACGCGGTTGTGATGCCTGTACCGAACTGTGAATGGCAACATCGCGACTATTATGAGAAAAAACTGGTGTCCTTTTTAGGGTCGCATCTTGTGGCATCATGTCCTGTTTAAATGTCTTTGGTCCATGTTACGTTCATATTTCAGTTGAACCCCACCAGAAAGCGTTCGTTTGAAAGCGGACCAAGACCCATTTTTTTAAGGGGTCTCGGTCCACTTGTTTGGTGTGCACCAGGGTTCTGATGGCAGCATTCACACTTATTCAAATGAACCACACTACCATAGAAATCTCATTTTAATTGAACCAAATCTGACAAGTGTGAACACACCCTTAATGCCATTTTTGGGCAGTAGCTTGGCCGGTTAACTGAAATGGTAGGTCCAGAATATAACTACAGCCTTTTTAAAAAAATGCATTTTATTATTTTTATAAATAAGACTTTAATTTTAGCTGTTTTGTGTATTTCTCATTTACTATCATGTTATACAGTTTATATCATCAACTCTCAGTATTGGCCATTGAAAAATGGCTAATGTTTGACATCAAAATGTTTAGCATTAGCATTTCAGCCTTCATAATCCCTGTATCAGATCAGAAATGACAAGATATTGGCTTTTACCTGCCTATATTTTTGCTATGATAGTTTTGCTAGTGCTAACATAACAGAAACAGTCTATGTTACATCTCATAACTAAATGCATATGAAAGCATCAAAATCTTGACCAAAGTTCTCCTCTGGCATCAATGAACAGAAGGATCACCTTGTGAGAACGCTGAATTTTGCGTGTATTGTTTTCAGAGGAGGGCGCCAACGCTACTTCCCCCTCAGCGATATCAGCTTTGCTAAGTGAGAGATCTTTTACATGTCCATTAAGTTTCCCTTTTCAGTCTCAGTGCCACTTCATTCCCTAACCATCACCATTTAGAACAAAGTGTGGAGAGAGAGAAAGGGGTTGGCATCTCAGCTATATACGCACTCTTATTTTGGCGGTGGCTACTAATTTAATAAATAAACAGTTGGTAGTCCTGAAACATAGATGGCTAAGGTAAACAGGGGATTTTCAGGTAGGGAAACTTTCTGTCCTCTATAATGTTGTTTTTAAAGCATTTTTAAAAAACTCATTCTGTTTTTAAAGGGTAAAATATAATTGCTTTAGACTTTTAGGCCATTTGCTAGTTGAAGGTTTAACAATGCCATGATCAGATCTTCTTTATTCCATGACATGTGATAAATGTTTTAACATAGATGAAACATGGTTTGAAGAAGTTTCATTTTTCAACTTGTCAAAAGTGGCCAAACTGAAGAAATACATTAGAATAATAACAGCATTAGACACACTGGAAAGTAGGTTAAAATCTGCAAGTCATAAAATTTTAAACAAAAAAGTTCTTAGTTGTCTTGGTAACTTTCTTTGTGCCAGGAAATGCAAAGAGTCAAGAATGCGTTTTGTGCATGCTAATCAGTTGCATTAGAATTACAAAGAGGCCAGATATATCTACTCCAGGCTTGACTGGAACAGGACTTTTGCAGTGCGTGTCAGCATGGATTGAGTCAAAGACAGTGTTGACTGGAAATTGTACATCACAGGCGCAGTGGTGTAATTGGTGCTCAAAGGGCCAAGCCTGCAATCACATGAGAGTCATGATGCATGACACTGCACAAACATCAAAACAAATAGAGCTTCAAATAAAGAGTACAGCAGCAGGCTGCAGTTCTAGAGAGCAAGGCTGGGGTCGGGTAGGACAGTAATACTCCCATTTTCAACCCTGGTTGTTTTCTGTTCTGATGTCCTGAATATGTCGCTCCTTTCACCTTGCATGACATTGCGTATTGTCTGATGTAATTTTGTGTCAGTTAAAATATTTTAACATGACTGAAACCATCTTTTTTTGTTACATTTATGATTTAATAATACATGCATTTTTTTCTTCTGAGATGTATTGTTCAACTTAAGCAGAAATTTAGACTTTTATATGTGATGTTAAAGTACTGTTATATACTGTAAAATGTTATAAATAAATATAAAGATGTATTACGCTTATAATATATAATATATTAAATAATATTCAAGAATTTATTGTTAAAGTAAATTATCATATTAATTCATAAATGTATTCTTTTAATAAATATTATGACGAAAATTAGCATTAAAAACGAGTGTGAGAAACATGGTAGGGAGAAGTAGAAAAAAGTGGCTTGCACCCAACAGCCTCTCACATGTCTGTTGCTCTTTGCAGGGGTTGGGTTCGACAGAGAGGCCAGTGTGCGCTGCTCTCTAGTCCATTCGCAGTCAGTGCTTCAACGGCGGAGGAAGCTAAGGAGACGGAAAACGATCACTGGCATTCCCAGACGAGTGCAGCAGGATTTGGGTGTGTGAAGCTGTAACATTCTCCTATCTTTTTTTTTGTTGTTGTTTTCATTACTTGTTCATTTGTTTTATTTAGATATGGCATGTGGTGATAATAGTAAATGTCACATAAATAAAATGTATTACTAAAAACATCTTTCATCATTTTTTAGATTCTGATGAATCTCCAGTAGCCAGGGAACGTACTGTGATAGTCCACACCAACCCTGAAATTTGCCAAGAGGATCTCACTCTCTCTCGTCTCAACACCAAGGACTCTGGTTGCCAGACAGAAGAATTCCTGATTGTTGGGGCTGCACCCTCACGTAGACGGATCAGAGCACAAAGGGGGCAGAGCGTGACTGTGTCACTGTCCCATTCGACGGGGAACATATCTTCGCTGCCTGACAACTCTGACACAATGTTCACCGCCTCAGTAGGCTCCCGTATACGTTCCCGGAGCCTCCCGCGTGAGGGGGGGAGACTGGTAGATGAAGGTCATGATGACAGTGATGAGGATGATGATGAGGATGAGGAAGAACTGTCCCCATTTGAGGCAGAGGACTTCCTACCAGTCCCAGGGGAACATATTCTAAAAGATGATGAAGAAAGCACTGATGACCAGGCAGTCCCACAGAGCAAGCATAACAGTTTATCATTCAAGCAGCATGCTGGAAGTACAGAGCATGACTGGATGGAGAGGGGTCGATCCCGTCTGCCTCGTAAAGCTGACATGGGTAGTTGTGAGATTTCCTCCAGTTCTGATACATTCAGTAGCCCCATTCACTCCGTTTCCAACGCTGGTGTGCTGACTAGCCAGATGGACCACAAGGAGGATCACCAGTCCTCAAGCGGCAACTGGAGTGGTAGTAGTTCTACATGTCCCTCCCAGACATCAGAGACCATTCCACCTGCAGCCTCACCCCCACTCACCGGATCATCCCACTGTGATTCAGAGCTATCGTTGAATGCAGCTACTAATACTAATGATGATTCCACAGGCTTCATTATTGATCCATATCCTGGAGACCGATCACAAGGCCTCCGTAGCCATAGGACAGGTTCATTCACTTCCACTGCAACTGACATGCTTTGATGATGCTGGAGTCAGCACTGCCAGTGAGGGTGAGTGGAGCTATCCCCACTACAGGCACAACATGCCTTGCCACCCTGACTTCAGTCCTGAGCACTCTAGGGTGGAGAACATCCTAGAATCTCCCAGTTTTGCTAGCATAGCCACTTTTGAAAGTTTAACAGATAGGCCACCTTCTGAAAAGGCAGACACCACCTCACACTATTCTGTAGATGCAGAGGGCTACTATACCTCCATGCACTTTGACTGTGGTCTTAAAGGTAGCAAAAGCTTCACATATAACTATGCATCTGTAGACCAGCAGCAGGCAGAATATGGACATCAAACAAACACACTTGGGAGACACAGTCTCTCTCTAAGGAAACCAAAGGTGAAGCCATCCCCACCAAAACGTAGCTCATCCTTGAGGACAATAAGCAGCCATGTTGGACCTCCCATTGACAAGAACGAACCAAAGATTGCTGGTGGTCAGAACAAATCAACGTCTTCCAGGGAGAGAACACAGCAGCATGTGGGATTAAACGGAGGCTCCTCGAGTCAGCTGGAGAGTGAGGAGCCACTGGGGGCTTGGGGTGTTGAGAGTTCTACTGAGATTCCAGAAGTTGCTTTGTTTGGCTCAACAGAAACGCATTCCTTCAAGGATGAGGGAGCTGTCCAGTCAGACTATGCAGATCTCTGGCTTCTTAATGACTTGAAATCCAATGATCCTTACAGATCATTGTCAAATTCCAGCACAGCTACGGGTACCACTGTCATTGAATGCATTAAATCACAGGAGAGCTCAGAATCCCAGACTTCCCAGTCAGGATCAAGGGCCACTACTCCTTCACTACCATCAGTGGAAAGCGAGTTTAGATTGCCTTCACCAGAAAAGCTGGTGGGTCTAGCATCACCTTCCAGTGGCTACTCAAGCCAGTCGGAGACACCAACATCTTCTCTTCCATCGGCTTTCTTCCCGAACGCTCACCCTATGTCCCCTCCTGGTGGCAAGAGGAAACCCAAAGTCCCAGAAAGGAAGTCCTCACTTGCTTCTTTGCAGCAGTACTCATCAAAAAGGGACCTTGAATTGCCTATCATACCTCCCACTCACCTTAACCTAAGTGCCCTTCCCAATGTCAGCAAGCCTTCAATTCACAAAAAAACAGATGCACATCCTGCACCAGAGCAAACACAAGGCAGCAGCTTCAGCAGAAATCAAGCATGAGAGTCTTTCGAGTGATGAGCTGGCAGTGACTAGTCCTTTGGCCATCACTCCTACGGTTCTTCGTTCAGTTCAGCTACGTTCAGTTGGCAAATCTGGAGAAGGGAGCCACGATCGACCTAGCACTGATACTGCCACTAGGCCTAAGTGTCCCACTGTGACTATCATCACCCCACCTACTCACAATAAACCCCATGAAACTAGGAAACCTCCACCCTATAGACCCCTTCTCACAGAACCTTCCTCTCAGGACAATTGTGAATCACTGTTTACCCCAGTAGATGGACTAGCTGCTAAGAATATAGCAAGCCATTTTGGTGCAAGAAATAGATATGACCGATTAGCCCCATCCCCTCTTTGGAGCATGACTGCTTTTAAGGCCCAGTCTGAGCAGGTGAACATGGATGAAGTGGCGTTGGAGAATTCTCGAGAAGTTGCAGAAGAGGTGAGCACCTCAAATAATTTCTTTTCCCAGAGTAGACTGGAAGTAGAGCAAAACCAGCTATTGAGATCTGAGCCAAACGAGGGAAGCCCTGGTCAGAATGGTCTAGCAAAGAGGTCAGATATTCTTGACCAAGTGCCTGATATTGTCAGTCAAAGATCAGAGACATTGCAAGCTTATCCAATTAGCGGTGCTGGAGAAGAATATGTAACATCAGGTGTTCCAACCAGAAGTGCCTCTCAGGAACATGTAGAGGAAGGGTCAACACCAGACACAGAGGACTATTTTAGCAGAGGTATGTTTGCGTATTCTTTCCATTACTATGTAAACTGGCTGCCATATTGTTTAATATTTTAGACATTTTGAACTGGAATAAGTTTCAGAGTTTCTGTTTCAGAGTCTACACCAAGCGATCCAACTGTGTCCCCTTTGACAGACGAATCCAAATCTGAGGATGATAGTGTTTTTCTCTTTCACCAAGTAAAAGTCGCACAACAGAGGATCTCTTTGCCATGATTCACAGGTGTGTTTCAAGTTTGCTATATTTTTGATAATCATAAAAAATATTAAAAATCCCCAAATTTTTATTGTCTCTTGTATTTCCATCTCAGGTCAAAACGAAAAATGCTGGGCAGGAAAGATTCTGGAGAAATGTCAGTGCGGAGCCGTTTACCCATTGTCTCTGGGAATGGCTCTGCTACTAATCCTGTAACCTCGCCAAGCACCCCAAACATCCCTGCAAGTCCATCTACTCAAATTGGGTCTCAGAAAACCCCCGGGTCCAATTTACAGGAGTGCCAAAAAGTCCAGTACCTCGAATGAAGAATTCAAATTGCTGCTGTTGAAAAAGGGAAGTCGGTCCGACTCCAGTTATCGTATGTCAGCTACAGAGATCCTAAAGAGCCCTATTGCACCCAAAAGCCCCGGTGAGCTCCTGATGGAGGGTTCTAGACCACTTGAGGAGCCACTTTCTCCTTTACAACAGCAATTTCCAGAGGGAACTCCTGAGCAAATTCACAGCCCCTTTCCAAAACCTTATGCTGAGGGCTTCTCCACAAAAGCTTTTCCCACATCTGCCTCATCTAGACAAGGCCGGTCAAGGATGCCGCCAGCTGCAAATAGTAGCCGCTACAGTACACGTAGTCGGCTGTACACTGCTCCCATGCAGGCCATATCAGAAGGGGAAACAGAAAACTCAGATGGAAGCCCACACGATGACCGTTCCTCCTGAAAAATACATCTTCGAATTTGAGCATCAACTAAGTCTAGACACAATCTTTGATATTAAGTTAATAATGCTGGGCACTTGGCATACTAAATATTTTTAAGTATCCATTCTTAAGAATACCGTAAACCATAGGCAAACTAAGTAGTGTCTGTACCCTTTTGTATCAAAAAGAACAAATCATTCTGATGATGATTTTCAGTGGTTGTGTTCTAATAACTTCCATGAGCATATTTATTTCATGTAAATGCTTTGTTTGTGTACCTTTCATTTTAGAATGAGAGTGGAGAAAACTACATACTAAAAATCCATCACTTTGTAATTATTCACAGTGCATCGATGCAGATGCCTTTTGTCACACACATTTAGCATTGTCTAGAAAGATTAACAAAAACAGTACTGTACTGGGGTAACTGTGAAAATGGGTCCGGAAGGTGTTAAAAGAAGGGAAAATCTTTCTTGTACCTTAAACACATACTGTTTATGGCAAACAGCTTGGGACAATCAAAGAGTGGCCTTTTGTATAGTTAGCTGTAGCATAAATAGGCTAAGTAATTTTGAGTTAGCCCGCAACTGGATCTTATCGGGCAAGAGATGTAGCTGTGTTGGAATATCCTGATGGCCAACCACTATTTTGCACTTCTTTTGGTACTGAGAAAATGTCAGACATTTTGGAGAAATCGTATAAAATGCCACAAAAGAAAAAGTGACATGAAAATAAATATCTACATATAGAATATGAATTTTTTTAAAAATTGTATTTTTAATGAGATTATCTTAAAAAAAAAGTAATTTACTATCTGGCAAATTGTGTCCTTTTTTGGCATTTTTAAGATATTTTAACGCAACATCTAATTTTAAAGCAATTCTACCACTAATGACCACTTGATTCTTCCCTTCCATTCAATATTTATCTTTTTTAAACAAATTTCTTAAAAAATAATAAATTAAATCAACCCATTGTTTCTATATCAATGAATTGATCTAAGAAAAACAACAACAGCCACAACACAGGCACTAGATGTATTCTGTGAATACCGTACCAATCGTTTCTCTTATATTAATGATTTTGCTCATTGTCAAGTGATTTTTTTGTTATTGATCACTGACCCACACAGCAGGACTAATACTGTGCAAGCTTTTTACAGCCAACTTGAAATTATGCCTCTACCGCAGTGGTTGTAGCTTTTATATATTTCACTTTAATAGATTGACTTAACTGCATGCAATAAAAGTTCAGAGAGGAGCTGATATTGGTACATCATGTTTTGAGAGCTTCAATGAATTTGCCTCATCAATGTCAAATATGTAATGATCTGTTTTTGTCTTAAAATATCAGATTGAAACACTGTTGACAATCGTTTTCAAAGACATTTAGATGTAGTAAAATGGACTATGGCAGAATAACATTGTAACAAAGGTAGAAGGACAAGTAGAAGTTTTTAGAAGTGTGTAGTGAAAGTGCTTTTGGTCAGGAGGCTTTTGCAGTTTGTGTTGCTTTGGGTTTGAATTTGAGATGTTGAGAGGGCAATGAGGAAAGTTACAAGAAGGACTTAAAGTTGGGTATCGTCCTAGACACTGATGGAAACAAGTAGCACAGACAATAAAATATATCCAAAGAAAGACTACAGAGGTGTAGAGTCACGTCAGACTGAGAGACAGAGCAAGTCTGCGGTAAGAGGGGTTTGCGTCTTAAAGTCACATATAGACTATTTCTTTGCTGGATCAACAATAATGAGGATGTGCTGAAAATGGTGCAAATCAAAGAAAAGAGGTTGTAAAAAAGGTTGCAAAGGAGAGATGAACAAAAACATGGGTTTGCACTACTGCCGTTTATTTTTTTTCTTAGCTTCTTCTAATATCAGTTTCCAAGATCCACCTCATGCTTTTCATTTTGGTACGAAAGCGCAAGAGTTATTAGCGTCTAGCTGGCTTTTATGAAATATTGGGCTTTGATCAATTTATGACTGCAGATTTATTTATGGACTTTTTTTTTTCAGAGGTTAAGCTTTAATGGGAAAACACTGGTTTTAAAAGAGATTAATCTTACACAGAAAATAAAACCACTTATAAATAATATAAAAAATACTAATGACATAAGCTACCGTGTTAATGATCCTTCAAAACCTAATGATGTCCAGTGGTGTATTTGGCATTTCTCTCCTTTCTCACCTGGTGTTTTTTAAGACTTACCTTGCTTGGTGTGAGATTCAGTCTTTGGATCATTTACAGGACCAAGTATTTGAGCTTTCTTCAGCTATTTGATCACTAACAACTATCTAGCTTTAGGTAAAGATGTTATACAAAGGGAAAAACACAATTACAAATCTTAAGACTTCCATCACTATCCATCTCTAAGACAGAGGTAAACGATTTTGTAAGCTACCATTCCAACATTGACGCAAGTCTAACCTTAAAATTTGCACTGATGTAGTATGTTTGTGAAGGTTTTCACATTGTCTATTGCTGTACCTAAGGCTATTTAAACAGGAATAGTTAACACATAGGCAAAATCAATTATGATTGAAAAAATCTAATATTGTTAAAGCATGCTTGGTGAATGGTAACATGCAAAGATTTGTGTACCAAAGGATTTCAGAGTTGGACAAACACTGTACTGAACACACAGTTATGTGACATCTCTTCTGGTACTAGACTGGTCTTCAAGCAACTAAAATTATTAATTTTTTTTTTTTTTTGTACAAATGTGTAAATATACCTTTTAAAATTGTTTCCAGGGTGTTTCTTATGTAAAATGTTTTCAAAGTTTACATTAATTATAAGCCTTTGTATATTTTTGATCTGTGCAACACTTTGAGTCTTGTATTTATTTTTTAGTAAACTTTGTGGAAAGTCCCATTGTAAAATGTCTCTAAAACCGTTTGCCAGCTTGTCTGGCTGTTTAGTAAATGTGCATAGAAGAGGCCAATAAATGTGACTGCTTTAAACACGTAAAGGTCTTTGTGTGTAAATGTTCATTTAGCAAGAGTTCAAGATGTTGTGGTGAAATAAAATTAATGGCTTTTTGAAGTGTTAATGTGTCCACTGGAAAATGAACAATGTAAAAAGCTGCTCTTACATACCCCGCTTTGACACGTGTTTTTAGTTATCAGTTTTGAAACTTTTTACCACATTTTAGTTCTGTGTGGGCCTTGTAACCCACTAATGAGTTAATTCCTGTGGTTTCGGTCAATTAGTGAAGGCAGGTGTTACAGGTTGAAGGTAAAACATTTGTGAAACTTTGCTGTAACACTTTTTAATTAAAACCTTTATATATAATGCATTATAAAAGTATTTTACTGCATTAATTATGCCTTGTAATGCACCTTAAAATGCATTATAACGCAATCTCTAGAATAATTGTAACCACAGTTATAATACATTATAATATGCATTAAATATATAATAATGCATTCAAACACATAACAAACCACCAATTTCAGATGTAACAAGGAATCTGCAGATATTATAATGCATTTTACTGTTATTTATGAAACGATATGATATAATATAAGACATGATTTAAATTTCAAATTCTTGGAAACATTTAGGATAATGTAAGGACATTGCTGAACGAAATATATAACACTGTGCAAGTGGTTTTTGGATATTTTAATATAAAAATATTACATCTTGTGCCTTTAATAAAATCAAAAGTCGTATGTTGTTATTATTTAGCCCAATAACTACCTGAGCTAATGTGAACTAGCAATGAGTAGCCTGTAGCCTACTTTACCCCAAAATCTAATGTTAAAAAAATGGAAATTGTTTTTCGTTGGTTCTTTTTTTACAATACAGAAATAGATATAAATTTGCATTGTTTATTAAGCACACTAACCTGTTATATAAAATGACGCTTCGCGCAATTCAGTTTCTTGCTCTGAATGAAAGAAGCGGGAAAAGAAGGAGAGCGCGCGTCTGATCGTCTGATACGTTTTGTACAAAAACAGATTTTGAGGTAGGTAGAGATGGGAGAAACGAAGCTTTTAAAAGCTTCGAATCAATTGAACCAATTGCTTCACAAAATGATTCACTGTTTCAAAGCGTTCGAAACGCCACACGTTGGCGTCCCCTGTTGGTCAGAATAGTGTAAATGCAACAAAAACTCAGGCCAAGCATGCATAAAAACACCTTTTACAAACCCATTGCAAATGTTTTATTGAAAGTAAAATCTATCAAATCAACTAAGATTAAATATCAAGTGTCTGTGTAATATGTGTTCTTTCATCAATTTCAATTTGATCAATCTTCTTTGTTCCGTGGATGACTCAGCTAAACAGGCCAATAAGAGACCATTTACTACTTTTATTACTTTTAATTATAGCCTACTAAAACTGATCAGAGATCAGGTAAAAACCAAACCATAGACACTTGTTCGTAATATGGTTCGCCATTGGATGAATCCGCATCAAGTGACAATAATGTTTACTTTACATGGTATGATAGCTACTGTTTTTATTAGTGCTTGACAAAATTTCATGACTTAAAGTAATAAGCTTGCAATAAGATCCCGATCTTGATTCAATATCGATTTATTTGGATAAATATCAGCTAGGCTACATGTAAATTTTCTTCAAGGAAAAAAAAATCTCTCAGCTAATGCTGTAAACACAGGGAGTCCTGCCAGCTGGTATTATTATTAAAGGTTAAAACTCACAAAAATTCCCACGTAACGAAAACGAGAAGCCTCGTTTACTAAAATCACATGACTGGCAGTTTGATGCACACACCGAACCACTGATTCGAAACAAAAGATTCGTAAAGATTCGAAGCTTCATGAAGTAGTGTTTCGAAATCGCCCATCGCTCCTCATAATAACTGATTGTTCCATCAGTTTTGGTAATGCATCTTTTAAATGTATTAATTGAACAACACACTTATGATCAGTGACTCAAACCACTTCATGATGGTTATATTAGGCTTCCCATCAATAGTTAGCCATCATCACATGCAAAGATTACCTTCAAAAATTTATATTTAGACATTAATTTATAGTTGTAAATGTTTAGTCATTATTATGAAATAATGAAGGCATAAGTTTAGCTACTGTTGACTTATATAATACAATCTGTGGTGTTGGCTTTTTTTCTGTATACATTAAGAAATCAAAACAGACAACTTTAAGAACACCGATTTCTTTCATTTAAAAAGACAATACAAAATCCAGACATTTTTACATGAGCATAAACAAATTTCAAGTGCAAATACCATTTCCCATTCCATGAATCATTGTGGCAAAGTCATTTCATTTTCTCTAAAAAAAAAAAGACATTTTGAAAAAGAAAAATGGGGAGAAGACAAAAGACAATAGAAAAACAGACAAAAAATTGAACAGCAACATGGATTGATCATTTACATTTATCGATGTTTGAAATGGGTTTGGTAGAGCAAAGACAAGGGAAAATTATAAAAAATAAAGCAGCAGTCACAGACCGCCAATGACACTGACTAGTTAGAGTAGCAAATACTCTGCATTTCTTTTAGTGAACATTCAACAAAACACTGACTGCTTTGCCACAAACTTTTCATTCTTGGCAATCATGGCTATTTCACATGTGAACCATCCTTTGTATTTCACGGAGACATCCAACCTGCAGTGCTGCAACATGTTTAGTAGACGATGACTTGAACTGGTTTCTGCAAGTGGGGCAATATTGACAGTTCACTTCTTCTTGGATTAACCCAAGTTGTTGTTTTTTTCTTTTCTCTTTTTGTTTCTATTCTATCATATTTATACATTTAGACAATTATATTAGTGATAGATGACAAATGTACAAAATACCTAAAATGTCAATAAATGCTTCATAAAATAACCCACACACGTTCAGTTCTTTTCAATTCTGGATTTTAGGATCTAGTCTTTAGGGTTAGACTTTCTGCACTCAAAAATGGGGTGGGACATCCTTGTGTGTTGGTATACTGATTAACTTTAAAGGGTTAGCTGACCCAAAAATGAAAATTCTGTCATTAACCCTTGTGCGGTCTTCGTCTGGAAAGTACACCCAGGGTCTTTGGGGTCTCCAGAGACCCCAGGCAACAAAATTTAATTTTGTAACATTTTTTTTTTTAAACAAATGTAATTTTACTCGGTTTATTAATGTTTTTACTCAACATTTGTGCAGTTTGTGGAGAATTCATCATATTTTTTAAATTTATATAAATACATTTTAAAAATATTTTTTTAAATAGGTTTTTATACAAAAACAGCTTTTTATGTAAAATTCACTTTATAAAAGACCCACAACTTTCATTCATTCATTTTATGAAATCACAGTTATAACAATAAAAGCTACTTTTTGTCAAACTTTAGTATTTTTTGTAATAAAAAAAAAAATCAGTTTTTCAATATTGTTACATTATGATGAGACCCTGCTTAGAAAAAGGACAAAATTCATCCTCAACTTTTTGGAAAAACTTATTTTTTCAATAAAAAAAAGTTTGACAAAAAGTAATTTTTATTGTCATAATTGTGATTTCATAATATTTAGATATAAATCCAACTGAAAAATACTTGTGAAAAGATGTCTTTCACTTAGTCAAATAGCAAATAGTGGAACTCTGGAGCCATCTACTGGTAAAAGTGATCATTTTTTTACTTTTAAAACTGCATTTTCCAAAAGATGGGCAAAAATCTTACACAAACCAAGTCAAATTATCCATGTTATCCCCATGATGAAAGTTAGAAATGTGGGTCTTTTATAAAGTGAATTTTACAAAAAAAGCTGTTTTTGTATAAAAACCTACTCAACAAAATATTTATTTATTTATTTATTTATTTAAATTGAAAAGATATGATAAATCCTCTAGAAACTGCACATATATGAAGTAAAAATATTAATAAACAGAGTAAAATTACATTTGTTTTTTAAAAAACAATTATTTTGTTACAAAATTACATTTTGTTGCCTGGGGTCTCTGGGGACCCCAAAGACCCTGAGTGTGACTTTTTTTTTCTACACTAACATAAAAACAAGATATCGCTCCATTTTTTTTTTTAATATGTAGATCTAGAAAGTGTTAACAACTGTACAAAGTTTCATGTCATTTGGACAAAGAGAATATTTTTTTACTTTTAGCAAACGTCGAATTGAGCGGTTTAGTACAAATTTTCTCAAGAAACATGATCACTATATATGATGAACAGATTTAATTTAGGCTTTTATTCACATAGAAACATTGTTCAGCAAACATAAACAGAAGCTTAACCAAACTTGCGTAACACGCAAATGAACCTCATTGGTTTTAGCACGCGTCAAACAAACATGCTTGAGCTTCTGTTTACCATAACTGATGTGCGAGTTAATATAAGTTAATATAAGCGAATAAAAGCCTAAATTAAATCTGTTCATCATAAAGTGATTAAGTCTCTTCAGAAAATTCATACTAAACCGCTCAATTCATGTGGATTAGTTTTACAATCTCTTTATGAACCTTTTGAAGCATCAAACTGGTAGTTGCGTAGCTGTCAATGGAGAAAGAAATTGCTCAGATTTCATTAAAATGATCTTCGTTTGTGTTCCAAAGATGAACGAAAGTATTACAGGTTTGGAACAACACGAGGATGAGTAAATGATGACAGAATTTTCATTTTTGGGTGAACTATGCCTTTAAAAAGGTTAGGTCAAGGGTTACAAACAGACACGTTTGACCACATGTGGAGCCAGCTTTTCAGTCAACACCACATCAATAGTCCCAAATCATTCTACACAAGTATGTAAATGCAAACATTTCTAGAAATGTGCAAGTACTGTATGTGTTGCATTGGAACTACGGTAAGTTTTGTCTTTCAGGTCAGCTACTGAGACCTTGTTGAGCAAGTTAAAGTCGACGTGTATAGCTAGCTTCCTGGTTTAGACCAAACAAATGAATGTAACTATCGCACCCTTACGCACCGAGGCTTGTTACCATCACAGCAACTCAAGATGCGTGTTTATGTACAAGGCCATGTGCTTAAAATATGTTGGACAAGCGTTTGCGTACTTGCGTAGACTGTTTCTGGCCTTGATGCTCGATGTCTAAACACCCTCTTCTGCGTCTGCCTTTGGAAGGGAGGATAGTACAGCGGAAAGTTTGGGAGAACAACTTGTGTTTGGACTTCTCTCTCAGACTCCAATTAGTCTACGTTTATTTCATATTTACAATATACAAAAAAAAAAAGAGACAACAGTAAACTACCATTTTGACCAGTCCTTTTCTGTTTACATATAAAAACTGGGTATGGTTTGACCTTCTCGAAGTTTGGTTCTCACACTTTATGTGAAGGGCTCTACCTATGAACACATTCATGAGGATTACTAGTTCATAATTAATACAGGAAACACTCATAAATGTCGACATCCACAGGCCTATCCTGACACGTCTGCACTTCAGGCACTTGCAAGCAAATCTAACCGCGGTCCGGTGAAACCCAACACTTGTAACCTGAACGCTGCTTCTCTTTGGATCCTTCTATAATGTGCAAAACAAACTCAAAACACTGTCATTTCATCTTGCGCGTGACTGAAAAGTCCATCCACGTGGACCTGTGGTTTACGTTTATCAGTGATTCGTGTCTGCATTATGAAAACATTACTTCCAACCTGCGAAAGAGTTCGGCCCCTCGACTGCTCTTCTCTGTAGGAAATGTCTTGAATTGCATTAGGCAAAACCGAAGGCTTAAAGTGACGTTTCTGAAGAAGCAGCAATTGCATGTCCTGCAAAAAACTCACAGAACTGAGTGTTAACAGTCCACTGTTCTTAAAATACCAACCGACCTTCTCATCACCCGAGCCTTTCCAATAACGCACATCTTCTATGCTTTGTTAAATTAGGAATAGACGAATATGCAGTTGACAATAATACAATCTGAACAGGCAGACCTTAACGAAACATTACTGTTTTAACAGCATGACCTTTAGAGATTACATGTATGCTCTAGGAGCTCAAATATAATGTTTTAACATTGTGAAATGCTTGATATGAATTAGATCTTACCAAGAGCACACTAAAAGTACAGAAATACAAAAGATTGTACATTTATTCTGAGAACTAGTAGAGTTTACGAGAGCTGGAACTTGGGACGAAGCCTATTTTTAAAGCACGATCACAGCTAGCTCCAGTTCGACAAATAGATTTTCTTTTCTTTGACATGCTACAACTTTCTTTTGTCTGTACAACACGCTCTTTATCGTGTCTATCGTAACCAGGCGTGTGTTTAAACTTTTTCGGGTGGTTGTGGGACCGCCCAAACCATCGTCTTCCTCTACGGGACGCCTCAGGACTGAGCGTGCAAACGTTCATATGAGCGAACAAAAACATCGACACGGCACAGAACGGTGACCGACAGGTAGAGAAAGGAAACACGTTCGTTGCTTTACATGTAGACTACACAGAAGCTTTTTTCCCCCTCAGAGATGACGGACAAGAAAACGAAAAGTAAAAGGTAAAGTGAAACATCTGAAATCTGCATAGTGTGGTTGTGTGTGTGTTGTTGAATATGTGTGTGCGTGTGTATTTCCTTTAAATGTGTGTAGGATCCCGTTGACTCGAGGCCAGGTGACTGGAGGAGGTGTGTGGATGCAGACGGCGCTTTTGGACTATTTGTATGGACGCAGGAAGGCGGAGACTTTGCTGTGGATGAGACGTATGAACGAACGCGGGAGCATCTCCGTGGAGTTCCGATGTGAGTACTTGTAGTAATTGTTTGGGTGAGCCAGCACATCGAACAGTTTTTTAATCAGTTTTTTATCCTGAAACAAAAAGGGAAAAAAAAGAATCAAATGAGACCTGGCATAAAATGGACGAAATTCTGTCATCATGTATGGAGGTAAGCAGTTTAAACAATCTTTCTATTCCTTAAACTCACTTTCGACAAAAAAAAATCACACATAGAGCTAGTGTTCATTTTGTCTTAGTCCTGTGTGAAATTTACTTTTTAGTTTTTATCCTATTAGTCAACTTTGTCCTGTTTTTGTTTCGACTTACCCCTGGTTTCACAGACAAGGCTTAAGATCTGTTCACACCAACAACGATAACTATAAAGATATAGTTCTTAAAATCGTTCTAAATATAAAAGAATAGCACTGTCCATACCGCAGCTATAACAATAACGACATAGAGAAACGATATCGTTGGGATCAATTTCAGAATCATTTTTTTTAACGATAAAACACTGACAGCCAATCAGAATCCATTCTAATTTAAGCTCTTGCGCATTTAAAATGGTAGACGACATTGCGGAGAAGTTAATCACTGAGGTCCAGAAAAATCCACCAGTGTTTGACAAGCTTCAAAGCTACTTTAAAGAAAATGGATATATGGAAAACAATCGGTCATTCCCTCTGAATAAATGGTGAGAAGTATTAATGATGAGATCATTATGCCAGGTTAGTGAACAGTGTAACATAAAATTACCTCAGGTATCCAGCACTATTTTCGACAACATTGTCTTGATTCCTTTGAAGTTGCAGTGAAAAAGACTAGGTGTTGTTTTTATTCTACTATATTGACTTTGACGGCTAAATTCACTGTTAGATTAGATCGATTACACTAGCTATTCACTCGAAACATAGCATGCTGAGGACATCTGCTGGTTAAAGCAGTGTAAATGCAACAAGAACACGTTGTACACACTTTGAAACTGCAGCGTGTGAGCTTAGAATAAACAGACTGTTATCGTTCGTTGGTGTGAACGCAAATATAGTTATCGGTCTTGGTGTGAATGGGGCTAGTAATAGTAAAAGTAATGATGTTTTTATTTTTATTTTATTAAAATCTAAACAGAAAAACGTTGCATAAGTGCATTCCGCAACCACAATCGCAAATATAGTCGAGCTCCAAGTTTAGATTTATTACAATTCATCACTGGTTTGATTGCAGATTTAGTTGCAGCAAACAGCGCAAGTGGCTCGTAAAGGAACAGAGACTCTATTACACATTAATTTGAGCAGAATATCTCAGTGAAGATCACTAAACTCAGGTTGTTACTTGTTTGTCTGTGTTTTCAGTTCATCTGCACTGCTTCTTTCACAGTGTAGAGTGTGCATGGTTGCCAGAAAATATGTGGAGTGTCTATTTATACTAAGTGCAAATAGCATCCCTTGTTGGCAAATGTTATTTACACTAGGGCTGCACGATATATCGTTTTAGTAACGAAATCGCGATATAGTCACATCACAGGATGTGCGATGTCTAGTAGTGATCATTAATCCGTACAGACCAGACACCACAGTTCAAAACGCATATTGATTCTCTGATTGATTCTCTGATTGAAAGTTCAAAATTTCAACGTTTTAGGCCCTGTCAATGTTTAAACATTCAAGCAAATCATTTGAGCGGACAGAGACGCGAAACGGAACTCAATTCTGAAAGTGCAATGTACGCACACACACACACACACATTTGTGCCTGAATGGACACATACAAGCAGAAAAATAGTTAAAATGCACAGCAAAATCCCCAGAGTTAAATCAACTCTGCTCAGAGAACATATGGTCCCTCTCTACACAGAGTTAAAATAACACTGAAGCTAAAAGTTAATGTTAAAGTTAATGAGATATGTTGTTTGTGGAGTTGTTTATTCAGATCTTGAGAGATTTAATGTCTTTTATCTTCAGTTGATTTCATCTAAGCCTGTGGCTGGAAGTCCTTTGTAGTTATTGTGTTTCTTTTCAGTGATTATGCTTGTTAACAGCAGGCGTTCATCACTAATGCTCAATCGTAACTTAATCACTTATTATCTCATTAACTTTCACTCTGCTTCAGTGTTACTTTAACACTATTTAAAGAGGGACCATATGTAATCTGAGCAGAGTTGATTTAACTCTGGGGATTTTGCTGTGTAGAGGCTTCAGTCTGTAATATTTTGTCTCATCTTTTGGTTTTTGGTAAAGTTTGTCAACTACATTTTAGTTTCGTCTTTTTCGTCAATTATACTGCATGTTGATATAGTCACAGTTATCGCTTAATGTCGTTGGTGTCATCATTATGTCGTCCTAGTCATGGAAACAAAGGTCGTCAACGAACATTTTTCTAAATTAACACAAAAATTAACACAAATTAAGGGTTTTCATAAAAAGTAAACACACATTCATTACTGTTACTGCCAAAACAGACTTCACTAGTTATAAAACTGACCTTGAGTATTTCTTGATGGTTTTCAGAGGCATAAAGTCTTCCATCTCTTACAATGTCTTCAACCAGCTGCTCATAGTCTTCTAAAGAAAAGGAAAATCACGCACATTTCAGTGACAATGAATGTAAAGAATGGACAGAAATCCACCTAAAATTTGATCAAATTTACATTTTCATTTCTCCTGACCAATTATTTTTTGTTTTTACATATGCAGAAATAAATTTGGGCTGAACTCGAGACCGTACCATCATAAGTGACGTATGGAATCTGGAACCCGCGAGCACTGTTTACATCGTTGGATTTGAAGTTAATCCAGAGGCGGCGCGATCGGGCTGTGAATGCGATCGGCCTCTCGTATGTCTGACATGTCTCATAGGTGGTGATGGAGGTTGCTGACCCCTGATAAGAGAAAACATTAGTGTAAGCTAAAGAAACCATCACCACTAACATGGAGAGATTAGTCCAGACAAGTCAATATTTCAAAGATTAATAAGGTGATAACGCTAGTTCACCTAGTTAGTACAACGTACTTAAAGTGTGAAATAGTTTTTTGACACTTGATATAGAGTGCAACAGTTGAGTTCTGTAAGTAAAAACTCCATTAATTTTCTCCATAGGGGAATTGATTTTTAATGATAATGTATAAACTTTTAAAGACAGACCTACTGTGAGCTCCATGGTTGTTAATCGATGATATACACTCTTGTTGAAGCATTATTTCAACTTATTTTGTGTGTGTATGTTTAAAAGTGGAATTCCTGGTGAAAAACTACATTACCCATGATGCTGTGAAGAAATTCCACCAATCAGAGAGCCGTGGCAAGCAAATCTCACCAAAAGAGTTCTTAAGCTCCACCCACTCCCATGAAGCACCATGAATGACGTGATTGAGTCGATCTTGATATGCTCTCAAAATACGTAAATGTTTGTATCATTCACAATGCTTTATGGGATTGTAGTTCTTTCCCTCATTAAAGCTGTTAAAGGTGCAGTATGTAATAATTTTGTCCGCTAGAGGTCGCTAGAAGCCTATTCAAAACAAAGGCGTAGCTTGATGACGGCAAGTTTGAGAGCGGAATCTCGGGACATGTGGTCTCCACCTCAACGGACGGTGCAAAAGAATAGGGATAGGACTCGCGAAGAAATCATGTTCATGGATGCGATTATTAACGTTACTGTAGTATGAAGCAGAGCAGGACCAAATGTTGTGGGAGCTGAACGAGGCCGCTGGAGCGATTGCGCAACACATGAGCAGCAGAACTTTCGCTGGTGCCACTTCTGCTATTCCGGTCATGAGTATGAGGTAACGCAGCTCTGTTTATCATATTAGATACATTTGAGAGTGTTGAAAATGATGTTATAACGTTACTCTGTGCATTCGCTCGGCGGCTGCTGTGAGACACTGTTACACACTGCAGTAAGATAGATTGATTTTAGAATATCGTATTAAATGCTGGATGACTTGTGTCATAAATGGCATGCAATTCATTTTAAAATGTATTGTATGATGGAGAAAATTATGTATTACTGTTACTAAAATAAAGCTGCATCTGATTATGTTATGTTAGCTATTTGACAAAATAGTGTAGTAGGCATGGTAAAGCATGGTACTCGCAAAAAATAAGACTAAATGTGTTGAGCTATATAACAACAATTCGTTTTCTGTCTATAAATATATCAAAACAGTTGTTCCCTTGCCTATTAAAACGTGTAATATATTAAAGCGTCTTTGGTGTTTCTATGGTTTCTACAAAATAAAACCGGAAACCGAGGATAACACGGGAATGACGCAATTGACAGGCGACTCCTCGCACGTCCCGGAGCCTTGGTTAAAATTGCAATTTTCTCACGATTTACAAATAGTTCGGGATATTTGAGATATTGTAAGTACTCAAGTGAACAAAATATATAACACTGGCCTAGTGGTTTTTGGATAATTTACTGCAAAAATATTACATATTGCACCTTTAAGTTCACAGTCTTGTACTTTTTGCCCAGTTTTCAAATATTTATTTATTTATTTTTTTTGCTTCAAATAAAAGTTAGTAATGTTGATTCACCTTGTTGGTTTGGATTTTAGCTTATAAAGGTTTAACAAACACTTTTAAAATCCCTAAAAAAAAAAAAAAAAAGTGGGCGGGCACTAATGCGCACTATAACATTTAAACCTGGAAAAGCACAAAAAAAAAAAAAAACGTACAGTTCTTCCTCATTACTAAGACGTCTCCACATTCATCCTCAGATGGAGGAAGATCTCTGGAACCACGATCAAAATCTTGCGTTTGGGTGGAGGGTTGATGGTCCAGACACACTCTACATTGGCCGGGTAGTTTCCTGGATAGTTGGGGGACTCTATATATCCGGTGAAGTCTCCTATTTCACCCCCACATTCCCGATCTGAAACACACCAACAAATAAACAAATAGATAACGTTATGATAAATTTCTTATTAAGAACATTTACAAGACCTGGCATTTTATTTCTTAAATGCTTAGAATGTTTTTAATTCCCTGATATTTCCAAGTTAATTTCAAGAGCATGATGAGTTTAAAACACATTTCTTCCATCGTTGTTGTGACTTGGTGAAGATGATAGACACGGACCTAATTTAAAGGGGCTATATGTAGAATTCAGAAACCCTTGTTATTAGCGACACCGTAAAATGAGCATCCCTTTGACAAATACATAATTTCACTTAAAATGCCATTTGTTGATCTGATGTTGGTTTTTCTTCCAGATTTCCAATCACCTTGTATAGCGATAAGGGACTGACAAGAAGTCCACACTTAAGGATGAACAGACTCACTCTTGCATTGAGAGACGCTGATGGCACCGTCAAAGTCTGTGGTGGTGTTTCCAGGGCAGGAGATGCAGTAATTCTGTCTGAACTCAGCCTGGTAGGTTCCATGAGGACAGCGGATGCAACGATGAACTGAGGTGTTATAATAATGACCTGGAGAACACAACACTACACACACAAACACAGATATCACATGGGCTGATTTAGCATGACAGATGGGCTACAGGAGTCTAATTTTAGTAAATTAAAGACTTCATTTGTCCAGTTTTGGTGGTCTAATCAATTCTTTGTTGAATATCTGAACCATATTACAATTGAGGTAAACACTTTTTTGCATGTTTTCAGTGGTTTTGTGACTAAACTAAAACAGGCACAGCATTTGGTTAAAGCATTCATTTATATCCGTCGGCAACTGTAAGCTCTTTCAGCTGTGGTCTATTAAAAGCCTCAAAGACATCAGGGCTAAAGTGAAGAGAACAAAGACGCAGATTTTTAGGAAGTTTTATTCGTCCACATTCTTCACAACTTCCCATTCTTTTCTCCTCTTCTTGTCGCAAGTAAAGCAGTGAAGACTTGCATCGCTTCTCTTGTTGCCCTTCGACTGGAAATTACAACCAAAATCTGCACAATATGGCATTGCATATTATATTCCGAGTTGTGTTGCGGTAAAAATAGCAACAGGGTAGTGTTAATAGCTCACCGAGTGCAACCATTTGACATAGAACGCACTGTGCACCTAAACAAAACTGCGCCACCCCTTGTCCAAATATGTCATGGATTTTTTTAAATAACGTAAATCTTTCATGGCTTTTCTACTGCATATTTCAGTAAGAGACATCATTTACATTATATTAAGCCATACAAGTCTTAATACCAGGGGTTCCCTTTAACTAAAAATTGTACACCATGTTTTGCTACAAACATCATGAATATATTACAGTGGTTTAAATAAACACTCTCTAGCTTGATGTAAATGTGCACTGCACTGTAGAAAGTCAAAATGCCTGACCTTTGACCTCACAGTCATTGAAGGAGCTGGCACCCTCTCTTTTGGTACCGAGCCCTCCTCCACAGGGGAAACAGAGAGTTCGTCCTGGGTCGGGCTGGTAAGTTCCCAAGGGGCACGACTGACAGGGCTTGAACCCATCGCTGGAGAAATACCCTGGTGGACATTGACCTATAAAAAGATACCATTGCATTGATTGATATCATTATGTATGCACACACATGCGCACATTAATATTTATTCTATATTCAATAATTAATAAAAAGGTCCTTGCCACAAGAGAAACAGAACAAAGTTACTTCCAAGAAAAGTAGGGCAAGGTTATACAATAGTGGATTCATCATACAATACAATTTATGCATGGACAGAATTCCACAGGAAATAAAAGAAAGGAGAATATTTAATAAAAACAAGGCAGCAAAGACAGCAAATAAAATATACAGTACAGTCCAAAAGTTTGGAACCACTAAGATTTTTAATGTTTTTAAAAGAAGTTTCGTCTGCTCACCAAGGCTACATTTATTTAATTAAAAATACAGTAAAAAACAGTAATATTGTGAAATATTATTACAATTTAAAATAACTGTGTACTATTTAAATATATTTGACAAAGTAATTTATTCCTGTGATGCAAAGCTGAATTTTCAGCATCGTTACTCCAGTCTTCAGTGTCACATGATCCTTCAGAAATCATTCTAATATGCTGATTTGCTGCTCAAGAAACATGTATGATTATTTTCAATGTTGAAAACAGTTGTGTACTTTTTTTTTCAGGATTATTTGATGAATAGAAAGTTCAAAAGAACAGCATTTATCTGAAATACAAAGCTTCTGTAGCATTATACACTACTGTTCAAAAGTTTGGGGTCAGTAAGAATTTTTATTTTATTTTTTTGAAATGAAATTAAAGAAATGAATACTTTTATTCAGCAAGGATGCATTAAATCAATCAAAAGTGGCAGTAAAGACATTTATAATGTTACAAAAGATTAGATTTCAGATAAACACTGTTCTTTTGAACTTTCTATTCATCAAATAATCCTGAAAAAAATATTGTACACAAATATTTTGTACAATTGTACACATTAAATGTTTCTTGAGCAGCAGATCAGCATATTAGAATGATTTCTGAAGGATCATGTGACACTGAAGACTGGAGTAATGATGCTGAAAATTCAGCTTTGCATCACAGGAATAAATTACTTTGTGAAATATATTCAAATAGAAAACAGTTATTTTAAATTGTAATAATATTTCACAATATTACTGTTTTTACTGTATTTTTAATTAAATAAATGTAGCCTTGGTGAGCAGACGAAACTTCTTTTAAAAACATTAAAAATCTTAGTGGTTCCAAACTTTTGGACTGTACTGTATATACAAATAAAACTTTTTTTACTCTTAAAAGAAAAATGAATCAAGCACATACTTTTAGTTTAGGACACATTTACATCCATAGTAGAAGGAACATCGCTAATTACCTGCACATGATGTGATGTTGCGGGCCCCTAGTGGGCCATGGCGGTCTGCTCCAGGGCAAAGGTCACAGGCCAGCTGACCTTCACGTTCCTGGAACGTTCCAGGCGGGCACTGGACGCAGCGCTCCTGCTCACCATGGTAGTATGACCCAGGCAAACATCTGACTAAGAGAGAGCAGCCAGCAGGGGGCAGCAGTGAGGAAGCTGAAATAATTTGTATTTTTGACAGATGCAGTTTGACAAATTTGACCTGTAGTTTCAAGCGATCAGTGTAAAATGCTATAATTTGTAACCCAAAACTTTTGCAATAATTTACTATTACTAAATAGCAAATATTTCCTAATAAACTAAACTTTGATTTAGTTTTTTGTTCTATTGCATTTTGACACCAAAGTCTGTTCATTTTACAGATTTTGCATAAAACCAGACAAGGTTAGGCATCCATTGTGGCAATAGTTTTCTATATGCTACAGATTAAAGGCAGAATATGTAATTTTTCACCACTAGAGGTCGCTTATTCAAAACTAAGGCGTAGCTTGATGACGCCTTGATTTCACAGAATCATAGGAGGAGTTGTCTTCACGTCTACAGCCCGTGGAAAAGAATCTAATGGGACTCAGGCAGAAATCATAATCATGGATGAGCTAATGTATTAAAGATTTATTAACATTGCTATAGTATGAAGCAGGGTGTGGCTGAAAACCATTGGAGCGGAACAATTGCTAATGAGAGACGAGCGCGACACACGTCTCGAGAGCAGCGGGACTTTTATTATGTCACAGTCGCCACTTCCGCTTCTTCCAGTCAAGCATGTGTGGGATAACGCAGCGCTGTTTATCATATTAGATACATTTGTTTGTAGAAAGTTGTTATAATGCTACTATACTACTACACTTGTTGCACACTGCAGTAAGCTAGATCAATATTAGTCATGGTAAAACATGGTACTCGTGGTAAATCAAGAAAACGAGATTTAAACAATAAGACTCACTGTGTTGAGCTATATAACATGATTAGTTTTCTGTTGACAAATGTATCCAAACAGTTGCTCACCTGTCTAATAAAAACACATAATATATTAAAGCGTCTTTGGTGTTTCCATGGTTTTTAACCGTGGAAACCGTGGGTAATGCGGGTATGATTGATAGGCGACACATGGTCCGTGTCCTGGTTAAAATTGCTTATTTCTCTGGATTTAAACATTCTTGGAAACATCTGGGATAATGTAAGTACACAGGTCAGCAAAATATATAACAATGTTCTACTGTTTTTTTGATATTTTAATCCAAAAATCTTACATAATTTGCCTTTAAGTGTTTTGAACACTGTTACAGAAAAAAAAATATTTCATGTTTATGTAAAATGTACTATTTCTAGGATCTCCTGGAAAAAAAAAACTGCTATGGAATATAAAAGCAAACAACAACAACACATTTTCAAAGAGAAAAAAAAAACAATAATAATATTCTCAAAAATAGCTCCTCTCTGTAGACTTAAGTCTTAAATTAATCCACCTTTTCCCTAACGAGCCCACTGAGTGTGGGAGATTATGGGAGGCAATTCCGGTTTGGGGAAGATCCACTCAAAAAGACTGAAACAAATCATTTCAAATCATAAGGCTGCACTAGAAATAATCCTTATCCTTCACTTTGACTGAATGAGCTGTAAAATTTCCTTCATGTTCTATTTTCAGACGTCAGCTTATGGTATTGACATGGTATAACAAAAATATCTATGGCAAGACCTCTTTCAGTCGCAGCATTCTTTTTCTCCGGATTATTTTCTTTTTTCCTTTGCATTCTGCTCTAACAGTATGAAATGCTCTCCTGATTTAATTTACGATATATCCATGCAAGTCTCAATCCATCTTGAGTTTGTTTGATTTTTAGTAGATGCTCTTGTTCATTCTTATCAACTGATACTATGTTTTATGATATAGCACTCTTACACTTACATTTATACATCTGGCAGGTGCTTTTATCCAAAGCGACTCTGCATTCAAGGTATACATTTACATTTTATCAGTTCTTGCTTTCCCATGACCTTGGCGTTGCTAGCGCCATGCTCTACTGTTTAAGCTCCATGAAGCCCTTGCATCCAGTTGCAATGGAGAAGGGGGTTCATGAATAACAGGCCCCACTCACTCTTCCATTCTTACCACAGCGGCCGCTGTCTTTCTCTCGGCCCGGTCCGCAGTTCTCCTGCCTCATTGCAGCCTGGGGGAGCTTCTGTGCGACCTCGTACTCCAATCCAGCCACACGGATGAGGAAACGTTCCTGGTTAATAGACTTTTTCAGCGCTTTAATGTACGACTTCATCTGCTGCTCCATGCGCTGCCTTTGGCACATCATGTTACAGTTCCCTACAGCAGAACAAGATGAACATCATGACTTTAATGCAGTGCACTTCCATGTTCATCCTGTGCATCTGTCTGTACTAGGGGTGTGATGAGATCTGCTGTCTCGTGAAATTGCCATGACAATGTATGAGGGTGAAATTAGGATAGAATATGCCACCGCTACGTTTACATTAGGCCTCCACTACCATTTTGCTTTTTATAGAAATAAAAACAATTGAATTCTGTTGGATAACAGTCACTTCAATCCCATCCAGCCCATCACGAGCAGCAGAGTCGTACGTAGTGCAGCAGGAATCACAGTTCGCAGATCATGTGACGAGAGTAAGTGACGAGATGACTGACAAGACCATGGCGGAGGATTTATTGCACAACAAAGTCTAGCGTCTAATAAATGTCTTATCTTGTAGAATGCACGCTCATCACCTCCGCTCCCTATTCACAGAGTACACGTGATGACAAAATCGAAAGTGAAAGTAAACCGCGAGCGCAGTTCTCATATGAATTCATACAGGAGAGAAGCCAGTCAGTTGAGTTTGTGGCAGAACCTTTTACAGTGCTTGAATATTGTTGTCTTATACTGCTTATGATAATTCATACTCAGAAAGTAGAACTTAAATTACATTCATTACAAGATGATTTGTTATTTTAAATGCACCTGCAGAGTATTTTTCTAATCATGTATTTATCATTGAGGATTTCCTAAAAAGACTGTGTAAAAATCTCATCTCATTCTTGTCCATTTTAAGTGGACACACACACACGGAGCAGTGGAGAGCCTTTTTTTTTTTTTTTTTGCTGTGGCGCCCGGGGAGTGATTGGGGGGGTTAGGTGCACCTCAGTCATTTCCTGCTGGTATTTAGTCCATGACTGCCCCCTAGGTGTTTATTTCAGGCGGAGGATGCAAGACTCACCAGTGGTGTCCCCTGGCTTGACTTCGGCCTCCAGCTCTAGGGTGATGCGTGTGACCTCTTTGCTTGACGGGTTACGTGCTCGACGACCTTTGGCCTTCTTAGATGAGTCACACTTCAGGTTAACAAATGTGACCAGGCAGTTGTTGCATGGTTGACCACCTACAAATTAAATTATTATTCATAGAGAGGACATTTAAATGTCAGTTTCACATTTTAGAGTGGCATTGTTAATAGATTGTCAACAACTCAATAACTGTTTTAAATATATATTAAGTGAAATTTAGAATATGTGAGATTTAAAGGTATAGTTCACCCAGAAATGAAAACTGTCATCATTTACTCAACCTCATGTTTTTCCAAGCCTTTACGTTTTTGGTTATGATACGATTACTTTATGGTGAACACATCATCATATAAAGGCATTTATTCACATAAACACAGATACTGTACATAGAGCGAATCACATATGATAAACACAAAAGCTTGTGCATCACGCTCTAGAACAAACTTCAGTAAACTGCAAAAATGATGTTCTTCCACAGTATTTTTGTCTTGTTTTTCTTTACAAATATCTAAACATTCTTAAATCAAGATACTTTTACTTGAGAAGCATTTTGGCTGAAGTCAATTTATCAAAATTAAGTGGCTTCAAGCCTAAAACAATAATAATTAAAAGAAAATGGGGTCAGAAAAATAAATAGAATTACTGTCAAATGTAATTAGTTGAGTTCACTTAGAACTGGTGGAAACTGATTGCCTTAAATTTAGCAAGTAAATTAGCTCTCAACACACACAGAGAAAAACAGAGAAAAAACTGTTAAAAAGTCAAGTGTCAAGAGCCCAACTAAAGCAAACACTAATCACTATATTGTGACAACAAACTTTATTATTTTCAATAAATCATCAACATCTAAACCCATGGTTATTCTAAATAAGAACTGTTGTGCACGTATGAAAATAGCAAAGTCAAATTTGGTTTGAAACAAGTGAAGCTGTTTAGGGGTTGTTTAATCATCTTATGTTGAAATCTTGAGAGATGTTTAATGTTCTGTTGGGATTTAAAGGGTCTCTGTTAAGTTTTGTGAGGTTTAGAAGAGTAGAGCCTGTGCTTCAGTCCAGGAAAAGACCAGAAACACTGATAAAATGCTGCATGTTGCTTTATTTAAAAGGCAGTAACTGTGATGTCCATTAGCTACTTATATGATGTTTTTTAGTTTTAATTACAGTAATTTCAGTTCAATTTTAGATAAAGTATTTGAAAAGTATTTTCAGTTTAATAAATACACAGTTCATTGTTGTCCCAACACTCTTGTATGTCTTTGTATTAACAACTTACAACTTTTTGTTTGAGTTCAGTGTACTTAAATCTTTAAAGGTGCTGTATGTCATTTTTTTGACTGTACGCTAAAAAATGCTGGGTTAAAAGGAACCCAAGTTGGGTTGAAAATGGACAGTCTTAGCGAATGGGTTGTTTTAACCCAGCAGCTGGGTTAAATGTTTGCCCAACCTGCTGGGTAGTTTTATAGTAGTCAACATTTGAAGTGGATCAAAAAAGTTCATCAAAGTTGTCCTACGAACTTAGTTGTCCTAAGAGGAAGGTTTTAGGACAACTTTGATGAAAGGTTTTGATCCACTTCAAATGCTGACTACTGTATTTAACTCAACTATTGTTTAAAATTGCTTGCTTAAAATGAACCTAAAATATGTTGGAAATTAACATTTATTAATATGTTTAAAAAACAATTTAATTAATAATATTTAACCAATAAACATTTATTAAATTGTTTATTAATAAATGTTCACTTTTTGATTATTATTGTTGCCTCTAGTAATTATGTGTCTGATTTTTAATTTCCTGTTTTGGGCTCATTTTAAGCCAGCCATATAGTCATTTTGCTTGGTTTGTCCATTTTCAACCCAACTTGGGTTGTTTTTAACCCAGCATTGCAATAAAGCATAAAAAATACCATAATATGTTTGCAGATATTCAAGTGCCAAATTATGTAAGTTGATAAAGTAACTGAACTAGTTACTCAACTTGTAAAATGTGTAAGTTACCAATACTCACGTTTACCTCTAGTTACCTCTACTAAGTGGTAGTAAGTTTTATCAACTCAAAATTGATGAGCTAATTTACTTGCTAAATTTAAGGCAAGTTTTGTAAGTGAACTCAACTAATTACATTTTACAGTGATTTAAAGGGAAAACAAGTTTATTTTATATTGATATAAATATAAAATCGCTTAATTTTGATGCATTTTTCAGAAAAATCTGTCATTTTGCTTCTCAAGTAAATGTATCTTTTGTGATGCATGAAAAACAATGACGTTTTAGCATGAAATGCACAAGCTTCTGAGTTTACCATATGCGTATGTATGTGTGTTGATTATTGTTTAGATGTAAATAAAATCCTAAATTAAAATGGTTCATAATATAAAGTGACTGTATCTCTTCACAAGACCTGGATTAAACCATTCAATTCATATGAATTTTAATCTTTTCGGTTATAAACTTACCGGGACTTTTTATATCTTAATTTGTGTTTTGAAGATTAACCACAGTCTTACTGGTTTGGAACGACATGAGGATGAATAAATAATGACAGAATTTTCATTTTTGGGAGAACTATCTCTTTAATGTCCCAGTTATCATTGTCCATGTAGCAAAACAAGAATGCAACTCCCTCAACAAATGGTTCTACAACCTTATTCCACTACAGGGACCATCAAAATGACATGGTACCCTTCATTTCCTGGCCCCTATGACCTCTGACCTGGCCCGATCTGTCTGCCGTTGTCCTCTGCCCTTCCCTTATGCTTCGGGTGAAGGTGGCATTTGGCGTTCTTGATCCGAAAGGATGTCGTCTGCTTCACTGGAGGAGCCTGAGTCTCTACAACCAAACAAAGAGGCCTTGACACACAACTCGTCATGATTCATATAAAGCCCTTACTGACAACTACTAGCTAACTACATTCATTCACAGCTGCCAGCTCGCTACATTAAACATGCTTGATAGAAAAAATAAAACCATCTGGGCTGGTTTGTGGTCTTTGAACATTTGAAGCAGATTCATGTTAGCTTCATGAACACTTATGAGGAACAGCAATTTGAGATCATAGTGTGCCGTGACAGGCATCCTAATGTGAAACGAGTCTGACATCAAAACAAACATCAGGCATGGCAAATAAGTTTCTAATTTGCCAAGCGCATCAAGTGATCATGTAATTGGACAGCTGTGATGTATCTGTCATTATGTTTCTCGGAATCATCAGCTGCAGCTGTTCAAAAAGAAACGTCTCATCGGTTTCCAGGTTCTGTTTGCTGGCACTTTCAACAAAATACTAAAATAGCGCCTGAATGTCTTAGAAAATGTCTTTTTTCCCCTCATTTTCAGCTAATGATCAGTGAAATTGAGGAGCTTAATGTTTAGAAAATCTATTTATTTTATATGTGGCATCCATTACCATGGGGAATATTTTGATGGTGATTTGTTTGATTTATTACCATTAAAAACAACTAAATTAAATCAGACAAAAAAAACTCGCCAGTACAGGTAACAGTGTTGCAAATTTAGCGTTAATTAAGGCATTGCAACACAGGTGAACAGGGTAAAAAACTCAACTGAAGATAATGACCATACTTTTTTATATTACAAGTTTTCACATTTAATTAGATGTCAAACAAGGCACTGTCTAATTAAATGTGCACTAATTTGCATCAAATTCCAGAACAAAAATCTGAACATCAGATAAAGCCAGGTTCAAAATTCTTGTTTCATTTTGTTGACATATTAGTGTTAAATGTTTTTACAGAGGGGATTTTGGATATCTCTTTTTATTACGCCATAAAGCAGAATAATGTGAACAGCCAGAAAAAAATACATTTTCACCATGTTTTTAGGATTAAAATGTTATATAAAATCAGGCAAATGATATATAAACAAACCCCTCAGTAAAAACTTTCAGAATATAGTTAGGAATAAAACTGTAAATTTTGGTGTATGTAAGTGCTGCTGAAGAGGAGAAAAAAACTTTTAAGCCTTTAAAGCTATGTATTGTAATTGAAATCTACAGACGCAAATAGATAAAGTGGAAGAAAATAAACACTTAAAGTTAATTTTGGATGTTTTCTTTCCACTAGCCTGAAACAACATATTATGAAAAGCCAAACAGCCCAAAATCTCAAATTTGACTGGTGGATGAAAAAAAAAAAAAAAAAAACATAATATTTTTGCCTGTAGAGTCTTGCCTTAAAGGGATAGTTCACCCAAAAATTTTAATTGTGTCATCATTTACTCACCCTCATGCTGTTCCAAACCTTTACGAGTTTCTTTCTTCTGTTGAAAACAAAAGAAGATAGTTTAAAGAATGTTGGTAACCATATAGTTGATGGCACCCATTGACTTCCATAGTATTTGTTTTCCTACTATGCAAGTCAATGGGTGCCGTCAACTGTTTGGTTACCAACATTCTTTAAACTATCTTCTTTTGTTTTCAACAAAAGAAAGAAACTCAGGTTTGGAACAACTTGAGGGTGAGTAAATGATGACAACATTTTAATTTCTGGGTGAACTATCCCTTTAAGCCGATATTCAGCAGGATCTAGCTAGCTTATGGCCAAATGTTGGTTTGTAGTTATTGATACACACATAGTTAATATATTTAATAGTTTCTATAACACATCAAACTGTATTTAAAACCTGTACCTATACTGTTAAAAAAGAAATACAACAAGACACCAAAGTGTGCCCTATTTGTGGACCATTAGTCGCCAAGATTCATTTGCTCTTGAGATAAGGAAGGTGTTAGAGGATGTGTGTATGATCTTACCTATGCAGCTCTGGATGCTGCTTGAGTTTAATTTGCTCTGGGATTTACCTCGCAGGATGGGTATTCCACAGCTAACGGAATAACTGTTGTCTGATTCTGTGAAACGTACAATGAAAACTAGCATTAGAGTTGAATGGCCAAGTGTGTTATGCTGTTACAAACATTAAAATTAGGTTGTTTTTTTGGGGGGGGGGGGGGGGTTATGGTATGTACCTGATAGATAATGTGCTTTGGACGCACATGTGAGAGAGCAGCTCTCTTTTTTCCCCATCTTACTGCAAGTGAGGGTGGCTTTGGGGGCCACCAGATTGGACGCACATTTCACTGGCTCTGTATGATGTGCAGAAACTACAGGTTTGACTCAATAACATGGAATTTGTCCTGTATTAGTACGCATTAAAATTATTGGTCCTATAATTTTTGCAAAGACAAGCAGTTGACACATTTATGACACATGGAACTGAAAGCACTCTTTGGCATTTGCATCTGAACCATAAGTTTTCAGTTAGGTTATAGTGGCATCTGAATGGCCTCTAGGTGGCACTCTTGTCCACATACCGATACAGTCCTTCTTGTTCCAGTGCAGTTTGTAACCAGGAGGGCAGGTACACTCGTAACTGCCCAGAGTGTTCACGCATCCGAATTTACAGCCGCCCCGGTTAATGCTGCACTCATCAATATCTACAAAACAAAACAAACAATAACAAATAACTGATCTTTGTTATAAATAACAATAATGACGTAATAGGTTTTCAAAGCAAAACTAATCTTGAGGTTTGAGAAGGCTTATAATAAAGTCTTATATCTAAAACATTTATTTAATGTTATTCAGCACAATTTTTAACTTTGTTTTTACTTTACATTAAAATAAATGATTGATTGATTGATTGATTGATTTAAAGATAAATATGGGCATTCAACTGAATTTACTGTATTGCAGTCAGGGTTGCCAGGTTTTCACAACAAAACCTGCCTAATTGCTACTTAAAACTAGCACAAAACTAGCCCAATTGCGCTTCAGGTGGGGTCCCCCGGTAAAATTCACATTCCAGGGGCTAAATATCATGCTAATTGGGGTCGCTTTAATCCACTGACATAAAAAACCCCGGGGCAACAGTGCTAAAGTAGCTCAATCCTACGTGAAAACTGCGGACTTGGCAACACTGACTGCAGTATAGAACCAGAACAGCTCACACTGTATCCCACAATGCACTGCAATCCATTTGACCTTCCATTAGTGTGACGAGTTCCACTACATAATTAAATCTGTGAGAGTTCAGTGCATGAAGTGTAAATTTCACAAGTAATTACAAATAAATGGCAAGTAACATTGAATTAATTGTCACATTTTAAAGTAGAAAACATACTTGTAAAACATACTCTAATAAACTTTGTTTTTTTTACAACTTCAAAAAATCTTTTTTACTGTGTAGTTACTGCCCAAAACTGAATCAAAACCAGTAGCAAAAAGAAAAAAGAAAGAAAACCAAAGACTAATGGAAGAAAACAACGAAGATAGTTTGATCGAGTGTATTAGAAACAGAGTCAGAGGGGAAAAGTGTGTTTCAACAAATCTGCTTTGTGAAAGGTGGGAGTTTTTGAGTGTTTCTTTAAAGAATAAAGAGCTTGCTTGCTAGGCTAGTCTAGTTTCCCTTCTCTTTGTCATTCTCTTGCTCCCCATCAGATTTGAACCGGCTCCAGGCTAAACCTTTGACTTTCACATTTCCTTTCCCTGTCTGGATCCCAAGCCTAAAAAGATTAAGAAAGAGGGACGGGGAAGAGAAAGTCAACGTTAGGCTGACACTTCTATAGCTAAAAGTCCTTTTTAGGGCAGGTCAGTCCACTTGGTGACCATCTTGGTAACACCATCAGCCAGCTATTTTTAATTCATGCAAGTCCAGCTTGCATCAACCTGAATGGAGAAAGACCAAAACCAGAATATACGTGTATTATTCCTGTAAACTCTGCAACAATCACAGGTACTGGAAGGGGGCACAAGAGATCAGCAGGGGGAAAAAAAACAAAAAAAATCTGTGGCAACAGCGTTCGAGTGTGTGAATGGCGGTTGGCTCACTGCCTTATGTAAAGCGGCACAGAATGCCAATTCCTAAAATATCCTTCTTCAGACCATTGACTTTGCACCATCTAAACAAGCCCGACACAGAAGATCCTTGACACAGAAAAGCACCCCATCAGTGGACGGCATCAAAAGCTGCTGTTGTGAACTCGCCGCTCCCCTTCAACAGGAGCACAAACACCGTGTCTACATCGGACACAACCATGAAATATGTCAGAAACAGAACAAGGCATCAGTTTGCTTTGAGGGATTTGTCCTGTCGCACTGCATCCAGTGTAGACAGCATCAACGAATATAATGGCGCTGCTCGCATCTGGTATAGACAAGATAAATGTGAAGTGTTTTTTATTGCAGGTTTTTTCTATTTTAAACAAATGGTAACACTTTAATATGGGGAACAATTCTCACTTTTAACTAGTTGCTTATTTTCTTGCATATTGGCTGTTTATTAGTACTTATAAAGCACATATTAATGCCTTATTCTACATCCCTTAATCCTACCCAACACCTAAACTTAAACACTACAACAACTACCTTACTAACTATTAATAAGCAGTAAATTAAGAGTTTATTGAGGCAAAAGTCATAGTTAATAGTGAATATGTGTTCCCCAAACTAAAGTGTTACCAAAAAAAAACTTTCAGTTTTTATTTTTAGCAAAATTATTTGATAGTCAGAGGTGATTTGAGGACTTTTTAAAAGGTTTAAAGGGAGGCGTGACCAAAAAAGTGTGAGAACCACTGAACGAAACAGAGCGTTATTGACAGACTGGGAAGAGAGGTGCTGCAACAAGGTCAGATATGAGATAAATAATGTGTTTTGCATTCAAGCATGGAAACCCTGTTCTAATAGAGCCCAAAAACAAAATCAAGTCTTTGAAAAAGGACACAATATGGCCTCTTTAACATCTATTTCCCTGCAGATAAGCCGTCAATGGGAAACTGATGACCATTCTCTGGAAACAAAAGAGAGAGCTTCATTAATCTGGGTTTATCTAAAAGCTAACAGAGAGAAACACATTCATTATTTCTGGTCCTCTCAACAATAGTAAGACATATACATCACTAAACTAACTGTCCTCATCTGCTTAATCAACCCTGAAACAAGTGCACTGAAGCAGCCAATTCTGGCCGAGAGCTGGCCATCAACTAAATTCAAAGGGAAAATTTTATTTTTTACTCACCCTGGTGTCGACCTAATGCCATATGCCCTTCTGTCTTTTTAAGATCAAAAATTGAGAATTTATGAAAAAAGTGTCTATATAATGGCAGTGAATTGCACCCAGCATCAATCTTTTTAAAATCGAAACAAAAGCATCACAGAATGATCCCATGCGACACGTGTATATTCCAAGTGTTCTGAAGGTATATGCTAGGTTTTGGTGCAAATCACACTGAAATTTAATGTATTATTTAACAAAAACCCTGACCTTGGCTGTTGGTCTTCTGTGTTCACTCCAACTCGCCCAGAAAATCAAGATTAACAAAACACAAAATGAAATACAATCCAATACAATCCATGTACTCTGAGGTGAATATATCCATTGTGTTCATCACAACAAAAATTTATCGCATTCACATCTGTCATTCTGCTTTTTTTGGGGATTTCTAGGTGTTGTATTTTTATGTTGCATATTTATGAATCTTGATTTTCTGGGCGAGTCGGAGTGAACACAGAAGACCAACGGCCAAGGTGAGGGTTTTTGTTAAATAATACATTAAATTTCAGTTTGTTTTTCACTAAACCCTATCGTATCCCCCCAGAACACTTGGAATATACAGCACGTGTCACATGGGATCATTCTGTGATGCTTTTGTTTCGATTTTAATAAGCTTGATGCAGGTCGCCATTATATGGATGAGAAAAGAATGACATGCTGCATTAAAACGACACCAGGGTGAATAAATGATGACTTAATTTTCATAACTATCCCTTTAAGAATGTTTAGATATTTGTACTGGAAAACAAGACAAAAATCCTGAGGAAGAAAACTGCATTTTGCAGTGTATGAGACTTTCAAGAGACCTTCATCTTGACCATCCAAAAGTAATAAGTATCAGTTATTTCACAGATATATCTGCAAATATCTCTGTTACTTGCTTTTTATCTAGTTAAGTGCCTTACACCAACCTCTGAATATTTTTTAAAGATTTGTTCAGGGTCCAGGGACTTTGTTTCAGGGACTGCTGCAGGAGGAAACTAAAGAGCATTTATATGGGAAAGTCTCAGTTTTCATTGCATGTGTTTGCCCAAGATCCTAACAAGTAGAGTTAGTTGGTCTACCAACATGAGTTTCCTATAAGAAGTTTCTCTACACTGCAAAAAGTTCTTCCTCAGTATTTTTGTCTTGTTTTCCAGTAAAATATCTAATTGTTCTTAAATCAAAATATATTTACTTGAGGAACCAAATGATGTTGGATAACGTTTTAGATAACAAGTTAAGTGAATTTACACTTTAAAATCTCTGAAAAATAAACTTTAAAATTAAAGTGTTAAATTAAGACTTAAAGGTGCCATTGAATTGAAAATTGAATTTACCTCGGAATAGTTGAATAACAAGAGTTCAGTACATTGAAATGACATACAGTGAGTCTCAAACACCATTGCTTCCTTCTCCTTATATAAATCTCATTTGTTTAAAAGACCTCCGAGAAAACAGACGAATCTCAACATAACACCGACTGTTACGTAACAGTCGGGATCATTAATATGTACGCCCCCAATATTTGCATATGCCAGCTCATGTTCAAGGCATTACACAAGGGCAGCCAGTATAAACGTCTGGATCTGTGCACAGCTGAATCATCAGACTAGGTAAGCAAGCAAGAACAATAGTGAAAAATGGCAGATGGAGCAATAATAACTGACATGATTCATGATATCATGATATTTTTAGTGATATTTGTAAATTGTCTTTCTAAATGTTTCGTTAGCATGTTGCTAATGTACTGTTAAATGTGGTTAAAGTTACCATCGTTTCACAGAGACAAGAGAGGCGTCGCTATTTTCATTATTAAACACTTGCAGTCTGTATAATGCATAAACACAACTTCATTCTTTATAAATCTCGATAGAGTCGAGAGCTCGGGAGGGGGCGGAGAGTGCGAGCAATTAAAGGGGCCGCAGCCTGAATCGGTGCATTTCTAATTATGCCTCAAAATAGGCAGTTAAAAAAATGAATTAAAAAAAATCTATGGGGTATTTTGAGCTGAAACTTCACAGACACATTCAGGGGACACCTTAGACTTATATTACATCTTGTAAAAAAAAACGTTCGATGGCACCTTTAATATCTTAATTAATTTTGCTTTTCAAGTAAACATATCATGATTTAAGAATGTTTAGATATTCTTGAAACACAGAAACTCTCAATAAAAACCCCATAATGCATCACGTACCTCCGCAGTGAGCCACGCCGTAGAGGACGTAACCTTTGTGGCAGTAGCACTGGAAACTTCCAGGTGAGTTGACACATGTGTGGTCACAGGTCCGGTCAAATGAGCACTCGTCTGTATCTGCAGAAACATCAAACGCAAGCACTTTCATTCACATAACTGTTGAATTCACACTGTAGCGTGGAAAATTTTTAAGCCCTCAAAACATCAGACCGGTAGCCACGATGAACAGTACCATGTGGCGTCCTTCCCCTCAACTCCATCTGATGTCAATCATTTCAGTGTAATCCCCAATTTAGGCCTTAATAAACCCTCTGCTGTTCATTAACACACATTACCTGGCTAGAGCCAAGGTATTTAAACCCCTCATCCTTATTTCCTCAGAACACATGGAAATGATTTTACTCTTAAACGCTCCCCCGTCTGCTGTATTACGGCATGTGTCATAACTTAAGACCGTTTCGGGTTGGTCTCTGGATTTCGTTGACTGCCACCTCACTCATTACTGCAGAAGTTCCCTGTTCACCTCATCTATGTCTAGGTGAATCCCATGAAAAAATGTGTAGGTCATATTTATTTCACCCCAAAATTGCATATTTTTTAATGATAGTGGCACTGATGCAAAGTTGTAGTCTGTGCGTGTGAATGAGTTAACAAGGTTAACTCAAGTTTATTAACAAGCCTTTAGTGTTTTGGCAGATCAGTTCAGGCCACATTGTCCTCAAGTTAAAGTACCTCCAAGTGTGGAACCAAGAAGCAGCTTCATCAGTCTTGAGGCTTGAGAAAGCACAGCTTCATGAATGAAGGTTACACAATCAATACATGCCCCAGAAACTCTTGTTCAATCTAACAAATCACCTCGCTGGTGTCTGCACTGTTTCTTGCCTTTGGTGAACATCAGTTCTGGGATTGGATGTGACTGCAGTGGGGCTGATATCACTCAATTGCTCAGTTGGAGAATAACTTTGAAGGACTTTATAGACTCCACAGGCAAAAATAAATAACCCCACATGCTTCTTCTGATTAGGAGACTCAAAACTGCTTGCCTGGATTTAGTGTAAAAAGTCAGATTTCACTTTTTTTCCAAAGGCAACTGAAGGTAAACAACACCCTTGACCGGCATGGACTTCGAAGGTTTAATTTATGCATTTGGGCAGTTGAAATGACATGTCAAGCTGTATCAATAGCTGTGGGGATTTAAACTTACAGTATGCATGAAATTGGAATATCACATAAACATTTGCAAATAAAGAAGCATTTCCATCCCATCTGTTCAACAGAACAAAACCGTCACTGCCTGGGAAATTAGCACAAAATATCCGTAATAAGAATGGAAGTTGCTGCAATCGGGGAAACCACTGTGGCTCTTTTTCCTACATAATAAATTACTTGCATCTTAAGATGATGATACACAGGGCAACTATTTGAGCCATGTTGCCAGGCAATGTTGCCGAGCAATGTTGCTTAGGCACTTTCCCATTGAGAACAGGCAACACATTTCTATCTGGATATTTTAGATCAAAATTTGATGCCCATTCTCAATGGGAAAGTTCCCAAGCAACATCGCTTGGCAACATTGCCTGGAAAATTTCTCAAAAAGCTGTCCCGTGTATCATCACCTTCAGAGCGTGCAAACAAAATGCAATAAATGCTGTGCTGATGTTTGGGAACACAGTCGTGTAGAGTTGGGGTACTCGGACTCAAGTACAACTTTTCACGGACTTAGATTTGTCACAGACTCGGATGCATTTTTACTCTGATTCAAGCATTTACAACTCGAAAAATGTTCCCAAGTCCAAACGAGTCTAGGGATTCAGTGAAAGATGCCGGGGGACCGCTGACGGAATTGTCACTGGCCAGATTGGGTCAGTACTGCTTTCTGTGCGTACACACTCACACAAATCGCCTATCAATCAGCGTGCGAATGCTGAATTAAGTTCTCTTTCTCGTCTTATTGTGCTTCTACACACTTAAACACATGAAGTTATGTCAAAATGCCAGTCTCAGTGATTATTTACGTAAACACAGTCAGTCTTAAGTGAATGTAAACAGTTGGGAGAAAATCGGATGTGTCAGTATATTGGATCTGCGCATTAGATCTTAAAGTGACAACAGCCAAATAAACCTGCTGCAGTCTGTGTTATTAATGATAATCAAACAAAAAAAGAAAAAGAGAGAATGATTCAATGGTCTTGGTATTCAATGTTATTTAATTTGTGGCAGCGGCTACTTGCACTAAGTAAAAATAAAAATAGAATATTTTCTTAGCAATAGATGTTTTTACACTAAGAGACAATAGTGATATATTCTAATTACACTATAAAAAGCAGCAGTTCTTTGCAATAAGTGCAAATAGTTGTTAAGATGCTATTTATACTTAGTAGTGGCAGATACTGTTTGCACCTCAGTATTGTTGTAAATTAACATGATGCAATAATAACAGAGTGTAAATTATTATATTTATTAAAATTATTAAATGGATGCCGCCTTTTTGGGACAATAAAGCCATCCCTACTCCTACCCCTAACCCTACTCAATAAATACTTTATTATTGAACACTCGTTAGGCACTTTATTTCCATTTTTCAAATATTTTCATAATTTTATGATGCCTTTCCGATCTGATATGTGATGGGAAAAAGGAGAAGAGCGAGTTCGGCAAAAGGCGGATTTGAACTTGGGTTGATCGCGCCATACTCTCTACAGCCTACGCCACTGCAGTGGTTAACTGGCGTGCTTTTTTAATGCGGCATTGGTGGGTGGACTTAGTGTAAATAGCTTTTGCCATCAAGACAGGCTATTTACACTCAGTGTAAATTTAGACAGTTAATTTTTTTTACATTTATTACATTATTAAAAGTCTGTAGTAGCCTATAATACAGACCAACATGAAAAAAAATGGTTTATTTCATTTGTATTTTTGATTAATATATTTATTTGTCCTTTTGCTTATAATAGACTGATAGATTGTTTACCTGTGTTCAGTAAACTTGAGAAGTTTTTACTTGCATTAGTTAGGCTAGTATTAGTTTCTGCTGTGGTAAAGGAATTAGTTTCTTAAAACATGGTCCCAGCTTCTAGTTTCAAAGAAAAATAAATCATAAATGCATTGAAAAATGAAACAGTTTTGAGTTGGCCCTGAGTAATGGAAATGACCTTTATACACAGTGCATGCCATTGTAAAGACTCTAGGTCTGTCCCCTCACAGCCTCATTTTCATCCACAAAAAAAATTCAATATGGCATCTACCCTGACTAAGGTCTAATAACCTGTCATATAAAACCAAGCAGAATGCACAGCCTCAAACAGAGAGAAAAGAGGTGCATTTTCACTTCAGGTCCCAGTAGGCCATTTAGCATTTTTTTTATGCGACATCCCAAAATGTGCATAAAATAGGTGGATGGAAACATAGCTAGCGTGACATGCTATACTTCATATAAAACTATTTGAAACAACATTTTTCATGTGTCCAGACTTTGGTAGCGTCATTAAATAGTGACTAGAAATAGTGCAAAACCGTGACCAGTTATAGCACCTAAAACTGATTGCTGATTGAAATGTTCATGTTATTTGTCAACTACACAATTATAATCTTACCTGCTTCAGAGCACCAGATTTAAAACAACAGGTGTTGAATGTAAAAAATAAAAACTTTTTGAAGGTCAGGCTGTGTTGCTAAGATGCCAGAAATCTTATTTTTAGAGCGTTTGGGCGTTAGTATGTGAGGTCTGACAGCAGGTGTGTGTACGCGCAGCGCCGCATTCTCTTATTCTTTTATCACCGCATTTCAGCTCTCTGTGCTAAGTGGGTACCATGAAAAAAAAAAAAAAAAAAAACTTGAAAAACAGAAAGGGCAAAATTGAGGGGGGTTAGTTATACTGGAAATATTAACAAGATTTTCTGAAGAAAATGTGAGTGCTTGTCTGTACAAACCCACCACCATGATGCCAAAAATGATTTTCCTCCTCAGTTTTTGCCTTGTTTTCCAGTACAAATATCTAACAAGATACATTGTTTGTTTTCTGAAAAATGTATCAAAATTAAGTGACTTTACAAGAAAAAATATCTGCTAATGGGGTAAGAAAAATAACTTGTTTTAGCAATACATTGTAGAAAATGTTATATAAATATACATGATATACATGACTTGACTGGAGAAACGAACTGCAGATCTGGTGCAAACATCCACATCGCTATGATCAGATGCTTTCTTAAAGGGTTAGTTCACCCAAAAATGAAAATGATCCCATGAATTTCTCACCCTCAAGCCATCCTAGGTGTATATCTTATTTTAGACGAACACAATTGGAGATATATCTAAATATATCCTGGCTCTTCCAAGCTTTATAATGGTAGTGAAGGGAGGAGGGGTGAGATTTTGAAGCCCAAAAAAATGCGTCCATCCATCATACTCGTTCAGTTTAATATAATCAATTACTGAGTTCATATTAACTTTTTTCAATTAAGTGTGATGAACTTTCAGTAATATTTGAGTGAAATGAACTCATTTCATTTAGTAAATTTCACTGTTCGGTTTTGAGCAATAGCAATGGCGATAGTCTCAGCAAGCACCACTAACCAAGAAAAATGAGTGAGATATTCTGACTTTTTCACCCCTATAGACATAGGCATGCAGGTCCCACTTAATCTCACAGTTTGAAACAATGGCATTGTGAGAGTAAAATGACAGCTGGTCTGTTTAAAGAGCGCAGATAGGGGCTTTATCAGCAAACTCCCACCTCAAAAACACTGGGGATCTGATAACACCTCCCCCTAAACACACTGCAGAAACCTCTTAAGCGACCAAGGAATGTCTCCAGCCTTTCTTAGAGGTGTTGAAGGACAAGTCCCGTCTCCGCTGATGGTCTTTAGGTTGATGACAGCAGGGGAACACTGAGGCTGTTAATCCCGAGATAGAGCAGATATTCTGTTTACACGTTTCACCCACAGCATTCACTCAGCGGCAGCGGCTCAGCCTCTCATTTCCTCACGAAGGATACACATAGACAACTATGCAATCTGATTTGTAGCTGAAGGGCTGATGGAATGATTATTTTGCAAGAAAAATGCACAACAGGTTATACATTCTCCCAGCCTAAAGGGATTTTCTTATTTCTTTTTCCAACTATACATGCTCTGCCATTCATCAAGAGCTTTTACACTGCAAAACATGATTTTCTTTCTTGTTTTCTAGTACAAATATCTAAACATTCTTAAAGGATTAGTTCACTTCAGAATTAAAATTTCCTGATAATTTACTCATCCCCATGTCATACAAGATGTCCATGTCTTTCTTTCTTCAGTTGAAAAGAAATTCAGGTTTCTGAGGAAAACATTTCAGGATTTTTCACCATATAGTGGACTTTAACAGTTACCAAAGGGTTGAAGGTCCAAATTGCAGTTTCAAAGGTGTTACATAGTCACATTGGAAAGGTCACTCATGATGAAGTACTGAAAAACCATCTCATTTTCTCCTCCATCTTTAAAATCGTCCAACATAATTGTTTTACCTTTTTTTGTAAAGGGCATTTGACTTAGTTTTTGCATGTTTGTTTTGTAAACACTTGCTTGGTACTTCTGCCAAGTGCTGCGCGTGATCTATTGACAATGCCCAAATTAATGAACACAGATACAACCTGATAATTTTCATAATGACCAATGCAATCTACCAAGAGCAGCAGAAATTAGCATCATGCTTTTTTGGGGCAGTAAATAATGGCGCAAATACCAGTAAATTGACTAGCACAAACCTTAGTAAATCACCTTGCATGATTCAAATGTTGCATCTGAAAGGGAAACTTCTATAAATGCATATTTAATAAGGTCAGCCGCAAAAATTACTGTCTATGCCTTTTGAGTGCTAATTTTTCACTGTGTCTTTAGTAAATCCTGACAGTATTTTTTTAGGGCTAGATTTATGAACCACTTATGCCACCACAAACCCTCTTTTGCCATAAAAAAAAAAAATAGCGCTGAATAGGAATGGACAGGGCTATTTTTGCAGCTGACCTGCATATGCATTTGTAGGAGTTTCCCTTTCAGATGCAAAATTTTGGAAGTATTTAAATTGATATACTAAGGTTTGCGCTAGTCAATTTACTTGCATTTGCACCATTATTTACCGCCCCCAAAAAGCATGATGCTAATTTGCACTGCTCTTGGTAGATTGCACTGGTTATTAAGGAAATGATCCAGCTGAATCTGTGTTCACACGTAGAACTTTCCACTCCTATCTGCCCTGTTTAGCAAATCTGACTCTTAGAATTCAATAATACTTTTCAGTTTGATGAGAACTAAACTTGAAATGAATGATGACACTATTGTCTGCTTTGAGCTGCTTTATAGCTGAATGTGTTTCATAATTGATGAATTTTGCAACATTTGATCTTTTTTGCAACACACTGTTATTGAACTGAATTAATCAACACTTGAGCTGAATAATGGCACTATTGTCTTCTGTAGAGCTGCTTTATAGCAGAATTGAATTCTGTTTGCATCACTGATCGTTATTTTCCTGTTCATTACTGTAAAGCTGCTTTGAAACAATATGTATTGTATGAAGCACTATATACTTAAAGGTGACTTGACATGCTAAAGTACTGATATAAAGTAGTGATATAAACCAGCAAATGCCAGACAATTCTGGTTCTCCCAGTTCTGGAGGCTATTGTAGATGAGGGCAAAAGGTCATGGATTATTTTATCACTTGACATTTTGACATTCCTTACAACAATGGTTAGGGCATTTTAAGCAACAGGAGCAGATGCCCTCCCTGCCCTGCAGACACCCACACACGGGCAGTCAAAGTGCTGAGCACAGACCGTTCCCACACTCACCCAATCTGAGAAACAGGAAAAACTGGGAGAAGAGAACATCGGCTCCGTTTAAGAAGATGTTACAACTTTAAGTGACAGACAACATGGAATCAAAATGTATGATTTTACTTAATGGTCCTGGTCATGTAGGAATTATTATATATATACACTTTCACATTTCTGTTAATATCATTTACATTTGTATTAACTAAGGTTAACAAAGATTAATATGTACTGTAACAAATGTATTGCTCACTGTTAGTAAATGCATTAACTAATAGAATCTTATTGCATTACAATACCAAGTGGTATTTGTTTTAAAATATAATAGTTATATTTATAGATATACCAATACTGTATATCACAGAGCCGATTATTCAGAACGATATCTGCCTATACTGATAGTTTGAAAAATCTCTCCGAACTTATGCTATAAACTAAACTATACTAGGAAGTCTCTCATTTAGAGGTAAAATTATCAACAGAGCCTAAATTACTATATTCAAATGCTACTGAGATTTTCTATAATAAGAATAATAATATATATAATAATTACTAGGGGTGTGACGGGATCTCGTGCCACGAGAGTAAGGCAAGATGACTGACAAGACCATAGCGGAGGATTCGTTGCACAACAGAGCCTAGCGTCTGACAAATGACTTATCTTGTAGAATGTGCACTGTGTTCGTCTTAGAAATGGTGGTACTGATGCTGTAATGAGATGAACAGAAGGCTATACTGAGCAACAGAATAGACAGACATAATCTTTTCCAGAAATGTTCCCAGGCCGGGTGTGTGCAATAGTGTCGATCGATGGGTACATTTTAAGACCAGCGAGGGGACTCAGGATCGGAGTAGTGCGTTTATGAAGACTGGCAGAGTAGTATTACCTTAAATGTTCTCTGAGGGATTGCTCCTGTATTAACACCAAGCTTTCCTGACCAAACTATCTGCCAGCTCATAAATTTCATAAACCCTGCAGGATCACAAACAATCTGACCACAGTATCACTGAGAACAAAGATATTTTTTACCCCCCTCTTCGCATTTAATTTAGTGAGGTTTATCCTTCAAACATAATGACATATCATTTTCCTTGTCTAGTATACCTAGGCACGTCCTCTCATCTTTGGTCAGAAGTTTGTATCCTTTCTTGCAGCTGCACTCGAAGCTGCCCACTGTGTTTCTACACACATGGTCACACCCTCCGTTGTTCATGCGGCATTCATCAATGTCTGTAATGAGAGAGAGAGAGAGAGAGAGAGTTTGGAATGAACGCTGGGTAGTTTGAGCAAATACACATGCACAGGATTATTTCAATTTACCATGATTCAAACCAGGAGGGGAGGATGAATGTGAAATTATAAAAAGGTAAAAGGGGTGATTGACCGCAAATATGAGAGATTTGTCTGGGCTTAAACTATCAGCTCACTTCTTTTTTTATAGGAATGTACACAAAATGGAGAACCTTTTAACACACTTTACAATAAGGTCTCATATGTTAACATTATTTAATATATTAGCTATTAATATATAACATATTAATATATGCTAATGCATATATATTACACATGCTGTAAAATAAGGTGTAACTGCTCATTTTGCTTCACTCACCATAATATTTACCAGAGAAATGCACTTTATTTTCTAAAGCAGCATATGAGTCCAATTATGATGTTTGTGATATTAAACAGTTGCACAACCACTCCTCTATAATCTGAAATCATTACATCTGCATTTACACATTTGGCAAAGGCTTTTATCCAAAGTGACTTACACTGCATTCAAGGAATACTGAAAAAAATTATGTTCTTCCTCAGTATTTTTGTCTTGTTTTCAAGTACTATTAACTAAACATTCTTTAATCGAGATAAATATATTTGAAAAGCAAAATGATTTAAAGGAGACCTAGGCCCCTTTTCACAAGATATAAGTCTGGTGTCCCAGAATGTGTCTGTGAAGTTTCAGCTCAAAATACCCCACAGATCATTTGTCAAATTTGCCCCTATTTGGGTGTGAA
>JAOTNS010003814.1:272500-475682 GCA_028476615.1 Culter alburnus
CACGGATCTCAGTTTGAGTGTTTGTACCTTTGCAGGTCTTGCGGTCCGGCTGTAAGGTGAATCCCTCCGGGCAGCTGCAGCGCACTCCAGTCACGGCGTCATGACACGTGCTGTCGCAGCCTCCGTTATTGACCGCACACGTCTCTGAAACACACACAGCAGCAGTCAGGACAGGAACCACTCACGTTTGAGCACATCTAACTTCACGGAGATCCTGTTTTGCGCTCAGACTTCGACTCTGAACAGCTTTGGATGAGTTAGTCATGAACACAGCACATGCAAGTGAGCAGCAGACGTCTGTGCAGTGAGTGTAAGAGCGTCACCTAACGGGAGGGTTAGAGCTCAGCGTTGGGCATAAGCATCTGTTAAGCAGCATATTAATACTTCACAATGACCATGACACTTAAAGCATGACAAATTTACATAAACTTGAACTAGTCTCAACTATGTTGCATAATCAAAAGAAAAAAAATAGACTATTGCATTAATGGCTTTACGAATGATTTACACAAAAATTCGTTCCGCTCTCGTTTCATGAATAAGCCCCAATAACTCAATTTATCTGCACTTTGATCTTTGAAACTTTGCAGACCTTGTTTACCAACTAAAAATAACACAATTATAATCTATTATATAGTGATGTAAACAAACAAACAAATAAATAAATGAAATGCAACAAAAATATGTTTTCTTTCCTTATACTGCTCAAAATCTAAGCACAATAACTGTCATGAATAAGGGTTTAGCACAAAGCTCTGCTGGCATTCAGAAAGAACAACTTTATAAAAAGAGTGAAAGATAGATAGATAGATATATATGTTGGCTGTGTGTGCCAGGGTGCAGGTCTGTGTCACAACACGCCTCTGAAACGCTTAGAGATTCACTAACTGCATCAATCTCTGATTATAATGTTTGACATGGTTGGCTTTGAGAGCTCACACAGAAAACACTCCCCTTTGTGTGGGTAAATTCTACCATCTGAAAAGATTTGATTCAGCTGTGTGAGTGGATATAAATATAATCTTTTGATAGAGGAGATGATAAGCGGTGTCTGATTTGCTGGCAGACTCTGTAAGACACCTGTGCGGTTACTGAAGCGATCTTTCCAATAAACGCTAATGATCCGTGCAGTGAGCAGAGCAGCGGCAAAGTTAACCATGAAACCAAAACTTGTGTTATCTGGCCGACTGTCTGAAGGAGTCTTTCACAGGTCAGTGATACACTGAATGGTGTTACTTTAACATTTAACTGGTCCGCTGATGTAGTAAATCACTCTAATCTGTTTTACCATGAAATTACTCATTAATATTAAAGGGTTAGTTCACCCACAAAATGAAAATTTTGTCATTAATTACTCACCCTCACGTCGTTCTACACCCGTAAGACCTTCGTTCATCTTCAGAACACAAATTAAGGTATTTTTGATCAAATCCGATGGCTCAGTGAGGCCTCCATTAACAGCAAGATAATTAACTCTTTCAATGCCCAGAAAGCTACTAAAGACATATTTAAACCTTAAAGGTGCCCTAGATTCAAAAATTTAATTTACCTCGGCATAGTTGAATAACAAGAGTTCAGTACATGGAAATGACATACAGTGAGTTTCAAACTCCATTGTTTCCTCCTTCTTATATAAATCTCATTTGTTTAAAAGACCTCCGAAGAACAGGCGAATCTCAACATAACACCGACTGTTACGTAACAGTCGGGATCATTAATATGTACGCCCCAATATTTGCATATGCCAGCCCATGTTCCCAACATTATGAAAAGCATTAGACAAGGGTAGAACGTCTGGATCTGTGCACAGCTGAATCATCAGACTAGGTAAGCAAGCAAGAACAACAGCGAAAAATGGCAGATGGAGTGATAATAACTGACATGATCCATGATAACATGATATTTTTAGTGATATTTGTAAATTGTCTTTCTAAATGTTTCGTTAGCATGTTGCTAATGTACTGTTAAATGTGGTTAAAGTTACCATCGTTTCTTACTGTATTCACGGAGACAAGAGCCGTCGCTATTTTCATTTTTAAACACTTGCAGTCCGTATAATGCATAAACACAACTTCATTCTTTATTAATCTCTCTAACAGTGTAGCATTAGCCGTTAGCCACGGAGCATAGCCTCAAACTCATTCAGAATCAATGTAAACATCAAAATAAACACTGTACTTACACGATTAGACATGCTGCATGACAAACCATCCATTTTGAGGGTTATATTAGCTGTTTGAACTTTGTTTATGCTGTTTAAGGCAAGCGCGAGCTCTTGGGGCGTGGAGCACCAGATTTAAAGGGCCACACACCCTGAATCGGCTCATTTCTAATTATGCCCCAAAATAGGCAGTTAAAAAATGAATTAAAAAAAATCTATGGGGTATTTTGAGCTGAAACTTCACAGACACATTCAGGGGACACCTTAGACTTATATTACATCTTTTAAAAAAAAGTTCTAGGGCACCTTTAATGTTATGAAGTGACGAGAATACTTTTTGTGTGGCAAAAAAACAAAAACAAAATTATGACTTTATTCAACAATATCTAGTGATGGGCGATTTCAAAACACTGCTTCATGAAGCTTCGAAGCTGTACAAATCTTTTGTTTCGAATCAGTGGTGAAGCATTGAAATTTCGAAACACTTATGACGTAAAGCATCCTCATTTACTGAAATCATGAGACTTTGGCAATTTGATTCACGCTCCGAACCACTAATTCGAAACAAAAGATTCGTAAAGCTTCGAAGCTTCGTGAGTCATTATTTGTATTTTTGGCACACCAAAAGTATTCTCTTCGATTCATAACATTAAGGTTTAACCACTGTAGTCACATGAACTGTTTTAAATATGTCTTTAGTAGCTTTCTGGGCACTGAAAGAGTCAATTATCTTACTGTCAATGGAAGCCTCACTAAGCCATTGGATTTTATCACAAATATCTTAATTTGTGTTCTGAAAACGAACGAAAGTCTTACGGGTGTGGAACGACATGAGGGTGAGTAATTAATGACAGAATTTTCATTTTTGGGTGAACTAACCCTTTAAAACAGCTTGTAATTACATGCACTTTATGACCATGCTCTTTAATCTATCTATCTCCCGGACAAAGCTCTGAAGAACTACAGAACTTATAGTGGTACAATTTTCATGTAAAAGCACCATTTACATACTCTTAAACAAAATATAAAGCTCTAGCTTTAGAACCAAAGTAGACATCATCCAGATATAATTATCATTTCACCTATACTGTAGCTTTAAGAATGATGTCTTTTGCCGAAGATATCAGGCTCCTCTCAGAGGAGAGGGCTACAAATAAACTATGTTAAGACCTTCTTTTCAGACTTCAATCATGCACTTCAAACATCAAGCATCTAACACCTTCCTCAGGCAACATAGACAAAACATCGGCTGGTTTTTGAGGCACCTGTGCATGCCGAGACCCATTCAAAACCCCTTTCACTCGTGTCAGAATACATAAACGAACGACTCTGCTTTGGTTGCATCCCAACACATCCCCATCATTTCCATAAACTCTCTATTATGCACTCTTTCAGAGGAGTTCACTGTTAAGAGTCTTCATGTTGAGAGAAAGCACACTCATTAACTAGTACCCAGCAGGCAGGCTGCAACATAAAAATCACCTCCAAGGAAAGTTCAGGGAGAAGGATTTTCTGCCGAGGCAAAATTCGAGATTGCACTCAGTTAATTGCAATTAGGACATTTAACGTTTTCCCCAGAGATCCCATCATCTCGCTTCTGCCATTCTGACTACTGAAACTTTAACCAAAAAAGACAGCTGTTAAACAAAAGAAAGACACATTTTGCATGTGTATTTTGTGCAATAATGCATGTACAGTAAACCCTAGACTCTGGTGGCATGTTTGTACCACCATTATGGTAATTGCACGGTTCAACTAACTAAAACAGGCCACATTACGCCCTTTTTCAGTCTTGATTTTGTATTTAGGCTCTACTAGAATAAGTTTTAATGCTTGAATGTTGAAAAACATATGTTTCACATATTTGACATTGTTGCAGCTCCTCTCTTCCCAGTCTGTCAGTACATCTCTGTTTAGTTCCTGTCTCTACACTCTAAAAAAAAAAAAAAAATTCTGGGTTAAAAACAACCCAAGTTGGGTCGAAAATGGACAAACCCAGCGGTTGGGTTAAATGCTTGCCCAACGTGCTGGGTCGTTTTATTTAACCCAACTATTGTTTAAAAATCACTATATGGCTGGTCTAAAGTTAAGTTAATTGCTAGAGGCAACAATAATAATCAAAAGGTGAACATTTTATTAATAAGCAATGTTCATTTATTAAACATATTCATAAATGTTAGTTTCCAACATATTTTGGGTTCATTTTAAGCAAAGTTGGGCAAACATTTAACCCAATCGCTGGGTTTGTCCATTTTCAACCCAACTTGGGTTGCTTTTAACCCAGCATTTTTTAGAGTGTATGAAGCCCCTCCTTCTGAAAAGCACAATGTGCTCTGATTGGTCGGCTGGATCAGTGTGTTGTGATTGGTCAACTGCTTTGAGCGTGTTTTGGAAATGTCCCGCCCCTCACCATAACTGCGAGTTTTAACACACTACTATCTAACTCAACCAGGCCCTGCCGCTTTATTTTGCATATGCCTCTGGCGGGAATTATTTAAATGAGGAATATTGTGACGTGTTCGTTCCCGGAAGTAAACTCGAGACTACAATAGAGGCGTTTCAGGGAGCTCAGAAACACTGACACTGATATAGAGAATAACTCCCGCTGGAGGGACATTGTGCTTTGGAACTTTGCAGACCTTTTTTTTAATGCTCAAACAGCAACATTTACACAAGGGTAACAATGTAAAACAATGTAAAACAGCATAATGGGTTCTCCATCCTCCGACGTTCAGCTAGTGCTTAGGAATTGCAAATGTTGGCACAATTGGTTTCTGTAAGGGTTGGAACAAGTTGGGAACATGCTGCCAGAGGTAGAGCTATTTGGTAAATATGACAGCTGTTGGCACAGGTCTCTCTTAGCCTCGACCAAACACATCAGTCCTCATTAAATCCACTCTGATGTTAAAAGGTTGTCGTGCAAACAAGCTCATTTTTCAAAAATGCCATTGCTTTCCAGGGCGAGAAAATAGCATGAGCTGACAGAAAGAGAAACAAAGCGAGATGAGATTTTGGTACTGGGACAAAGGTTGTCCTTGGGCTTTGGTGTACAGTATTTGCCGTGTGCTTATTTCAGGCCGAATAAACAGGATCCCAGGACACCAACAGCCAGCATGCAGATTTAGTGCCAGAACGGATCAGTCTCCTTTATAACCTCAGAGCCCTGTGCAATCAAAAGTGTGCAAACCCACAACAAAACGCTTTCACAATTTGAAGTCATGCATGATGCACTTTGAAAAAACAAAGTATGGTGATGTGTTATAGCAAGTCCAATTGAATTCCATTAGAGGAATTTATCCCTAGAAAAATATGTATTCTAATGTAACATTCTCTAAATATCAAAATTCTGCAGAATAAAGGCCCATTCACACCAAGGATGATAACTATAATAATAATTATAATATGTCAGAGATGAAAGATATCATTGGATTTTTTTCCCAGCTGATGAACAACAAAAACATTGACAGCCAATCAGAATCCATCCTGCTTGAAAGAACTGCAGCATGTGCTTAAATAAACAGAACTATCATTCATTGGTGTGTATGCTAATATAGTTATCTTTATAGTCATCGTTCTTGGCGTGAATGGGCCTTTTCATTTAGGGTAAGCAACAAAGTAGGAAGTACTTTGACATGTTACAGCAAGTCCTTTTGAATTCCATTAAAATAATTAATCCTAGGTCAGTCTTTTGGAAAAACGTGGGCCAAATCTGACCCATTTTTCCCTTAATCGTAAAGAGTCATAGGAGACTGCAGCGACTTCATTGTTAAACCCTCATTAGACATGCTTTCTGATTAAAAAATGGGCAGTTCCTAATGAGGAGGTTGCAAGCAAGATTGGTTTCAGGTTTTCATTCAGGCAGTTCAAGAGGATAACCATTTAACATGGGTACAAAGTTCATTTTGTTGATCTCCTGATTGCCAGAATGGACCCACAACCCAAGAAATTGGTGCAATAAAGGTTAGTAAGAGTTCCAGCATAACCACACCCACTGTGGAAAGAAGTAGCCAATAGGAATCAAGCTAGAGAAATTGACATATTTACCATTGGGTAACAGCTGTGGCTGCAGTGGCTGCTGTTGGACACTCCTTTCCTCTGCATACACACACACACATTACAAAAACACTGCTTAGTCTTCCAAGAATTACTTTATAAACTTTATAAAACACCCTGGCCAGTCAAATTTGTGTTTTTAGTAACCCTGGTGCTCAAACTGACCCTTTTATGAGGCTGCAAGAGCAATTTACCCTACACAAATGATTTTCTTCCTAAGTATCTTTGGCTTGTTTTCCAGTGCAAATATCTAAACATTCTTAAATCAAGAAACATTTACTTGGGAAGGAAAATGGCATAAGATATTAAGTCTTGTTTTTGGAAAAATGCATCAGAATTAAGTGACTCTGCGCTTAAAACATTCAAACACACACAAATAAACTTCTTTCCCCTTTGAATTAAGTTTATTTTTCTTACCCCACTGGCACATTTTTTCTTGTTTTAAGCATGAAGTCACTTCAATTTGATACATTTTTCAGAAAACAAGACTATCGTAAGTAATTTTGCATCACAAGTAAATGTATCTTGATTTAACAATGTTAAGATATTTGTACCGGGAAACAATACAATAATACTGAGGAAGAACATCATTTTTTGCAGAGTAGTTCATAAACTAACTGTTAAAAGAACCAATCCAAGGTTTGCAGGTACTGATTATAGTTGGTTTAAGCTGATTTAGAGCCCCAAAACTTACTTAAACCATCAGACGAGGGCAGTCTGATCAGTGGAAACCTGCTCAGGCTGGTTTCAGATGATGTTTTCAGCACTTGAACCAGTTTTGTACGCTTTCGTACAGAGAAAAACAAGGTCGAGTGTTAGTCTTCTCATGCAGCGACAAGACGACACTCATGTACAAGAGTGCACCGACACAGAGAGCAGTAAACTGCGAAAATTATTTTCTTCCTTAGTATTTTTGTCTTGCTTTCCAGTACAAATATCTAAACATTCTAAACATTCTCAAAATGACTTAAGACATTAGGCTAAATCTTGTTAAGAATGTTTAGATATTTGTACTAGAAAACAAGACAAACAGTTCATCTAAGACATTCGATCACTTACCTGTGCTGTGACTTCTCAGTTTAAATCTACAGATAACCAAACTACCAAGCAAACAAAGTCTGTCTGACCAAAAGGCACAGCACTGACCCAGCTAACAAAAATACGTTCTAAGAATGTTTTACTAACGTTATTTTTTATAATTTTGCAAACATTATATGATTGTTACTTTTTAATGTTCTCAGAATGTTCTGAAACAGGGCGGTAACATTTAAAAAACATTAAATTAACGTCCAAATAAAATGTTCCATAAACAATGACATTTTTGAGAACATTATTAAAGTCCAGATAACTCTGAAAGCACATTCTATTAACGTTACTGGAAGAAAAATTTTTTCTAACTTTGAGAGAACCTTGCCTGAACGTTCTGAGAACGTTCCCTGTTAGCTGGGGAACTGCTTATGAAACAAACATTTTAAACAATATGATGCCTGGGGATTGTGTGTACCAGCCAGATGTGAGCATCTGTTTCGGATTAGCATCTCTCTCAGGCTAAGAATCTCCACAACCCCTTTGTTTGCTAAGTGTCTTCTGTGGAAATGTTCGTGCAAATCTACTGGCTTATGCTTGTCGTTTGATTGTAGGATCACATGAAGATGCCTGAACCCATGTGGAAAAACACTTAGCGGTTAGCTGTTAGCGTTTTCACATTCTGTTCAGATGTATTAAGAGTGAATTCCACTGGAAAGTGAGCATCATTTACTACTTGTTACTAAGAAAAAGGTGCAAGGATTTGTACAGCCTACAAGAAGACATACGACTGTTAAGATTGCTGTGGCAGATTCACTATGTCAGGTTGTGTTTTTTTAAAGGATAGTTCACTTAAAAATGAAATCCTGTCATCATTTACTCACTCTCATGTCCTTTCATACAATGAAAGACCCTTTTGACATTCACTGCATTGATAAAAGACAAAAAAAATATTCAATCTATCTTCTTTTGTGCTCTACAGAAGAAAGAAATTCAGAGAGGTTTGGAACAAAATGAGGGTGAGTAAATGATTTTCATTTTGGGGTAAACAACCCATTTAAGTTACACTATCATTCAAAAGTTTAATATAAAATAAACAACAAGCATAGGCAAGGCTTAGCTTTCCCGTGCCTGCTGCTGCTTCTGTTTTTTTAAAGGGAAAAGCTACCCATAACTGCTGGTCTAGAATCAGTTTTCTATGTAATAATAGCATGTTTGGCAAGCGATCCAGTGCATATCTGTGTTTCGCTCTTGAGACCGTCAAAGGTTTCTCTTTACAACATGTTTTACAGCAGTTTGTCAATGTAGATGCTTTAAATGGATAGTTCACCCAAAAATGAAAATGATCCCATAATTTACTCCCCCTTAAGCCATCCTAGGTGTATATGACTTTCTTCTTTCAGTCGAACCAAGTTATATTAAAAGAAGCAGTTTTAAATATGAATATTTTTCTTAGAAAAACCAATCGCTTCACTTTAAAAGGCATTTATTAAGTCACTGGAGTTGTATGGATTACTTTTATGATGGATGGATGCACTTTTTGGAGCTTCAAAAACTCAATTCAATGCCATTATAAAGTTTGGAAGAGCCAGGATATTTTTTAATATAACTCCGACTGTGTTCGTCTGAAAGAAGATAGTCATATACACCTAGGATGGCTTGTTATGGGATAACTTTCATTTTTCGGTGAACTATCCATCTAATAACAAATCATTGATTGGGAGTGTTGGGATGTGTAGCTTGTGGCTAGGTGACATGTAACTATTTAATGGAAATTTCATGGACGTACTGAACAAATCTGTGTATAGCTTCACCTGCGGGCTTTAGCGGACGGGTGCGGGACAAAACATGAATGCAGCGGGTGGGAGCAGGAGAAGGTACACATTTTTGCGGGAGCGGGACAGAAGCGGGCAGAAGCGGTACTGAAAAATCCATCCCATGCAGTTCTCTACTTGTAGGTACGAGAAGAACTGATGGTTCTTAAATCCCAAATAAGACTATAAATAAATTACCTCAAGTTTCAAATCAATTGACCGTTCGCAAAGACCCGCCCCCTTTAGTTACTGTTGTTACATCTGACATGCCATGCCGCTATTACGTCACACATTATTTGAAAAAATATGAAAAATATATCGCGGAGCAAGGAGGACACTGAAATGCAGAGTAGGACACTTTTGATATGAAACAATGTCTCAAATGTCAAATTTTGTAATTTTTAAAGAAATTTAAACAATAATTCCATTTTGTGGATCTTAATGTGTCATGACAGATCGCTGCAGTGCCTCAGTTCAAGCCGCTTGTGAGCCGATCATCTCTTCCTACTGGTTCATTTATAGCATCAAATAAACATGAATGAACATCAGAAGGAATGTTGTTTCAACCGTGGAAAGACATCAGTACACATTCAAGTTCAAATCCACCAACGCTAATCTACTAACTGCTTTGTCTGACAAAATGGCAGATGCGGCGTTATGATTGGTTAGATCGCCTGTCAATCAAACTCCCAGTGAATAAACAGAAAATTACTATAAAAATGTACAGATGCTGTAACCACAAAGAGCATCTTTATCCATTGACGAACATGTATTCTGACTAAATAAAATTTATTTCATAATATAATATAGTCAATGTTTTACCAGTGCCCAAATTTGTCACCACTTTGGAGAGTCGCTAACCGGACTGTGTCCGACTGCAACTCCCATTGAGATGAATGGGAATGCTAACGCATTGCTCTCTTTAGGTATTATCTGTCAATAAACACGGATACTGTGTTTGTTTTATTGCTATCCCATCTGCTCACTGTGCGGTTTCTAATCGAACCCCTTTGCTAAACCCGCCAAAGCAAAACTTCGGTGACAGATTGTGAAAGATGGAAGTGAAAAAGTAATCAGAGCGGCTGAAATCCATCACTTCTGAAGAAAAGCAGTCAATGAGGATGAAGAGAGAGGGGTTAGAGAATAGATGAAGCAGCTCAAGGAACACAAAAAGCCACCCAGTGAGATCAGAGAGTGATTGATTTTACTCTACCAGTGTGCCATTTCAAGATTAAAGTCCCAGAACTATTGCGCAGAGGCCCGAATCAAAGGATGTTAGGTTAAAAATGACAAGAGATCACTTAGAAGCTATTCTGAGCAAAATTGTTAACACCTGTTCATAAGGATCCATATCATATTAATGAGGTCTGACTAACAAAAATACAGGCGATCTGATGCACTGATGCAAACGCTGAGCTATTTCTGCGAGGCTGTCTGAGCAAATCCAACCAGAGATGCTGAAGTGTTGGTCAGGCTCCAGTCACTGACCAAATCACTGCAATGGCATCTGAAAATGTCTTTAACACATGCTACGTCTGCTCCTCTGAACCATTTTATTCTTGATGTGTTGTAAACAAAAGCGAGGGGGGTTGGCAAAACTTGAAAAGAATGAAAAATGAAAGCTTGTGCTGAATGTTTCTTCGACTAGGACACTTTTGGCCATGTGGACGTTTAGAAAATAAATTCCCTTAAAAAATACTCTGACCAGTTTAAGTCATTTGTCAACTTACAATTGCCAACAGTGGAGGAATTATGTTATTTTATTTATTTATTTTTTCATTTTTATTCTGAACCAACAAATTTTATTCCCACCGCATCATTTTTTAAAGTCCCCCTCTGGGGAAAATCAAGTTTTTAATGTTGTTTATATGTCTATGTGGTGTTTTTAATATGCTTTAAGACAAACCATGAGCAAATTCATCAGTCAACACCATTTCTGAGTATTTTCTCTTTAAAACTGCAGTGATCTAAAGATCCGGTTTGAAATCGCTGGTGTTTATTATATCACAAACTACCTCGTAACCAATCACGTCAACGTGCCATATTGGGCTTTAGCATATCATTACTATGCTCTGAAGCAGGGCAGTCTCAAGAGAAGGTTATTCCTGTTTATTTTTTAGCAATATAGCGGGTGTATGATGTATATTACGATGTTATGATGAGCTATATGCCTTTCTGTAAGGATACTGATTTTCAGAAGGCAGCTGTCTCTGAGATGGAGAGAACAGGAACATGGTTTGTGCAACATTAGCAACACGTTATTAGCTGTTTGATAACACAGTCAAGCAAAAGACTAATCATATTAATTACTGTTATGTGTACGACGTTGTAAAAAGGGATACCATTGTGCAGAGCTTACCTCAGTAAGTCGACCGAGTGGATCTCTGAGCTCGTGCGAGAAAGAGGAGGCGGGGCTAATTAGCATATTCATGGTTCCGCATATACTAAATGAAGCAAGGGTGTCGAGTTACATTCAAGCTATTGTAAGGCATAAAGATTTTTTTTCACAGGAAAAAAACGTTTAAATATGTCACTTTGGAGATCAAAAATGAGTATTAAGGGATACAATTATTGACTAGACCAAAATAAAATGCCTAACTCCTTTTTTTTCTTTGCATAATTTTATGCCAATTTTATGCCAATTAAACACACACACACACACACACACACACACACACACGTTCTTTTGAATGTTCTAATTATCACAAAAAAAAAAAAATGTCACAGTTTCCACAAAAATATGAAGCAGCACAACTCTTTTCAACACTGATAATAATAAAAAATGTTTCTTGAGCAGCAAATCATCATATTAGAATGATTTCTGAAGGATCATGTGACACTGAAGACTGGAGTAATGATGCTGAAAATTCAGCTTTGATCACAGAAATAAATTACTATACTATATATTCACATAGAAAACAGTTATTTTAAATTGAAATAATATTTCACAATATTGCTGTTTTTTCTGTATTTTTGATCAAATAAATGCTGCCGTGGTGAGCAGAAGAGACTTCTTTCAAGAGCATTAAAAATCTTACCAACCTCAAACTTCTGAACAGTACATTTTACTATTAATGTGTTTGAAAAGTAGCAAATAAGTGCATAATAAAGGCACAGTAAAAAAGTTTCCACAAAAGTTTAAATGTGACTTTGATAGCACAAAAAGTGTATAAAAGTCAACCCCCAAGACATAAAAGTGCCTGTCGTTGAAGAAACATCCATCTACCCTCTCTTCTCACCTTCTCTTATCATACCAACGGTTTCCATCTCCTCAGGGGATTGTGGCTAGGCCACATCAATTACTCTGTGACTCCAGCCCATCGCTCAACGGGGGCTCATTAATAAGTTCAGCTTGTTTTATTGTGGCTTTCAGGCCTATTAGAGCTTGCGAGAGAGCGACCTAGCCGGCAGCGGCAGCGACCGCAACCCAGCCTTCGGCTGCCGCGCTCCATCTGGATTCCTGTGGGGGGAAATGTGCGACCCTGACAGATTCACCGCACCCCTCTGGCCTCTGTGGCCTGCGCTTTACTCTTTCAGTTTTGTCTCCGGGGCCCGTCAGAGACAAGCCAGACGTCTCATTTGCGGAGCTGCTGGCAGGTTTTGGGGAACAGAGGGGTAATAATAGGGCGTCTGAGTGAGACCTTGACATAAGAGCTGGATCCAGTCGGGGAGAGAGTGCAAATAAACGCATCAGAAGCCAGACTAACCACCGTTCAGTCGGGAAACAAGGTCCCTGATATTTAGACTGCTGAAATTGTGCTTTTAATGGTCTGTCTTCAAGAGCGTGTATGTTTGTTTCTATTTGGATATGGCCGCTAAGAAGAGGCTGGAGGTCGGTTGCTAACTTAAGGATTCATAATGCCATCCTGAAGTCTGCGGGTCCGCTTGTTTTATGACTTTTCCAGCTGTTACGGCCAATGCTCCCATGATCCATTTTCAGCTTCAGCTTACGCAAACACAGATAAATAGTGTCCTTTCATATGAGCATCAGTTTCTGTCGCTGACTGGCGGTAATAATGGCTTCAATGCGATCAAATTCAATGTGACTAAACATCAAAGTATTAAAAAAAAAAATTTGTAAAAAAAAAAAATAAATTATGGGGGATTCTCAAAAACAAATATCCAGATCATGTAGAAAAATAGAAAAAAGAATTAATTTGCAAAATTATTATTATTATTATTATTTAGTGCTGACATACAATTAATCGTGATTAATCGCATCCAAAATAAAAGTTTGTTTACATAATATATGTGTGTACAGTTTATATTTATTATGTATATATAAATACACACACATGCATGCATATATTTAACAAATATATTATATTTATGTATAATATATTATTTATATATAATATAATTATATAAATTTACATATATACACATAAATGTGTGTATTTATATATACATAATAAATATATACAGTACACACATTTATTATGTGTAACAAAATATATATTATATATATTATATAAAATATTATATGATATAATTATAATATATATAATATCTATATAAATGTAATATTTCTTAAATATACATGTATGTGTGTGTATTATATAACAAATAAATATAAACAGTACACACACATATTATGTTTAACAAAAATATATTATATTATATATATTAAATATTTATATGCATATATAATATAAATTACATACATATATATAGATACAATATAAATGTAAATATTTCTTAAATATATACAAGTATGTGTATGTATTTATATATACATAATAAATATATACAGTACACACATAATTATGTTTAACAAAATATATTATATTTATATTTCTTAATATTTATATGTATATATAATATAAATTATATATATATTTCTTAAAAATTTTTCATAAAAAAAAAATTCTAAGTAGTTTTGGTAATTTTCCCTAAAATATGTTCTACTCTCTGAATAAAAAATATACAAATAAACACAATAAGACACAAAATTATTTGTTTTGGCACAGAGATTTTGAATGACATTAATCAGACTCAGCGTAAACAGCTGTAAATCTGCTGTGGATTGCTAGTCCTTCAGGAATCAGAGGTCTGCTGTGATTGGTTGCAGTAATACAAAGCATAGCTATGATTGATTAAAGAGGTGTACAGAACAGCTGATTGACTCAGACATACACACCTTACTATTCAGGTCATAAAGCTGCTGTGTGTAATGTTTTTGGACGTTAAAATACTAAATAATGCTTTATGCTGACACAACTTTTTTTGCAAATTCATTTGGTAATGCTAAAGGCTCATAAATTATACACTGCAGCTTTAAACAGCATCAAGACCAAACGGTGCTCTTTAAGAACGTGAAAAGTCGGAAGAGAAATGTGTTCAAGCAAGCAAGGTTAAACAGAAAAAAAGACGAATAGAGCAGGAAGGCACATAACTCTTCACATTCAGTGATCTTGATTTGCTAAGTTTGATATATTGTCAAATACATCAAGTTTATACCTCATGCGTAAGTGTCTTTTTGCGCTCAACTTTCTGTTTATGGCTCCCATGATGCCTGTAAATCCTCATCCGTGACTAGACTAATGGAAACACTAACATATGTATGTAAATGAAGCGTAACTAAAGGACAATGTGCTCACTGTAAAACACTTGAGATGCAGAGAAGAGCCCATTTCTCACTGTATGTTGAGTGAAACTCTGAGATTTGGTTCCACCGCATAAAATCAAGCCAAACTCTGGACTGGACAGAACATTAAGTTTAGAGTTTCCATTAGAAGTCACTTAAAGCCAATGCCTGTGCTTTAACAGCGTCTGGAGATTAAAGGAGTTCTTCATAATCGTTCAACAAATCTAATAATGTCTAAAACTATCTTCCTTTAGGTTGACGTCACCAGTCGCCCTTATTTTCCCATCACCTCTCACAGGAACAGCTTGGTTTAGTGTGATTAAACTGCTCTTTAGTGTAGTTAAAGCACCGGGTCGGGTGGAGTCGTGTGTTGACTGACCTACACAGGTCTTCCCATCAGAGTGAAGCGCAAACTTCATGTGACATGAACATCTGGGCCCGTGATCCATCTCCTCACAGATGTGCTGACAGCCGCCGTTACCATAGTTACACGTCACTAAACAGGAACAACAACATGAGAGATTAGAGATCACTAACCTTTAATTGCTAACATCTATCAACCCAACCATCTCTCCATCCATCCATCCATCCATCCATCTCAATCTATTGTTCCATCCATCCATGTTCCATCCATTAATCCATCTTCATCCATCCATCCATCCATCAATCCATCTCAATCTATTGTTCCATCCATCCATCCATCCATCCATCCATCCATCACCATCTCCATCCCAATCTATCAATCCATCCATCATCCATCCCTCATCTCATATCTATCCATCCATCCATCCATCCATCCATCCATCCATCCAGTGCCCATCCATCCATCCATTCCATCCATCCATCCATCCGTTCCATCCATCCCATCCATATCCATCCATCCATTCCATCTGTTCCAATCCATCCATCATCCATCCATCCCCTCTCCTCTATTGTCCCATCAATCCTCATCCATCCTCCATCTCCATATTGTTCCTCCATCTATCCATTAATCCATATCTATCCATCCATCTATCTATCATCCATCCATCCATTATCCATCTCCATCTATTGTTCCATCCATCAATCCATCCATCCATCCATCATCCATCCATCCATTAATCCATCTCCATCTCCATCCATCAATCCATCTCCATCCATCCATCAATCTCTCCATCTATCATCATCCATCCATCCCCATCTCCATCTATTGTTCCATCCATCCATCCATCCATCCATCCATCCATCTCCATCTCCATCTATTGTTCCATCCATCAATCCATCTCCATCCATCCATCATCCATTAATCCATTATCTATTGTTCCATCCATCTATCTATCCTTTCATCAATCCATCCATCCATCTCCATCTTTCCATCATCCTTTCATCCATCAATCCATCTCCATCTATTTCCATCCATCCACCCATCATCCAATCCATCTCCATCTATTGTCCATCCATCAATCCATCAATCCATCCATCTCCATATATTGTTCCATCCATCTATCCATTAATCCATCTTCATCTATTGTTCCATCCATCTATCTATCCTTTCATCCATCCATCCATCCATCCATCCATCAATCCATCTCCATCTATCGTTCCATCCATCCTTTCATCTATCTATCTATCTATCTATCTATCTATCATCTTTCCTGCCCTCCATCCATCTATCCATCCATCCATCCTACCATCATTCTTCAGTCCGTCTATCCATCCATCATTCATCCTTCCTTCCCTCCATCATCCTTCTGTTCATCCATCTATCTATCTATCCTTTCATCCATCCATCCATCCTTCCATCATCCTTCTGTCCATCCATCTGTCTATCCATCCATCCATCCATCCATCCATCCATCATCCTTCTGTCTGTCTGTCTGTCTGTCTATCTATCTATCCAACAGTGATTGTACTCACATTTACAGTCTCGGCTGTTCTTGGTGAGCTGAAATCCCGGTCTGCACTCACAGGCGATGGTTCCTTTAGGCGTCTCTCTGCAAATGTGGGCACAGCCGTGATTTTTATCCATGCAGGTGGGTGCTTCTTTAGTTCCATTAAAACGCACTGCAGAACATAAAGAAAGGAGAAAAGAGACAGAAAGCATGATTACTTTACAGAAGAGAGATATCTGATTTGTTTACAATATCATGCAATAAATCCCTTTATATTTCTTTGATTCTAGTTTTGTCACATTGCACCAGGTAGCTCCAACCACAGTGAAATCTCATTGGTCCAAGTTTCAAGTCGGTAAGATTTTTTAATGTTTTTGAAAGAAGTCTCATAAGCTCAATTCTGGTTAGGAAATATTTTGATTACTGATGCATGACAAACACTTAAATTATTCTCAGGAACAGCAGCTTAGGGATTTCCTTCAGTTTACCCACAAATCTGAGCCCAAACACACATATAGCATACCAGCACACCTGTGAACATACACTAACATATACACAAGTTTGCTATTGGTGGATCTCATGTGAGTGACAGGTTGCCCCGCCCTCGTCACCAGAGAAGAGATGTCACTGCAAGAGGAAGGGGAAGTTATTTTGATTCAAAATTATGAGGGACACATGAATAAAAAATGTGCATGGATAAATCATTTATAAAAGATATTGCAATATTCTAGAATAAATAAGAAGAATTGTCACTTTTGATTTCATGGTGACTTTAAGAGCATTTGGAAGTCTGGTTTGGCTTGGTGAGAAAAGTATCAGCCGTTCAGAACCAGAGGAACTGGGTGAGTGTTGCTTTTCTTTGACTGACCCCAGATCAGAATCATGCTCATCAGTGTTTGAACAGTAAGAGGAGAATGAAAGCACCCCACTGACTTCAGACCCCAGGACGCATCTGTGTCAACAGACCCGTGGCACCCTGGGAAAGCAGCAGAAAGAGCCACGGGGAGCTGACGAGAATGTCTATACCCAAGGTTATATGAGAAAACAGCTTATATCACATTTATCTGACAGGGGTCAGTTATATATGCAGCCAAACCTCTAAAACTGAACCTTTACAGTAAAAACATGAACAGGAAAATACAGCAGTAATCTAAATGCCTTTCAACCACATACTACTTGCTTTTTTGTAAAGTATGTGAAACAAAATACATTATGCAGTTATAGTAGTTTAAACAGTAGCATAGATCTGCACGATTAATGGTTAAAAGATTGCAATCTAGATTCAAACACCCACCCACAATTCGCCTGTGTCTATTAAAACTTTGACAAAATCACACCTACAGTGCACAGCGTAAATGAGTACACCCCCTTTGAAAAGTAACATTTTAAACATTATCTCAATGAACACAAAAACAATTTCCAAAATGTTGACAAGACTAAGTTTAATATAACATCTGTTTAACTTATAACATGAAAGTAAGTTTAATATAAGTTAGATTACACATTTTTCAGTTTTACTCAAATCAGGGTGATGCAAAAATGAGTACACCCACAACCAAAAACTACTACATCTAGTACTTTGTATGGCCTCCATGATTTTTAATGACAGCACCAAGTCTTCTAGGCATGGAATGAACAAGTTGGTGACATTTTGTAACATCTATCCTTTTCCATTCCTCAAGAATGACCTCTTTTAGAGACTGGATGCTGGATGAAGAGTGATGCTCAACTTGTCTCTTCAGAATTCCCCATAGGTGTTCAATTGCATTCAGATCAGGAGCCACTGAATCACTTTCACCCTGTTCTTCTTCAGAAATGTGTTTAGGATCATTGTTATAATGGAAAAGTGCACGACAACCAAGGGCATGGAGTGATGGTAGCATCTTCTCTTTCAGTATAGAGCAGTACATCTGTGAATTCATGATGCCATCAATGAAATGCAGCTCCCCGACACCAGCAGCACTCATGCAGCCCCAGATAAGGACACTGCACTACCATGTTTCACTGTAGGTACCATGCATTTTTCTTTGTATTCCTCACCTTTGCGACGCCATACAGTTTTGAAGCCATCAGTTCCAAAAACATTTATCTTGGTCTCATCACTCCAGAGTATAGAGTCCCAGTATTCTTCATCTTTGTCAGCATGGGTCCTGGCAAACTCTAGGCAGGCTTTTTTTGTGCCTGGGCTTTAGGAGAGGCTTCTTTCGTGGACGGCACCCATGCATGCCATTCCTCTGCAGTGTTGGCCATATTGTGTCATGGGAAACAGTCACCCCAGTTTGGCTTTCTACTTCTTTAGATAACTGCAGTGAACTTGCATGCCGATTTCCTTCAATCCTTCTCAACAGAAGGCGCTCCTGTCGAGGTGTTAACTTCCATGGACGACCTGGACTTCTCTGTGAGATGGTTGCAGTTCCATCTTTTTTAAATTTTTGTACTTTTGCTACAGTATTCTGACTGATAAGTAAAGCTTTGCTGATCTTCTTGTAGCCCTCACCTTTCTGGTGTAAAGAAATGATTTTCTTTCTCAGGTCTTGTGACATTTCTTCCATGTGGTGCCATTGCTGACAGCATGAAATGGGTTTTTAACACCCTTTATAGTCAACTGTCTGCTGGACACCTGTGTAATGAATAATTAGACTCACCTGTGGTTGAATTCTTGTTAAATTAGACATTTGTAGTCTAAAATTAAGCTTTGCTCCAGAGACTTTCAGTGGGGTGTACTCATTTTTGCATCACCCTAATTTGAGTAAAACTGAAAATTTTGTTCTCTAAGTTATATTATTAACCTTACTTTCATGTTATAAGTTAAACATATGTTATATAAAACTTAGTCTTGTCAAAATTTTGGAAATTGATTTTGTGTTCATTGAGATATTGTTTAAAATGTTACTTTTCAAAGGGGGTGTACTCATTTACGCTGAGCACTGAAAATGTTCAAATCTGCGTTCGTGCTGCCACTTTTCCAGAGAGAGCAGTTGTCATGTTTAGGCATGAAACAGATTCACAAACCATTTTTCAACCACACAGTGTCATTATTTCAAATATTCATATCATAGAAGAACTGGGATAAAAGTTTATAGTCAGGATATAAACACTGATGTCTACGGACGCGAGTAAATCACCTCTTGAAAGTAATTTGATATTTCAAATAACGATTTTATTGATTACATCGTTACGCCAGTAGGTGGCGACAAGTGACTCTTAAAAATGTATTTGTCACTGAATCACTTATTCAAGAGATTAATTCAAAAGCTTCATACAGTAATGAAACAATTATGTATTTATGAGTGAGTCATTGAATCATTCACTCAAGCCATTTTTTTAAATAATTTATTCAGATTAATTAAACATTTTAAATAGACTGCAGCAATTAACATTTTGTCAGAACCTCTAGTAAATTACATGTTATTTTGTTTAGTTGTCTGATCAGAATCTTTGGAGAATTGTGATCTCTGTTTGAAACCAAAAAATCATGATTCTCAATTAATCCAGAATCGTGCAGCTTTACAGTAGTATGATTGTACATTGTTGTCACATGACCTCATCGCGTGCATGTGTAATTATGTGAGTGGCATCCAATTCAGTGTTGTTATTAACTAAATGCAAACCTATTTAAAAGTCATTTTTGTTAACTGAAATAAAGCTAAAATAAAATTTAAAGTAAATATTAGATGAAAAACTTAAACTTCAAAAAACATTAGAAATGTTGCCTTGGCAACTACAGTAACTAAAACTAAAATAAGTTAAAAAAATAAATAAATAAATAATTAAATAAAATAAAATAAGTTGTATTTTATTGTACTCAACATTTCGGTTATGTATTCCATGCATACAAAAAAATTGCACATATGCATCTTGCAGAAATAATACAATAAGAAGGCTAAAAGCCCAAAGTGTACTTCACTTTTTACTCAATGTAAATTTCATCATCAGAATAGTATGCGCTTATTGTATGCATACCGCTGGATTTTTGTAACCGCACGTACTTTGTGCGCGCAGGTCGCACGTGCACATTTCTTTTTTTTTTTTTTTGCAGTAATTATTTTATCCACAAGGTGGCAACCGTGCCCTGGGGGAGTCGAATCACAAAAATCTGCATAAACAGAACAGACCGGAACGAATGCAAGCTACAGCAACAATGGAGGCCTACACAGATGACTGATTGTGCCAAGAGGTTAAAAAGTACTGTCAACTCTAGCATGAAAGAATACAAAGATGCTTACATTGGTAGTAACTCGCAGTGAGAGATTGCTCAAAACTGCGCATGCGTCGAACGCCTGTGTATGCGTACGAGTCGAATGAAGTATACTTTGTGCGTTTGACAGTAAAAAGAAGTATACCCAGGGCTTAAGGTAGCATGCTATTCCCAACACAGCCTATAACTGTACATTTTAAATGTGCATATCTGCTAATTGCTTATTCAGTCAAATTTAGGAGTAACTAGTATGCTGCTCCAAGCACAGCCCATCTCTTAACAGGTTTGGTCAGTCAAAATGCTGCTAATAAAATGTAGCAGCTTAGGCCTCAAATAACAAACACAAAATACACTTTTAAAGACACACACACATATAGGCCCTGAGGCCAGTATTTTAGCAGATTTACAGGAAACCTTTCCTCTCCACACATGAAAACCACTGACAAATGTGGACAGAGGGGCGACAGGACCGAATGTTTTGGTTTCAATTGGTAATTCACAACCTTTCACATCTGCCGACATCACTTTGATTAATTAGAACCTTTTGTTTTCCATTTCTTCTGCCAGAAAACAAAATCGGACCATTTTTTATTCTCACACTCCTGGGAACTGATGTCTGAGGAACTTTCCAATTTCTCTAATTCATTCTCTGGGTCTAAATCTCCCCAGTTCTGCAGCCGTGAATGATAATGTTTCGCTGAGCGTTTCAACGTCATCCCCCAACAAAATCTGAGCTTTTGAGAATAAATGGCTCAGGCTCGATGTGCCGCATACTTGCACGATTCCTTGAAAAACAAACAGATGGAGAAACTTCTTTTGTTGGTAAACCACCAACTCCATACTCCATACAAGCAATTATGGGACAATATGAATGACATGCATTTTTTGTTTGCATTGCAATGTACTTTGCTTATAAGTTTGTGATGTATGATGTATGATGCCTTTGCTCATTAATATTAATTAAGTTATGCACAAATGATTTAAAATGATCTTGTACTATTTTTATGAATAAAAATCTGGCAAAAATGGCAGCTGCTTCAAACATTTTTCAGTTCTGAGCTCAAATACACTACTTTTCAAAAGTTTGGGGTCAATAGGATATTTTTTTCTGAAAGAAATTAATACTTTAATTCAACAAAGATGCACTGCACTGATCAAAAGTGACAGTGAAGACATTTTTCATTTTATTTTTGTTTTATTTTAGTACTTCTGACCTTTCTATTCATTGAATAATCATCGAAAAAAAAATTGTTTCCACAAAAATATGAAGTCACACAACTGTTTTCAACAATGATGATGATGATAAATGTTTCTTGAGCAGCAAATCAGCATCTTAGAATGATTTCTGAAGGATCATGTGACACTGAAGACTGGAGTAATGATGCTGAAAATTCAGCTTTGATCACAGGAATAAATTATATTTTAAAATATATTCACATAGAAAACAGTGATTTTAAAAGGTAATAATATTTCACAATTTTTAATATATTTTTGATCAAATAAATGCTGCCTTGGTGAGCAGAAAAGACTTAGCAACCCCAAACTTTTTAAACAGTAGTGTACATGTTTTCACTCTTTACTGTGCACACTTTCCTGCTACCCAGCAATCTTATAACACCACCTTTTCATGACTAGATCTTCCACACTTTTCATGAGGAGTCATGCAAAAGGACTTTATGAGAGAAAAAAGGTTTGGAAAAAGGTGTGCAGGTCACTTTATGTAGACCTCAAAAAATGAGACGTAAATCATGCAAGTTCAAAAACAGTCCAGAGAGAGAGAGAGTCATATCACTTACAGAGGGTCTAAGACCTCGTCGACTAGGAGAGCCTCTACAGACCCATTCATCATGGCCGGGTCAGGTTCGGGTGGGACCAGGCCCGAACACTCTCAAAAGAGCAGTAAAATTCTCAAGTGCTGATACAATGAGCCTTTTTTTCCATGCCGAGGTGCAGCCCACCCTCTGAGGTCGCCCCGTAACTCCCTGACGAATTCCTGCCGTTTTTATCATTACGAGCGTTATTCTAATCTCTCCCGAGACTCTCGGCTTAAGAAAAAATGAAGTTGAATGATCGGAAATAGGCAGAAATTCACACAAGCGTTCGGAAAAAACGATGGGAAAGCCATTTGAAGGGAATAAAAAGTGGCCGATTAGGGTCTGCGGCCTGTTAAAACAAATACAAGCCTGTTAAATGTGTCTATATGTGGGGAGAGGGGTGGGGGGGTTGAGTGAAACATGCCGAGACACTTTATTGAGTGACGGCCAGGGATGCGAGTTTGAGAAATCTTCCAAAATGAACAAGATTTCACAGAAGCGCACTGAAAAACTGCATTTAATTCAATTTTCTAGATCAAACGGTCACAATGCACTCACTCTAAAGGCTTTTCACGGATAATTATATAAAATCAAAGGCTCTAGAATGTTGCATCTTGCGTCATGATAGAATTACCGTAATTATGAGACTTTGCAAAGACTTGAAGAACAAAGAAAGTGCAACAGATAATGAAATGACACGAATACACTCTAAAAAATGCCGGGTTAAAAACAACCCAAGGTGGGTTTAAAATGGACAAACCCAGCGACTGGGTTAAATGTTTGACTAACATACTCGACAGTTTTATTTAACCCAACTATTGTTTAGAAATGACTATATGGCTGGCTTAAAATGAACCCCAAATAAGTTGGAAATTAAAAATCAGACACATAATTACTAGAGGCAACAATAATAATCAACAGTCATTTTTAAACAATAGTTGAGTTAAATAAAACTACCCAGCAGGTTGGGCAAACATTTAACCCAACCGCTGGGTTAAAACAACCCAATTGCTGGTTTTGTCCATTTTTCAACACAACTTGGGTTGTTTTTAACCCAGCTTTTTTTAGAGGTTGGCTTTTTCCTTTAACTGATCTCTAAACAGCTCAGTTCTTCCCTTTGGAAACTGCAATACCTTACCTGGAGCCTAAGGCATATTTTCTTCTTGCAAAGAAAAGGGTAAAAATTCCACTGTAATATCAAAGCTATCTCTTAAGGAACTCTCGGATCCAGGTCTCAGATCGGCTTGCCAACAATAACAGCAATCTGACATGAAGGACGCTCTCTGACGTCCTTGTATTCTTGAGTAAGCTTCAGGTTTTTAGCACCTTTCTGGAAGAGTTGGCGCAGTGAAAAGCTGCACTGATTGGTCGTTGGCTGATGTGTAAACACGACTCTTCTCAAGTCCCCTGAACCATAGATAGTTCATTTACAGACATGCTTTTTTCCTACAAGCCAAACAGCAAACCTGCAGAGTGTTTTGTGTGCATTGTGTAATACAAAGTTTCCAAACAAACATGAAAGGCCATATCGAAGTACGCTTAACAGCACAGAAACTGTTTCATGTTCTGATTGACCTATTATGCAGCTAGAACATAAGAAAAGAACAAATAAATATAACATATTAGCAGGTATGAAACAAATATAGTCCTCTGTGAAACTTTAGCTGCTGTAGACTCAGATCACAGTTTTACAGATGAAGTAATTAACACTACCTGTTAACAGTTAAACCCTGACACTTGCTCCTGAAGCATATAAAAATTGAATTTATGGGGTGTATATTGTAAAACGTCAACTATATTGAGGCCAGTCTGCAGCAATTTCCAAGAATAGAGTACACAGTGGTAACCAGTGACTTTTTAAATATTAATGTAACAAGTCTAACAATGTTTTCTGTAAACAAAACTAATTAGATAGATGAACTACTCTGGCATACAACCTCACAATTAATCATTTATTTGCTCATTCAAATTTTTAACATAAAAAGTACACCGCTCAAAATTTCAGCAACCATTCATTTTAGTTTATCTTCTCAAGGGACAATACTATAGAAATGAAACTTGGATATATTTTAGTCAATGTGATGCTTGTATAGCAGTACAGATGTACTGTCCTCTGAAAATAACTTGACATACAGCCATTATTGTCAAAATAGCTGGCAATAAAAGTGAGTACACCCTCAGTGATAACAGTTGTATGTTGTTTAACCATGCAAAGCCATATGTCCTATTTATCATGTTCATGTTTTTGTCTGCTTGACAGGACCATACAAAAGTGTTGATCTTGTATTAGAGCAGTTAAAATTTGGTGCTTTGAGTACAATTCTCTCATACTGATCACTGGATGTTCAACATGGCACCTCATGGCAAAGAACCCTCTGAGGATTTGAAAGATGGCCTAGGCTATAAGAAGATGGGTAACACCCTAAAACTGAGTTACAGTACAGTGGCCAGGGTCATAGAGAGAGGTTTTCCAAGACGGGTTCCACTCGGAACACAGGCCAAAGAAGTTGAATCAAAGAGCTTGTGCTGTGCGTCAGGTGCAGAAGCTGGCTTCAAAAAACAGATGCATGAGTGCTGCAAGCATTGCTTTAGAGGTTGCAGGAGCGGAAGGTCAGCTTGTCAGTGCTCAGACCATACGTCAGTTTGCATGGCTGTCGTCCCAGAAGGAAGCCTCTTCTGAAGCTGGCTCACAAGAAAGCCCGCAAAAAGTTTGCTGAAGACCACCTGTCCAAGGGCATGAATTACTGGAACCATGTCCTGTGGTCTAATGAGACTAAGATAAACTTGTTTGGCTCAGATGGTGTCCAGCATGTGTGGCGACGCCCTGCTGAGGAGTACCAAGAACATGATGTCTTGCCTACAGTCATGCATGGTGGTGGTAGCATCATGGTCTGGGGCTGCATGATTGCTGCTGGTACTGGGGAGCTGCACTTCATTGAGGGAAACATGGATTCCAACATGTCCTGTGACATCCTGAAGCAGAACATGATGCTCTCCCTTCAGAAACTGGGCTGAACGGCATGATAATGACCCCAAAACACCGCCAAGATGACAACTGCCTTGCTGGGAAGCTGAAGGTGAAGGTGGTGGAGTGGCCAAGTATGTATCCTATTGAGCACCTGTGAGGCATCCTCAAGCAGAAGGTGGAGAAGCACCATGTGTCTAACATCCAGCAGCTCCGTGATGTCATTATGGAGAAGTGGAAGAGGATCCCAGCAACAACCTGTGCAGCTCTGGTGAATTCCATGCCCAGGAAGAATAAGGCAGCGATAGATAACAATGGTGCTCACACAAAATATTGACACTTTGGACACAATTTTGACATGTTCACTAAGGGTGTACTCACTTTTGTTGCCAGTTATTTAGACAATAATGGCTGTATGTTGAGTTATTTTTAGAGGACAGTAAATCTGTACTGCTATACAAGCTGCACATTTTACACATATTTTTATATATATATTTTACAATATATTTACGTGTATTTAGGCAAAATTATGAATTGATGTTCATTTGGAAAACGTTTGAAAACACATTTATTAGGCCTAGCTGACAACAGTCGCTGTAATCAAATGGAAAAGGTTAATGTAGCTGTAAAGGTCAAAATTTGCGCACGGCACGCAGGGGTAAAGCATCTAGCACATGACTTTGGGACAATTAAACAATTCTAATGGACCATTAAACATTTAACAAGTTGATATAAATGCCAATGAGTGGAAACATGGAGACGAAGAGACTGTTATTGGATGGTTGCTCTCTACAAGCAATTCCACAGAAAGCAAGGAGCAAAACAACATTTAGATGAGTGTAATCAATCTGGATGGAAAAAAATGACAGCAGAAAAGCCTATCCACCATTTAAATGATGTTTGTTCAACAAATACACCAGCAGATCTGATTCTACAAGGACATAAGAAGCAAACAGATATTTGATTTGCATTTCGGTTTGATTACTCTAAGAGAACAGTTCTTACAGAACTGCATTTAATCAGAAGCCATTCGGGCTTGGCAGAGCTGTATCTCCTCTTCTTTCTAGCCTAAAGCAATGGGCTTTCTCAGTTTGATGAGGTTATGAATCTGAAAAAAAAAATGACTAGGTTTCTGTTTGACACCTCAGGGATCGAGGTAAACTTAAATTTCCAGCATAGAGTTGGACTAACGTTTAGGTCACTGGAGCCCTGCAGACTCAGTTTAGCACGGAATCCTGGAAATTACATGTGATTACATGTGACAAGCACCTTTGATGCTTAGCAATTATGAACTTATTTATATACAGAATGCGTTCCAAAAACAATCCTCACATGGTTTCGTAATGATTTGAACTCCAGTCTGCGTCGCTGGAATACTTGCAATTGGAATGACCAGATAAGACATGTTTTCCTCAGAAACTCTCTGGGTTTTTTTTTTTTAAATAGGCAATGTGAAAAAAACATTGCACGTGCATATCAGGCTTGTTCGATTATGACAAAAACCATAATCACAATTATTTTGGTCAACAGTGAGATCACAATTATTGACCATGATTGCTCATTTACTTTGGAAATATCATGCATCTGTTGTTATATAAGTTATAAAATTAGATAAATAAAGCATAATATATACCATTCAAAAGTTTGGGGTCAGCAGAATCCTGAAAAAAAAAAAAATTAATATGTTTCTTGAGCAAATCAATAATGATTTCCGAAGGATCACGTGACACTGAAGTAATGATGCAGTTTTGCATCACAGGAATAAATTACATTTTAAAATATATTCACATAGAAAAGAGTTCTGTCATGACAACTCTGAGTGTTTGGCATGGTAATGGATATGACAATGTTGATATGTTTGGTCTTGGTGGAATATATCTGCTACACTGCTGCTGTTATTGCTGCTGCTGCTGGTTATTGCAGTCGCTGCTGTTATTGCTGCTGCTGCTGTTATTGTTGTTGCTGCTGTTATTGCTGCTGCTGTTGGTTATTGCTGTCGCTGCTGTTATTGCTGCTGCTGTTATTGCTGCTGCTGCTGTTATTGTTGTTGCTGCTGTTATTGCTGCTGCTGTTGGTTATTGCTGCTGCTGCAGAGCAAGTACGGGACTTGCTACTGCCAATACATACACAACATGCTGCTGCTGTACAATATAGCATACATGAATTACCTGTAGCAGATCTATACAGGTGGAGCTGGGGAAGGTGGAGGGCTTCTAAAAGCACGCTGCAACTGCTACAGCAAATGCTGATCAGTATTTGAAGGTTGAGCAGCGAGCTCATTGGCTATTGATACAGCAGGAACCAATCAGCTGTGCCCTATAGAGAATGATGTGATTGCAAGCAGATTGCAATATCAGCCTGCGCCATCTAGAGTTTTATGACAGAACTTTGCATTTATTCTAAATTCCAAAAATGTTTCACAATATTACAGATTTTTCTGTATTTTTTAACACATAAAATAATTTTTTTTAAAAATCAAAATAATTGAAATTAACCGTAGTGCACCAAAAAATACTGAGAACAGCGAAACATTTAGTGTGACGCTGTAAATAAAGGGGTGTACAGGATTTATACCCCAAGACACATCAAGAACATCACTACAAACTGGACTGCGGCAATATAAAAATGTTATGTCTAATCTTGTTTTCATAATTCATATTCATAATTGTTGGAAACAAAAATCATAATTGAAAATAACATTTGATGAATCGCCAAGTCTAAGTCAGATAGAGTCAGTCATGAAGCAGCAAAATTTGACTCTTTGCTATATTATATTCATATGACTGGTGCAGTAAATTTAAGTATCAAAAAACACCATTACCTCACTCAGATTTCAAAATGAAATGGTTCACATTTGCTTTTGCATTGAATGTCCCTGGTCTTATTTGTGCATGATTTATGTCAGAATTTATGCACAATAAGACCAGAAGTTTTTGTGCAAAAAAGTGTCATCATTTGGCAAAAAAAAAAAAAAAAAAAAAAAAAAATTGTATCTCTGCTAAAGACACATGATATGAAGAATCATCTGTGTAGCTCAAATGACCAAGACAAATTATGCGCAAAATTATAATACTATAGAACTATCAACACTACTATATCATGGCCAAACATATTCTCTCCTCTCCATTCAAAAACCAACGAATATCTCTTTGTACGCAACAAAACATCACATTACAGAAGTTAAATATGTTGCACATGCAGTTTCATGTTGTAAATGCACAGAATTTTTAATCAATGTGTTAATATGCAACTTAATATCAACATGAAATCACAAAAAGTCTCTCAATTTCTTTAAGTTTATGGAAACACATCCACTAAACGGCACAATACTATGCATATGTGTGTTTATTACACACACACAGTCACTCACGTGTGTGTGTGTGTGTGTGTGTGTGTGTGTACTCATGTAAGCCATACGTCCAGTGAGACCCTCTGAAACAAACGAGACTTTAAGACTAAGGAAGCAGTTTTTTATTACTAAGCAAACATTTCCCAGACCACTGCAACATAAAAAAAAAAAAAACCACACATGGGCTGACATTCATGAACTTTAAAAGCTATTTGTACTGTGCAGGTGTGAGAAACTGAGGAAAAAAGCAACAAAATGGGACCTACAGTAAAACTTGTAACCACGTCTGTGATGCATTATCAACTAAAGCAATCAGAGCTGACAGACCATCACTGTGTGAAACTCTAGTGCTATTATTGTATTAGGCTCAAATTCTGCGGTTTTTATGGAGGGGGTCAAATTGACCCTAACTGGATTCAATACAATTCACCAAATTTTCTTTTTCTTTTTCAACTCTCTTTTTTCAACTCTCGCCACCCGGAAAAAAAATGGCAAGTGCTCCAATTGAAAACAACTGAGAAAAAAAAAAAAAAACTCTGGCTTTAGGAAAAGTGTTTTGCTGGACACAGTCTAAATAAGAAAGTCACAAAACTGTGATAAAAGCCATCATAGGTTAATAAGTATCTGAGACAAATCGAAAATCGACATGATGGCATTCGCAAGCCTTTTATTCCTTCTATAATGTAACATTTCCTGGCAAAACCTATATAGTCTATAGCCTATATAGTTTGCAGTGGATTGTTGACCAAGACGTGAATGCTGAAGGTCAAGTTCACCCTCCAGAGCATCTCCGAGAGACGATGAATTTGTGACGTAGAGTTTGATTGGATGCATGACCTTTGACATGAACAACAAAAGCATTTTCCCTGCGGCCCGTGAAAGAACAGACCCCAATTCTGCATTCGTCACCCACCAGAACCGCAATTCTGCAGCTTCACCCGGTGAACATTGTTTTGTTTGATTAGCAAGTACTTCCTGTGACATTTCTGCACAGCCTGAAGCACTGAAGGGACTTCATTTCCTCTAGGTTTATTCTCCACTTGCTCTGCGTCCATCTGAGAGACTTTCTCTGTGATTTAAGAAAGTGTTTGTGAAGACAACCAGACAGTGCACACCACCACAAGGTATCAACTGAGCTGCGATGACTAGTCAGAAGACGTTCCTATTTGCAACATCTGAGGTTGAATTGTTTCATTTAAATCATTTACAATTTTTTTTTAAGAAAATGAAAAAAACAATTTGATTGATTTCATTTAAAATAGTAGTTATTTTTTTAATATAATACAAATATTTTTAAAAAGTGATAAATATTAAAAAGTTAAAAAGTTGTGATAACATTACTTCAATAAAAATAAATAAAATATAAAAAAAATAATAATTATTAATATTAATATTTAAAAAGTAATATTCTAAAATATTTTTTAAAGTAATATTAATATTCAAAAAAGTAAAAACAATTTAATAATATTAATATTTCAATAAAAAGTAAGTTATTTTTTAATATTCTAAAAATATTATATTAATATTAAAAAGTAATATTAACATTATAAAATATATTTTAATAACAAATAACAAAATTTCAATTAAAATGTAAAAAGTTAAAGGTTTTATAATATTTTTAAAATATTTAAACATTAACAATAATATTAACATTTAAAAAGTAATATTAATATTTAAAAAGTTACAAGTTTTTAATAATATTAATATTTCAACAAAAGATTAACAATAGTTATTTTTTTAATATTACAAAATATTTAAAACTATTAATTATTAATATTAATATTCAAAAAGTAATATACTAAAGTTAAAACATTTTAAAAAGTTAAAAGTAAAGTTAAAATATGTTTATTAATATCATAAAATATTAACAAATTAATCATAATTATTATTAATATTAAATTAATATTGAGAAATATTAATATTTAAAAAGTTTAACAAGACATTTGCATTTTCAGTGTTCTCTACTGCGGTTAATGGTCACATTACATGCAGGTAAACAAAAACGTTGTTTTTAAATTAAAACATTTTAAATTAAAAAAAATTAATTGTTTTAAAATGTTAAAATTATTTTATTCATTATTCATATTCAAATTATTTATTCATTATTTTATTGTTATATATACATTTTAAAATGATTATTTCTTAAATAATTTTTATTTTTAAATTATTTCTTTATTTTAATTTGACATTTTTATGATGTTTATTAATTATTAGCTTTTCGTCAACTCATGAACCCTGGTTTGGGAATCCCTGCTTTTAAAGAAAATAAACCAGTGGCGTACAACGTTCACGTAACCCAATTCCTCTTGTTCCTGGAGTGTTGACTGGGTGAGCTTTCTGTTTGACTATCATCTACACATGCTATCCGTCAATCCGTCATCACACGGGGATGATGAATTACATCACTCTCGCAGTCGGATTGTCCAACACCATCTCTTCCTAGACCGCAATTATCTGAAGCACAATGTGCTGCAACAATAACTGTAATAGCAAACAGATGACAGGCTCTCCTTCTGATCTCAACAGAAGTATACAGCTTTTCGAAATCGAAACGTTTCTGGATTTATGGTGCCTTAACCTCTCCGCCCAAGAGGTTTTAATCTGGAGCAATAAAACTAATATTAACATGAAATATGAGGGATTAACAACGGTATTTATCAAACTCATTCCAACAGGGGAAAAAACGACAGAATATAGACAATAAAGGCCTTGAATCAGAGGGGCAGCGTTTGAAACACACGATCCAAGACTCGAATAACAGTGTGCTTATGAAACGCAAACATTGACAAGTTCAGCGGGCCAAAAGCATCTCCTGAGATTCGGCTTTGAAGAGAGCAGCGGTTTTCCACTGACATTGTTAAATCACAATGTAAACGGCACAGGAATAATGGCTGTGTTCAGAATGAAATACATACTACTTACTGAATACTATGCAATATGTCAAGTATACAGACTACTACTGTTTAAAAATAACACATGAAAAAACAGCATTCTGTCATTAGGGATGTACTGTCACCTAAAATTATTATCCAAAACTATTAAAAACTGTTTTCAGTAATTGAAATAAAATAAATTCAAAAATTCAAATAAAAAAAAAATCAATACAAATAAAAAAATAAAAAATTAAATAAAACAAAAAATTAAAAAATAAATAAAATTAAATAAAAAATGAACCAAACCTAAGATATAATATATATAATATAATATAATATAATATAATATAATATAATATAATATAATATAATATAATATAATATAATATAATATAATATAATATTTAAGGTTTAAAGATGAAAAACCTAAACTTAAAAATCTTAAATGAATGTTAGAAATGTTGCCTTTGCAACCAACTGAAATATAAAAAGTTTAAGTTAAAGTACTAAAATTACTAAATCTAAAACTGAAATAAAAAGCTAAATAAAATATAAAAAAAATTTATAACAAAAATGAAAAAAAAAACATAAATCTACTAAAACCTAAAGTAAAGCTAAAATGAAAAATAACATATAAAAATGGAAGATAACAAAATATTAATAAATATTAAAATAGTATATAAATAATACTAAAATAACACTGGTTGTCACACGATCATTGCATGTGAGTGGATTCCAGTTAATTAATTATGCAAGTGAAAGCTATTTTACATCTTCGATTTGATACTCCAATCAAATAGTGCATCAAAAAAGAGATTCATCATGTTGAGTGCATTGCATTATGAGATACAGTCGTGTTCAATGCAGTTGTATAACTCACCGTTAAACAAATCTAGTAGGTCATCCAAATGTTCTGTGACCACAGAAAACAGACATACTGTGCACAGTATACATGCAGTACTATACACTGGGGATATAGTGAGAGTAGCATGTTAGCATGCTCTTCTGAACTACGACTGTATTCAAGCTGATCATGCTCTCACCTTTGGGCCTCTGGATGCAGGTGTGCTGGTTGTCGGACAGGAGAAATCCGTCACGGCATCGACATTCGTAACTCCCCATCATGTTGACACAGATCTGCTGGCAACCGCCGTTTCCTTCTGCGCACTCGTCAACATCTGACGGGAGACAAGATGCAAAAACAGTCATCGTTATAATTATGCTTCATTTATAAATATATACACGATCATTCAAAAGTTTAGGGTCGATAATATTTGTAATGCTTTTGATAGAAGTCTCTTCTGCTCACCAAATCTGCATTTATTTGATCAAAAACATAGTACAATTACTAATATTTTAAAAAATATATTATTATAATTCAAACTGTTTTCCATGTGAATATATTGAAAAATGTAATTTATTCATTAATGATTTTCAGCATCATTCCTTCAGTTTCAGTGAAACCCCTGCAGACCTGATTTTTTTCCACTGAGCAAAAATTGTTTATATCCACTTGATATTTGCTTTTCTCTATGGAAGCTTGCTTTCATCATGATTTTCTCACAATTGTGTGATTTAAAGTCAGAATTGCGAGTTTTAAAGTCAGAATTGTTGATTATGATTATTGATTATGATTTCACTTTTTTAACTTTAGTTAGTGTGTAATGTTGCTGTTTGAGAATAAGCAACATCAGCAAAGTTATGACACTCAAATTTCAATGCAAAGGGAGATATTTTAAGAGCTTTTATTCATTTATTCATTTATTAAAGAGCTTCTTCCTGGGTTGGTGACATCACAAACCCCAAAATGTACATAAACTCCGCCCCCGAGAACACACAACAAAGCGGGTGAGGCCATGTTGGTCTGCTTTAGAGAAGAGGAAGAGTTGTTGTAGTAGAGTGTTGTTGTCATGCCGTCATTTTACACCGGACTGCTTCACAAACGAGGATCAATTCAACACTGGATTTGCACAAAAGATGAACATGACGGCACATGCTAGTGGATGAGTTGAATCAACTCCACAGCAACTACATAAATTTATCCACTAACCATTCAGAAACGTCCAGTTTCCTTCTAAAAGTTGTAACTTCTTCCTGAGTCTCTCCATCAGTGTCGACTCCGGTTTGAACAATGTAAGGCTGAACACCGTTACTGACAATCCTCATTTTGGCTGCGTGAGATTCTCCAGATTTGTTGTTGTTGAGCTGCTAAAGCTCCGCCCTCTTCTGGAAAGGAGGCGGGAGCAGCAGCTCATTTGCATTTAAAGGGACACACACAAAAGCGGCGTGTTTTTTCTCACACCCAAATAGGGGCAAATTTGACAAGCTATAATAAATGATCTGTGGGGGATTTTGAGCTGAAACTTCACAGACACATTCTGGGGACACCAGAGACTTATATTACATCTTGTAATATAATAGGTCCCCTTTTATAAGCTTTGAAATGCTTGCACAAATTTCACAACCTGGCACACAACTAAATGATGAGGGTCCTGCTGATATCTTTCAACACCTGATGTCTATTGTGATGGACATTAAACTCAAAAAAATCCTGTGTTTTACAACTCTGAAAGATCTTCTAATCACTTGATACTACGACAATTATAATATGCTAGTTGATGAGGCTAAAATTAGCATATAAAAGATAAAAAAAGGGTTAGCCATGCTTGTCTTTTGTGATGCCTGAATCTCAATCAGATTAAGTTAGGGATCATTTCTTCATTATGATTGGTTGATTAGGGCCCAATCAGTGACCAGACATTACTCATATTATGAAAAAATATTTTTTGGTTTAAACCAAAAACCACGTAATGTCCATTCCATTGAAGGGGCTATAAAAATGGCATATAAATTATTATTCCATTTATAATAATATAAAACATTTATTGAAGCTATAAAACTGCAAAAATGCCTCTTCAGAAATAATCCTAACAACAAATTATTATTATTATTGACCACTCACATTTATGTATTAACACCTATTCAATTAGGTTGTGGTGTAGTTTCTCATTTCACATGCAAAGTGGATGGCCAATCATAACAGAGCTCTTTTACATATAGAAAAATGCTCATGTGAAACTAAATTACTATAAAAGCTTGATTAAGAGTGAATTACAGGGTAAGACCTCATGAATCTGAACATCTCTCATGCTCAGTCTAAACAGTCCACAGAGACATTTTTCAGAGTTTGTTTGATACATTCTTGCAGCTCTGATGTCCATTTGTGGTGTTGATACGTGACTCAGAGGGTCGACTCGCTCAGGACGGACACGGTTGGATCATTAATCAGTATGTCCTGTAGATACAGTTTCTCATTCTGCCAGGCTGTGTGAACTTTAGTGTGTATGTGTTCTGGCTTAAAAATACTGCTGACCTGCTTGTGTGAACTTGCATCGATTCTGTTCGTGTTGATGTTGTTGGCACCTCTGCTTTGCAATAGTCTCCACAAGGAAAACTTCATAACAAATAATGTCTTAATGAAAACGTAACAAATGCACAGACAGAAATGTCATTAGCTCAGTATAAAAACAAAAGTCAATGCAAAGTCCCACCGTGGCAGAAAAACAAACCTGTGTGTGTTGATAGACTCGTCGTCATTTGGGCTTTATGGTACATTATTACATAACATGATCATTCAACAGCTGATTAAAAGCCAATACATTTAAACCTGCAGTATAATGTTAAATGACATGAAGGCCAGTTTCCCAAACTCAGATTAATCCTAAACCAACATTTCAACTGAATTATTTTATTATCTTTAGGGATTAGTCTGTCTTTGACTGATGCACAATTTTATAGTAAGCTTCTTTGAAAACTACTATGGCAACTATGTTTCTACCAAAATATCATACAATCATAATGAAATAATCTTGGATCTCCTTCAAACCATGTCACAAGCTTTTATGGTATTTATTTTAGGGCACTACAGTTACCACGGTAAATTAAGTGCCCACACACACACACACACGAGTATTATATATACACACACCGATCAGGCATAACATTATGACCACCTTCCTAATATTGTACTGGTCCCCCTTTTACTGCGAAAACAGCCCTGACCCGTCGAGGCATGGACTCCTCTAGACCCCTGAAGGTGTGCTGTGGTTTCTGCATCAAGATGTTAGCAGCAGATCCTTTAAGTCCTGTAAGTTGCGAGGTGGAGCCTCCATGGATCGGACTTGTTTGTTGAGCACATCCCACAGATGCTCGATTGGATTGAGATCTGGGGAATTTGGAGGCCAAGTCAAACTTGGAGGCCAACACCTCAAACTCATTGTTGTGCTCCTCAAACCATTCCTGAACCATTTTTTCTTTGTGGCAGGAGCATTATCCTGCTGAAAGAGGCCACAGCCACCAGGGAAAACCGTTTCCATGAAAGGGTGTACATGGTCTGCAACAATGCTTAGGTAGGTGGTATGTGTCAAAGTAACATCCACATGGATGGCAGGACCCAAGGTTTCCCAGCAGAACATTGCCCAAAGCATCACACTGCCTCCGCCGGCTTGCCTTCTTCCCAAAGTGCATCCTGGTGCCATGTGTTCCCCAGGTAAGCGATGCACTCGGCCATCCATGTGATGTAAAAGAAAACATGATTGATCAGACCAGGCCACCTTCTTCCATTGCTCCGTGGTCCAGTTCTATTTCACATGTCACTGTTGGCTCTTTCGGCGGTGGACAGGGGTCAGCATGGGCACCCTGACTGGTCTGCAGCTATGCAGCTCCACACACAACAAACTGATGCACTGTGTATTCTGACACCTTTCTATCAGAACCAGCATTAACTTCTTGAGCAATTTGAGCTACAGTAGCTCGTCTGTTGGATCGGACTCCCCACGTGCATCAATGAGCCTCGGCCGCCCATGACCCTGTCGCCGGTTCACCACTGTTCCTTCCTTGGACACTTTTGATAGATACTGACCACTGCAGACCGAGAACACCCACAAGAGCTGCGGTTTTGGAGATGCTCTGATCCAGTCGTCTAGCCATCACAATTTGGCCCTTGTCAAACTCACTCAAATCCTTACGCTTGCCCATTTTTCCTGCTTCTAACACATCAACTTTGAGGACAAAATGTTCACTTGCTGCCTCATATATCCACCCACTAACAGATGCCGTGATGAAGAGAGAATCAGTGATATTCACTAATCGGTGTATATATACATATATATCCTTTTTTATTTATAATTATTATATTATTATTATTATTATTACTATTATTATTTTAAAGCAACATGTCCCAAACACTTTTCCTTCAGACAGATAGATAGATAGATAGATAGATAGATAGATAGATAGATAGATAGATAGATAGTAAATAAATAGTGTAAACACTCTGTCTAACACATGATGAGAGACCTTAGTACCACTGACAGCAGGTACTGCGTTGAGTTAAGCCCATTTACTACTAAAACTCAACTGTGTTCTTTAAAAGCACATCAAGGTTTGGCTCCTGTCAAACTGACAAGTGTGTGTGTGTGTGTGTGTGTGTGTGTGTGTGTGTGTTCTCATTCCAGACGTTTCTGTGTGTCATCTGCCTCTCTGAGGATGAGACTGCAACCTGATCTCTCCCTTAGATACGTTGCATCAGTGTCAGGCTGTATACACAAGCTTGCGCTTAATAAACCTTCATGCGAAACTAATTTTCTGTCTATTTATCCAGTGTTACTAAGGCCTTGGGATAGAGTTTCCAATCTAGACCATTTTCAGCCCAGCCGAGGGGGGGAATATAACCATTTCCCAGCGCTCTCATTCACTCACTCACACACACACGCACACACGCACACACACACAGTCTCGCATTCCCATCATTGGACAACTGGTAATACAAAATTACCTGCATCAAATTTTTTTGTCCTCGCTGGAAGTGAAAATGCTGAAAAAACAAAAATCAATGTAATCAGAACATACTGGATGTTTAATATGCGTGGTGCAGATGTCATTGTGGGTGTGGCTATCGAACATATCAGAATTATAAAGGCCAGAAATGTACTCTATGTGAATACACATTGTTTTAACATGCATTTTTATTATTGAAGCAATAAAAATCAGGGTGCTAGAGTTTCCTTCAAAAATTTTATTTGTTGTTATTATTAAGTCAATAGACAAGTAATATGCTCTGCAATGAGAAAGCGGACAGTATAAGGTGACAATTTTACGCCAGTTTAGCAGTGCTGAGACTGAAATACACATTTGTGTTCCATTACAAATTGCATATTGACATTTTAGAACACCATGAGTGAAACTGAGCATCAAAAGCAGCTAAAAAACACAGCTGGGAGCTTAAACTAGATTTTCTATCAGGGTATATTTACAGTTTTGCATAGAAGTATTACTATCGACGGCAATCAGGTGCTCGTCTACTTATCTTTCGCCCCTCCAAGCATTTGGAAACCATTTAACGTATGCCGACATCCTTAACGACCGTTAAACGTTTCCACAGAACTTGCATTAGTATATTTGCATGTGCAGAACTTCACCGAGACCCTCACGCTTCAAACCCCAAACACCTTGCTCGTGGAGCACAAACAAACCAATGATTTCCTGCCGCGTTGAGTTTTGTGAAGCTCTCCTGGTCAGCGGACTGTATTAGGGACATGTGTTATGTGCATGCCGCGGCCGGCGTCCAAAGCAAATATTTGGAAAAGGAACAGGATTCTGGTGAAACCCGGAGCAGAGCTCATGCTATTTGCACTTAAAACATTTCTTAAAAATTCTCCTGAGAGGACTCCTCAGTGTTGAAAAATTCCCTCTCTTTTTCTTTCTCTTATACCTGGTTCCGGGTCCTTTTCCGCAGTCAGTCCCTCCTTACCTTTTCTGCACTCTATCCCTTCCTGTGTGCCTCACTGAATGACAATCAATCACTCAAAATCAGGAGGAAATTATGAGGTTAAGATGGTGGTGCCAGAACCTGATTTGGCAGCGCTGGGGAGATTTTTAATCATAAAGTTAATTTAATCATAAAATTACTACTGTTTTGCATTAATAAGTGCAGTTACTAATAATATTACATGTTTGTTTATTGGAAATTTGACAGTAAAGCACAGAGCTTGAATTGAGATGCAGATAAAATTAATTTTTATTAACAACAGTAACATGCAAAAACCTAATTTTTTATAGGGAAAATGTAAATATTCTACTCTTATATGTACCATTGTTCCTTTATACTATCATACTGAACTGACCGACAGCTTCAGTGATTATCTTTACTTGTTTTCTGTGTAATTCAGTCACAATTTGAAGAAAAGTTTTTGTTTTTCATGAGACTTTGTGACTTTTTTTCCCCATAAATTAGGGAGTGGAAATGGCTAATAAGTCAAGAAGTGCTCCTCTGCTGCCATCTACTGGTTATAGTGGTAATTCCATGTCCTTTTTTTAAAATAAAAGTGTTTGTTTGCCACAAAGTTTTAGTTTTCCTACATCTTCATCAAATCATCATTAAATTAACATTCAAATTTGATAATATTAAGAGCTGTGAAGTGCTGAAGCACTTGAAAGCCCTTGAAAAGTGCATGAATTTCACTCTTAAAAGGTTGTACGAACCTTGAGATGAATAACGTAAAAACATTACACTATTTCTTCCACAATACCATGGTTACAGTTAGCCTTTACTTTTAAATCCATGGTGAATTTTGGTGATTTGTGGAATGAAAAGCCTTCTAAACTTGTTCGTTCATGGCACAATGTTTCTCTTGGCTTCCACGTCAGCGCAGCACTTTCTTCACTTCGTTTTTATTCTCGAGCACTGACTCTTTCGCTAAGCTGAACAGCCAACCGAAGTTCTCTCTCTGTCGCAGACAGCACCAATGCCAACGGACGCCGATTCCACATGCTCAATCGGCCAAAAAGCTCCCAGTGATGTCCGACTAGGGCCGACGGTACGGACACACCACTAAAACTGGACGGCTGACACTTAACGACAACTCATACAGACATAAAATACATATTTTATACTTTATATAGGCTATTATATAGTCTATATAACTTGTCATAGCTAAAAAAAAACAGTTGAAGTTTCATAAATCATAAAAGCCAAAACAATTGCAAAAATTCAATATGTGAATATTATGCTCAGCAATGATGATTGTTAAATTTTGAATGTGTCCCAATGTTTAGCCAATAAACAAATATTAATTTTATTTATTCATTCATTTAAATGTATTTATCGGCTAAACTATGTTTTGCATATTGAATATTGCATTTTCATCTATATTATCCAGCCTATTTTCTGTTTCTGCTGACAGCTAAAATGGCCTTCTATGGCAATAACAATTGATTTCATATTAATTTTACATCAGTTTATAATAATAAAAATAATAATAAATTAATGTAAAATTAAATTGATATTGGTATTTTTGTCTGTCAGGTGAAACAAAATAAGATAGTTAAAGCAAATGAAATAGATGCAATAGTCATGCAGATATCATGCTGTTGTCATCAGTGATGGATGAATTTGAAAACAAAAATCTGTGGGAGATTTTCAAATTTTAATCATAGAATTTCTTTTAAAAAGTAGCACAAAATAGAGATGGCACAGCTACGGCTGAAATTATCTACAAAAAGCTTGAAAAGAGTGCTGTTCGAGCTGAATTAATTGATGAAGATTGTGAAGGACATCAATACAACACAAGCGCTGCAATCAGACGGCCGTTTCTCACAGTTTCTCAAAGAAGCATCTGTGAGCAAATCAATCTGTAAATCAATCCGTTAAATGCTCCATTCAGGCGCAACCTGCACATTGATTGCATGAAATAAACAGAAGAAAATCATCATTATGCATCAAGCGGGATATGTTTCATCCCGCTTGGATTACTGAAATGCATTGTATCTGAGTGTGAGTAAGGCCTCTCTCTCTTTCTCTTGCATGCAGCTTGTTCAGAATTCAGCTGCCAGGTTTTTAACTGGTATTAAGAAGAGAGAGCAGATTAGTCTTGTGCTATACGATACATAATTCATTACAAAGTGCTGCTATATGTTTTTAAAGCTTTGCATGGCTTAGCATCAGAGTATGTTTCTGACTTAATCAGTCCATCTCAATCTAATAGGTCTCTTTATCGTGGTGTTGAAAGTGCTTTAGAAATAAAGTTTGAGTTGAGACTCTGTTAAAGGGAGAAAGAGTTGAGTACTCAGGTACTACTGCTTCAGTGAATAATAAAAAATGAGACCAATGAGCAAGGTCAAATTTATTTTGCCTTAAGTATGAAGGTAACCAAAGATAACATTAAGAGTATATGGGTCCAAAAGCCAAATCCACACAAAAAAAGAGTCTTTTCCTTCCCACTAAAAACACCATGTTATTTTCAGTCTTTCTTCTGTGTGAGAACAGAGTCAAACCGAGATCACACTAACCTTGGAGCAAAAGTTATTTGGTATCCTAAAGAAACCTTGGGATGGGAGAGACTCGTAGTCAATAGAATAAAGATACTCTAGAAGTGGGTTGTTTATTTTACCCACAGTTCATTTGTGTAAAGCATTCATTTGTGAAGAACAGAACACAGAGTTACAAAAGAGTTAGTGAAGGGTGTATGAAAGATAACAGACAGGCTTAGATATCAAAAGCGCGGGCTGCAGTGGGCCGCGGGACAGCAGATATAGATAATTTAAGACCCGCATACATGAGTACAGCTCATCCATACAGCATCACAAATGATCCACGGCAAAACATGCGACTGACACTAAATCGATTGGAACAAAACATTTGTGTGTGTAACAAGATGAGGCAAGAGCGATTCCAGAACATTTTTGAGAATTAAACATGCTATTTTTTTTAGCAGTTATCAGTACATATAGTACATATAATGTTTGTGTGTGTGTATATATATATATATATATATATATATACATTCACCCTGAGCACTATTTTAGTGTGTTCACTATTTTATATTTTATATTCATCCCAAATTTTACTTTAATACAGTAATATTTTGACCTAAATATTAAGTTAATATGATAAAAGTTATCTAAAAATGTGAAATCTAAAAATGCATTGACACTGTTTATTTAGAAAGTTTAGAGAAATTTGCTTGAACAATATTATACAAATCAATCATGTCAATTTATTCCTACACCCTAAAAAAAAATGTGTTGGCTCAACAAAAAAAAAAATTAACGCAACAGTTTGTATCAATTTTATTTATTTATTTATTGAGTTATGGCAACTTTGAGTGAATTTATGTTCAATCAACAAACTACATTAAGTTAGAGGAAGTTAATTTGTAGCATAAACACAAATGTTTAAGTTGATTACTTAAAAAAATTAAGTCGCTCCAACTACCATAGCTGTAGCCCTCGAATAAATTAATCTGATCTATTTCAGTTCAAATCAACAGCTATCATAGCACATGCTAACAACTTATTTAGCATGTATATTTAATGAACAAGTAAGATATTTCTTGTCACTGGCATTATCACAGTCATTGCTTATAGAGTCAATGTAGTGTTTACCTTCATGTATCTACTCTTCAACACAATGATAACCACAAGAACTTTACAGAAACTCTTTTAAATGTCGCGTTTTCCCGTTCAGCGCCACGTCCTTAAATTAGTAAATGCATTTGCGCCAGTTAGTGCGCCCATGGGCGTGCTGGTCTAAAAAAGAGGTGTGTTCAGGCGCATTGCCGGCGCATTGCTATTTTAAGGAGCTGAAAATAAACTGCGCCATAGACCAACTCAAACCTGGTCTAAAGTCTAAAGTCAATGGCGCAATATTTTTTTGTTAGAGCGCGTTGGTAGAAACCGCGCCTCTGGGCGCGTCCACAGTGCGCGTTGACTTTGCTTATTACACACAGGGATGCGCATCACACAAACATGCCAAATATTAAAAACAAAAGGATTACAGTGTAAAAGAATATTATTGTGTAGGCTACATAAATATAAAAATGTAATGATGAATAGTCATTGTGTGTATTAGAATTAGGCTACCTATTTTCAATTCAGCCTATTACTACTTATAATGATGAACGAAATTGGCTAATTAATTGAACAATCGTGCCAATACACACACATATATATTAACTGACTCATCGCCAACAAATTACGCCATGTAAATAGCAATCCGCCATGGCGTGAGCGCATCTCGCTCTTAAAGGGAATGGGAGATGACACTCTGATTGGTTTATTGAACGTTACGCCCATTACTCATTAAGAGAATAGGGACAACCCATTTCAAAAATGCGCCCCGGCACACGGACCGTTTTTCCGTCGTTAAAATAGCAAAAGTGGATTTGGACACGCCCTGAGTGCACCTGCGCGGTGCGCTTTACACTTTGCGTTTAGATCGTTAAAATAGGGCCCTAACAGTGTTTCCCTTCACTAAAAACAAATAGATTAACACTTAATTTCAACATTTATTCTCCTTATCCAGTCTTATGCAAAGCATGCTGGGAACTAGAGATTGCCTAATTTCCAAAGTTATCAAAAAAATTTCATTAAGTTACTACAACCTCATTAAAAAAAAAAAAAGAAGCCAATTAACGCAGAAATTTGAGTTTAAATTACAGACAATATAAAGTTGATGTAATGATCAACATTATTATGTCAACAGAACTCAATAAAATAATGTTTGCAACTTAAAAGGTTTAATTAAAACAATAAATTAGAATTTTAACTTGCAACCATGCATTTATTTAAGTTGTGGTAACAGATCCCCTGAAGTACTTTTTAAGAGTGCAAACATGAATTCAAAGAAATTCAAAACAACAGATGAAATTTTATTTTAGACCATTACACCATTACATAATTACATCTCTACATTTGACTTCTTGTGTTTTGAGAATAAATTATCATAGTCAAAATCGATTAATCGAAGCAATTATCACAAAACGTGTTGGTCTAACAAAATTTCCTCTGTTTAGAATTTCTTTCAATTGCATTCTAGTAAACTCTTCTTCATGTCATTCCAACTTAAAATCCAGTGCATAATTGTGTCACATGATCAGCTGAATTTAAATTTGCTTCAAAGGTATGAATCAAATGGGATTCAGTTCTTAAATGCAGCATTTTGCCTAACTCTCATTCTGATAAAAATCAGATCGTTTCAAACTCTTCAGATGAACCGCAGATGACGAGTCGATCCAGTTACTCCAGCAGAGCGCTAAAGCTGCCAGAGAAAACCTCAATACCTGAAAATGTGTTTCTAAAAGCTGCAGACGGGACCTTTAAATGTCTGCGAAGGGCTAAAATACCAGGGTTCAGTTGTGCAGTTCAGCACCATGCAGTGCGAGTAAACCCACATAACCCACACAAACACTCACTGAAAACCACTGATTGGAAAAAAGCACATCTTCATTGGGCCGATTGTTCGAAGCACCGGACATCTGTTTTGAGTTAAAGAGCCAGGGTCAGTATAACCTGATGTAAATCTCCCAGACAAACACACACATTTCCCTTCGATTGATTTAACTGACCTGGAAACGGCTGGGCGTATGAGCCACCGAATGTCGAAAATGTGAGCTCAGGCAGTCTGAAAATACAATTAATACCACAGAACCCTGTGCTCAGCAGTTAGCGCACAAATCTGACGGATTTATCGCCCTCTCCTATTGGTTAACCACGTAACCCACTTCATTTTGACACGGAGGATAGAGTGACAGCGTTCTGGCGGTCGGTGCAGAGTTTGATTAGACATGCCTGAAGAACATCAACCATTATAAGTTTGGCTCCAGCAATGACGGCAAGACCCACAAACTTCTGTTTGTTTGTTTTGTGTGGGATAAGTCCTGAGAGGACGGAGATTTGCGGTGGTTACACACACACTTACTGACCCACTAGCAAAAGGTTTTGTCTGAACGTCTGTGGACGTGGACCTTTTCAGCAGTTTTGGCCCAAATGTATGACTATGAAAGAAGCGATAGCTTACCCAGGCAGTTGTGTCCATCGTGGGCCAAACGGAAGCCATCGTAGCACGTGCATCTGTAGTTTCCAGGGATGTTGATACAATCGTGAACGCATCCTCCATTAGATTCGCTGGCACACTCATCGATATCTGTAGTACAGATGGAAAATTAAAAGATAATGGGGTCATGTCATGTATTATATCTACACACACTAGCGTTCAAAAGTTTGGGTTTTTCTTCATACTTTTATTCAGCAAGGATGCATTAAACTGTTCAAAAGTGACAGTAAAAACACTTACAGTGTTACAAATTATTTATATTTCAAATAAATGTTATTCTTTTGAACTTTCTATTCATCAAAGAACCCTGAAAATAAATGTATCACTGTTTCCATGAAAATATTGAGCAGCACAGCTGTTTTCAACATCGATAATAAATGTTTCTTAAGCAGTAAATCAGATATTAGAATGATTTCTGAAGGATCATGTGACACTGAAGACTGGAGTAATGATGCTGAAAATTCAGCTTTGATCACAGGAATAAATTACATTTTAAAATATATTACAGTAAAAAAAAACAATTTACTCTCTCTCGTTGGTCCATCTGTCATATTTTTAAACTCCAATGTTGATCCAAATAGCAAGCAACTATTACTGCACACTCATACAATATAGTATAGTTCACTAGACTCTAGACTAGACTAGGACCCCTTTTTGCCTTCAGAACAGCCTTAAATCTTCATAGCATAGAGTCAACAAGCTGTTGGAAACATTCCTCAGAGATTTTGGTCCATACTGTCATGATAGCATCACACAGCATCTGCAGATTTGTTGGTTGAACATCATGATGTGAATCTCCTCCACATCCCAAATCTGCTCTACTGGATTGAGATCTGGAGATTGTGGAGGCCATTTGACTTTAATGAACTCACTGTCATGTTCAAGAAACCAGTTTGAGATGATCTGAGCTTTGATACATGGCATGTTATCCTGCTGGAAGTAGCCATCAGAAGATGGTTCAGTGTGGTCATAAAGGGAAGGACATGGTCAGCAACAATACTCAGGTAGACTGTGGTGGTTAAATGAACCTCGATTGGTACAAAGAGGCTCAAAGTGTGCTAAAAAAATACCCCCACACCATTACACAAGCAGCAGCTTGAAGCATTGATACAAGGCAGGATAAATCAATGTTTCATGTTGTTTAAGGCAAAATCTATGAAATCTACCATCTGAATGTCGCAGCAGAAATCCAGACTCATCAGACCAGGCAACATTTTTCCAATCTTCTATTGTTCAGTTTTGTTGAGCCTGTGCAAATTGTATCCTCAGTTTGCTGTCCTCAGCTGACAGGAGTGTCACCGGTGTGTCTTCTGCTGCTGTAGTTGTAGACGTGTTCAGAGATGCTCTTCTGCAGACCTCGGTTGTAACAAGTGCTTATTTGAGTTACTGTTGCCTTTCTATTAGCTTGAACCAGTCTGGTCATTCTCCTCTGACCTCTGGCATCAACAAGATATTTTCTCTTTTTCAGGCCATTCTCTGTGAACCCTAGAGATGGTTGTGTGTGAAAATCCCAGCAGATCAGCAGTTTCTGAAATACTCAGACCAGCAACAAACATGCCACGTTAAAAGTCACTTAAATCCCCTTTCTTCCCCATTCTGATGCTCAGTTTAAACTTCAGCAGTTTTGACCATGTCTACATGCCTAAATGCATTAAGTTGCTGCCATATGATTGGCAGTTGACAAGGTGTTGAATAGTTTTACCTAATGAAGTGGCAGTATATATATATATATATATATATACACTCACCTAAAGGATTATTAGGAACACCATACTAATACTGTTTGACCCCATTTCGCCTTCAGAACTGCCTTAATTCTACATTCTTTAGAAATGTTGGCCCATATTGATAGGATAGCATCTTGCAGTTGATGGAGATTTGTGGGATGCACATCCAGGGCACAAAGCTCCCGTTCCACCACATCCCAAAGATGCTCTATTGGGTTGAGATCTGGTGACTGTGGGGGCCATTTTAGTACAGTGAACTCAAGAAACCAATTTGAAATGATTCAAGCTTTGTGACATGGTGCATTATCCTGCTGGAAGTAGCCATCAGAGGATGGGTACATGTTGGTCATAAAGGGATGGACATGGTCAGAAACAATGCTCAGGTAGGCCGTGGCATTTAAACGATGCCCAATTGGCACTAAGGGGCCTAAAGTGTGCCAAGAAAACATCCCCCACACCATTACACCACCACCACCAGCCTGCACAGTGGTAACAAGGCATGATGGATCCATGTTCTCATTCTGTTTACACCAAATTCTGACTCTACCATCTGAATGTCTCAACAGAAATCGAGACTCATCAGACCAGGCAACATTTTTCCAGTCTTCAACTGTCCAATTTTGGTGAGCTCGTGCAAATTGTAGCCTCTTTTTCCTATTTGTAGTGGAGATGAGTGGTACCCGGGGTCTTCTGCTGTTGTAGCCCATCCACTTCAAGGTTGTGCGTGTTGTGGCTTCACAAATGCTTTGCTGCATACCTCGGTTGTAACGAGTGGTTATTTCAGTCAAAGTTACTCTTCTATCAGCTTGAATCGGTCGGCCCATTCTCCTCTGACCTCTAGCATCAACAAGGCATTTCGCCCACAGGACTGCCGCATACTGGATGTTTTTCCCTTTTCACACCATTCTTTGTAAACCCTAGAAATGGTTGTGCGTGAAAATCCCAGTAACTGAGCAGATTGTGAAATACTCAGACCGGCCCGTCTGGCACCAACAACCATGCCACGCTCAAAATTGCTTAAATCACCTTTCTTTCCCATTCTGACATTCAGTTTGGAGTTCAGGAGATTGTCTTGACCAGGACCACACCCCTAAATGCATTGAAGCAACTGCCATGTGATTGGTTGATTAGATAATTGCATTAATGAGAAATTGAACAGGTGTTCCTAATAATCCTTTAGGTGAGTGTATATATATCACACACACAGGAACTTTCTCCAGGAACTAGGGACTTTGGGGGTGGTACTCGATGGGTTTTAACCACAGGAACCAAGGTCTAACCTGAACCAGGTAAAAATTCTGCCCTCAAAAACTTTTTCAAAGTTCAGGAATTTTCGGGGTTGGGACTTTCGGTGCTAAACATGCTGATTGGTTGGCTCCATGCTGCATTTTATTTCAACCACCATTTTTAAAAGTTTATTGCAGTGTGTGCAGTAAGAGTTGCTTGCTATTTGGATCAACATTGGAGTTTAAAAATATGACAGATGGACCAACGACGAGGTTCATGCTTTATTAGGCTTACTTTATGCGGAGAATGAAATCCAGCGGGAACTGGAAACGGTATAGTTTCCAAAAATTTGCACCTTGAATCCTGTCTTCAAAAGTTTGTATTTTCAGGCCCCCAAAACGCTGTTGTCATATAAATGAACGGCCAAAATGCATAAAAAGTTTTCTGTTTTTAGTTGAAAACGGTGTCATGTAAACGACCCTTAAAGGTACAGTAACCAAATAGGTTGGGCTTGAAAAAGCTTTTTTGCTGATAAAACCTTGACTAACATTATAAGTTGACTTATAATGTATAGAATACGACCCCTTTAAACTCTGTCTGCTCAAACTCCTTTAAATGGTTCCTAATTAATTTATTTTCGTCAATATGAGCTTCTGTGTGCCGGTAACTGTGGTGATTATAGTGAATTATGCCTTATGTTTGGATGGCGAGAGCAGCTGAATAAACATCTCAGAGCCAGAGAGAGAAGTGGATGACTGTGGTGGGGGACGCAGGCCATCCCCTCTCATTTGACGCCCAATTGAGCACTAATTACCCAGACTCCTCTGCTCTGCTTTGTAGTCGTCGGGGCTCAGTGAGTATGGAGAGGCACTCACAGCCTGGAGTACAGCGCTTTATTTTTCTTTATTCCTGAATGCTTTTTATCCCACCTCCAACACAGTACAAAGTCTTTGCACTTTACATTTTTATTTCGGTTTTGCACAGCAGCAACACCAGCTTCACTCCATCAAATTACAAGCTATTTTACATCCACTAATGCGTCTCTGTGTGAGGCCAAGCAATCTACTGGACGAGCAATTTTGTGAAGTGGAAGAAAAAAGCACTATTCATTATAGTTGTATTGTTTACGGGTCATCCAGTGTCATGCTGAGATGATTGCAGATGTGGAATAAATGTTCTTTCTTTATCCAAGAAAAATAATAAATAGCCTATTAAGACTCGAATGATGGAGTTTACAGTATAGGTTAAACAATGCAAAATTAACCTGAAAACTGTCTGCATGGATAGGCCTGCTGAAAGACCAACATTTTTAAGGTTAAGGCTGTTTTTTAGTAGACATTACAATTCAAAAATTATGCTTAAAAAGCACGATATTAGTTTTGTAGATATATAAACTGTGCCTAAATTTAAATCAAAAAAGATACAAAGACATAAAAATCTTACTGGTTAAGCTAGTTGAGAAGAAGTGTGACCAGCCGTGCCGTTCTTTTCAACCAGCGAGTGCTGCTTTCTCAAGGCTAAGGACTGTTATTTACTCCAAACCCACGTTATTTGTAGCAAATAGCTATCAAGAGTTTTGCAATAGCTTTCAGAGGATTAGGATCCGGTTCTGGTGGTTGTCTTTTTGTGTGTGCAGAAATTCAGCGCGTGGAGAAGTATATTTGAACAACGATGTTCATATCTCCCCAGCACACATTTGTGTTTCCACACCATATCAATGGTTTTACGCCCTTATCCCAGTTTAGTCAGGAGCGCAGTTTTAACACAGCACAAACATTACCAAACCCATTCACTTTCCAATGTTTTGCCTGGGCTTAGGATGTTTGTATCCAGAAAGGATCACATTGGCTAAGTGTGTCCAAAAGCAGCATACACCTCTCCAAACACAACTGAGCTTTAAAAACTTCCCCCAAGGCAAACGGCCACAAGAAAACAATATTTTCAAAGATATGGCTACATCATCGAGCAATATAGCGCTGTTAACTCACATTGACGTGATTGGAAATGCAAGCTGCTCTTGGTGGTGGAAACATCTCTGTGTAATTACCAGGCCAAGTCATTATCGGTAACGTGTAAGATATTTCATGCTCTATTTCACGTCCAAAGGGTAAAGAATTAAATCTGTCATCTTTTTAATCTTGCATTTGAACACCTATTTCCCTTCCCTCAGGTAAGTCTGAAAATGAAGCCAAGGAACTGCAGAAATGAGACATGGAGAATTAGACCTTGAAGTGTCTGAACACACAAACACACACGCGCGCAGACACGTGCACGCACACACACGCACAATCGACCAGCGTGATCTTATTATAGACTACACAGCAAAAACAACAATTTCCTATGAGTAATTTTGTCTTGTTTCCAAGTAAAAATATCTGACTATCCTTAAACAAGATAAATATATTTGAGAAGCACAAGACATTAAGATATGAGAGGTTTATTTTTCTTTCCCCACAGGCAAATTGTTTTCTCATGCTTTAAATCTCAAGTTTGGTTAAATTTGTGTTTAAAACAAGAGAAGCAGTTGGTTACACTTTATTTCTATACTCCACTTTAGACCTTCTACTAACTATAAATAACTTTGCAACTATCAACTAACTCTCAGTAGAGTATTAGAAGACTGTTAGGTTAGGGTTTAGGTTAGCAGGATGACATGTAGTTACAAAGTTACTTGTAGTCAGTAGAATATCTGTTGGGGGACCATCAAAATAAAGTACTACTTATATTCTTTTTGGGTGAACTATCCCTTTAAGCTGGGATATAAGCAAGCTTCATCAACTTCTTTTTCTTTTAACAGTCTTACTCTAAAATAAGATGAAAATAATGAATAAAATGTTTTTGCAGTGGGTATTCTAAACATACAGAATCAAGCGTTTGTCTCGTTATTCTGACCTCACAAGTCCTGCGTGTTTTTGTATCTTTATCTCTTGGCAAGTGTTTCTTACCTTCACAGCGTTTTCCATCACCTTTGTATCCTGATTTGCAGATGCATTTGTATGACTTGAGAGTGTTCTGACAGATGGCATCCAAACTGCAGCTGTCCTTGTCCTCGACACACTCGTCCACATCTGCAGAGAGAAAAGGAAATCAAGAAGCTTAGAAGAGCTTGGGCACGCTCTATTTTGAGGAAAAAACGACACATGTTTTTGCCTCAGGCAAGTACATAGAAACACTCAAGCGAAAACTTGATGATCCAGCATGGAAGAACAGTAATGTGACAACAAATTAATTTCACAATTCCACCAAGAACCATGTCAGAGGTGGAGAGACAACAAACCAGCATCTCCAAACTAGACCTGAGAACAAAACAGAGCTGTTCCCAGTTAGGACGTAATTCTAAGGCCTTCAGCATCTCATATTCCTGTGACCTCTGGGACTAAAGCCAAACCCAACATTTCCCGCACTAGGATACTTCACCAGCGCTCTGGCATTTCCTGCAGTTGAGTTGGTGCTACGTATCGCTTTGACTAAACCATAACAACAAGAATACATTCTGTCCCCATCAAAGGTCAATAACATTGTCATGGTTACCCTAACAAAAGACAGTCTTCTAATACTCTTTTTCTTCAGAAAATATACAAACCTAATTATAAATCTACCATGGCATGCTGTTGCAATCCATGACAAAGTTAAAACTAGATATTTATGTTTTCCAAACAAAAAGAGTGTTATTGCTCATGTAAAAATTCAATAGGATTATGCTAGGGTGCTATGGGTGGTTGTTAAGGCATTGCTGTGCAGTTGCTAAAGTTTTTCTGGCTGATTCCCTGGATGTTGTTATGCAGCTAATGAGGTGTTTTAGGTGGTTTAAAGGGCATTTATATACAGTTTTTGTATCCAGGGTGTTGCTATGCAGTTGGTAACGTGCTTTGGGTGGTTGCTAGGATGTAGCTATGCAGTCACTATGGCAGTTACTATGGCTTTGAGTGGTTGCCAGGGAGTTGCTATGGAGTTGCTAGGCTGTTCTGGCTGGTTGATAAGACGTTGCGAGGACAGTTGCTAAGTCCAGTTACAATGGTGTTTTGGGGTGGTTGCCTATGCATTGCTATGTAGTAGCTAAGGTGCATTGAGTGGTTGCCAAGGAGTTGCTAAGGTATTCTGGGTGGTTGCCAGCACGCTGCTATAAAGTTTGCTAAAGTGTTCTGACCGGTTGCCAGGACGCTGCTATGCATTTGCTAAGCACTTTTGTTTGGCTGCAAGTGTGTTGCTATACAGTTGCTAAGTTGTTTTGGGTGGTTGTCAAGGCATTGCTTTGCAGTTGCTAAGTAGCTAAGATGGTTCCCTAGGTGATGTTAAGCAGCTACTGAGGTGTTTTAGGTGGTTCCAAGGATGGTTTCTATGCTGTTTTTGTTGCCAGGGTGTTGCTATGAAGTTGCTAAGGTTCCTTGGGTGGTTGCCAGGATGTTGCTATGCATTTATTATGGTGTTTTGGGTGGTTTCCAGTGCATTGCTATGTACAGTAGTTGCTAAGGTGCTTTGAGTAGTTGCTATGGAGTTGCTAGGGTGTTCTGGCTGGTTGCAAAGACTTTGCAAGGACAGTTGCTAAGCCCAGTTATGATGGTGTTTTTGGGTGGTTGCCAAAGGTTGCTATGGAGTTTCCAGGGAGTTGCTAGGGTGTTGGTGGTAGTTGCAAGGATGTTGCTATGCGGTTTGCTAAAGTGTCCTGGGTGGTTGCCAGGATATTGCTATGCATCTGCTAAGCACTTTTGTGTGGTTGCAAGGGTGTTGCTATACAGTTTCTAAGTTGTTTTGGGTGGTTCCCAGCATATTGCTGTACAGCTGCTAAGGTGTTTTGGTGATTGCCAGGGTGTTGCTGTGCAGTTACAGTTGCACTGCTATGAAGTAGCTAAGGTACTCCACAGTTTCAAGGATGGGTGGTTTCTTCCAGGCCCAAGTCATACCACCCTGTCATAAATTGAATTATGCCGTAAATTCTAACAGCTCTTTGGCAAGTATGCATTGAACATGAGAGTTTATTGTGCAAAATCAAACTAAACTACAAGACTGTTTGGCACTGGTTGGGAAAAAAAATGTGATTTCACATGGTTTCAACAGTCAAATCTGTCTTTCTCCTTCTGGAATCCATCACAACACAGTTCTGTCTCATTGCTCTTGTCTTCTGTGAATGCTGTTAGAAAACAGATGCCCATAGCAGGAGACTGCTTATTACAGGGTTAGAGGTCCAACAATCTTGAACTAGTTTCCACAGAGTCTCCTTGAGGCTGCTGGTAAGAAATGACAACCGTTTAATTTGAACACTTGTTGGCCAACACTAGTACTAATCAGTAATGGTCTTTGCTGTTTCACCCGTTTCACTTGAAAAGGGCCTTGCAAAATAAGGGGCCTCTGCTTGCACTTGAAAAAGAGCCCTGCCATCATGCAGTGCACACACACCAGTGTCAGAAATTAACAACTAAAATTAATAAAAATGCTTCCAAAAAGATATGGTGCAAAAAAGTCTCAGTAAAAGTTCTTGTTTTAATATTTATAATTATCACACAAACAAAAATGCTGTTTTCCCGAATATCAGCATGTTTGTAAATGTGATATTGATTTTATAGAACAATTCAATAAACAATAAGTCAGGCTATTAGGTGACTTACATTTTAGACACAATATTGTCCGTTTTCCTCTATTTTGCCAACAAAAATAGTTCCAAACAGAAGAGCTATTGCACATCTCTGAGCTACAGTTTCTGTTTCGTTACTGATTGAATCCGATTTTTTGAACAAATAGTTATAAGGAATGACTCGACGACTCACTCACTTCTGCTTTGTCCCTGTAAATCAGTTGTTTAAAAAAAATAGTTTGACTGAATGATACAATGACTAACTCGTTAAGACAATGATTTGGCGGTTTTAGCATTATTTCATTTTAGCTGAGGGACTGAGGGATGAAGTTTGAATACTGTTTTTGTTTTCAATCGTGATTGTAACAATAGTTCTGGTTAAAGAGATAGAATGAGTTTATAAATAGACTATTAAGAGCAAAATATGAGATAACATTGTAAATATAACAGAGATAAGGTAACTGCAGTTGCACTGCACAATATTAGTGTCTTTTTCCACTGGGGGGTGGAGGTTCCGGCTGTTTCTTTGAAACGGGCCTCTGAATTGCAAAGGCCGCCTCTGGTACTGATGTATCATCAAGCTGAAACCTCTAACGCATCCACGGTTTTCACTCTAGAATCCACAGATGCCCCACATTTCTTCTAAAGAAATCATTACAAATGCGAGAATCTCTCTGCTGATGTTGACGGAAAGCAATGAATTTTCCTTATGGTGGCATTAGTCATTGAATTACTCACATGCTGTTTACAGTACAAAGCTTTTAGTGGTTAGTAGAGCACAGAGTGCTTGTTCATTACTGAAGTGTCTGTCATCTGCCGAAAAAACCAACAACAAATTGGCTCTTTTTTTAAAGAGCCCTAATACTATAAAACATACTATTCATCAGATCTCATGCTGAGGCCAGTGAAAAGAAGGAAAATGATGCATTCAACAACATTTAAAGTCAGAAACCCATTAGTCCGAATGCCCAATCCTGAAGACCATGACCAACGATCATTTACTCACCTCATGTCTTTCTTTATGCCTTTCTATTTTCCATGCAACACAAATAGAGAAATTTAGAAGAATCCTCACACAGCTTTTTACATACAGCACAACGAAAGCTCATAGTGGCCACGTCTGTCAAGTTTAAAAAAGAACAAAATACACAATAAAAGTCTATATGACTTATGCACAAAGTCTTTTTTAGGGTATGTTTACATGACAACTATATGCTTAATACTGAGAAGTTTTGTGCATACAAATGACACCATTGTCAAAATGATCCCCATTCACACGGATCCACGAAAACGACAAAAAATGCTGTATTCTGCTGCCAGGCCATTAGATGGTGGTAAAACACTACAGACTGAGTATGTAATCGGACATATGCATCATCATTTCCACAGATTCGCATTTTTGTTGTTTACACAGAGACCGTTTTCAAAAACGTGCACTTTGAAACCCGTTTTCAAAGGTTTTCAGGCGTCCAAAACGCTGTTGTCATGTAAATGAATGGCCAAAACGCACTAAAAGTTTTATGTTTTTAGTTGAAAATGGTGTTGTGTAAATAGCCCCTTAATCTATATAAGTTCTTTGTGTGAGGAACAGACTGAAATGAAAGCCATTATTCAAAGTACCAAAATGTTTTTTTTCCCCCCAATTCAGTTTAATAACAACACCAATGCCAATTGGCATCAATGACATCGAAAATGGCATGGAGCTTCAACACACCATTTTTTGCATTTCAACACTGATGCATATACGCATTGCAGGAGGTTTTCACTGAATAACATCTTAAATTTCAGTCTGCTCAGTGCTCATCACACAAAGCTATCGTATGACTTGCATGCTTGGAAAAGTGCAAATGGACTGCTTCTCATTTTTAGGTGAACTATTCGTACTGAAAGATAAAATGTACCCAGCAGGCACCAAAGCAAAGCATCTTAAAATGCACATGAGAAAACCAAAAACTGCTTGCAGTTCAACAGTAATGCTTAGTTTGATAAAAAAAATGAATAACAATAAAAGCTCTTTTATTGGGGAATGGCAATTTAACCACGGCTGAAGTTCAGCGTGAAAGAACAATGAGTTTTTTACACTTAAGTAAATGAGAAAACAGGCTTTAACACTAAGGTACAGACCAATTCAACCCTCCAATAGCTGGAAAATGAAAAGTCATTTGTTAAGTAGAGGGAGGCTGGAAAACGGTTTCAAAGACAAGTTACGTAATTGCAACCCTATTTCACATGCAAACTAATTACCCACAATCCAATCCCCACACAACACAGATTCATTAGTCATCATACAATATAGACAATCACATTAATTAGTCAAAATCAAATCAAATACAACAGAACTAATAAAAATCATGGTCATGGTGTGGCTGGTTATCTTCATCTAGTTAGTCCAGCATGGTGTAGTTACAAAATTTACCAGCAAAGGCAAACTGAACCAGTCAAACCCTGACCCCTTGAGTTCACCAGTGAAAACTCTAGCCAATCATAATGATCAGTTTCACTGACCACAATCACACTTACTCAACAGAGCTAATCAGATACATTACCCACAATCACTGTCACACAGCAGAACCAATGAGACCAATTAGCTGCAATCACGCTCGCACGGCAAAATCAATCAGCGTCTCCACTCAGTCCCAGAAGAAAAACAATTTTTCATGTAATAAAATGGATGAAACAGACTCCTTATTACTGCTAAATCAATCACAAAGTGCTCTAGTGGTTGTAAACCCAAATGCTGTTTTACAGAGAAAATAAACATGTCACTGTTAATCTGTCTATGAGTTTAGAGAAACTTTCACGGCATTCTTGTAGAGAAGGGAGGCATATTTTAAGAGATGCATGATGCCAAACTATTTTTCCGGCTGTTTTGTTCTTTCTTTTGTGCGTTTCAAACTGGAAACAACACCAAGGCTGAGATTTAAGAACGAGACACTGATTACATTGATTGATATAAAGAAAACATGTGGGCTGAAAGATTTTTAAAGGGGTAGTTCACAAAAAAATGAAAATTCTGCCTTCATTTGTTCACCTTTGTGTTGGTTCCAAACCTGTATGAATTTTTGTTCATATGAGTTAATGAGAGATCAGAAGTCAGATTCATCAACAAAAAATAATTGTTTTGAGTTCGATATTTTAAAAGAATCAGTTAAGAATCTGGTTCACATCTGAGTGATTTGTTAATGATCGTCCACCGACTCAAAGGCCTAGTTGCATTCCAGTCTCTTCCAGGAGACTCCTTTTTTTAATCTTGCCAGTTTTCCTTTTGTGCTGTACTGAAGAATGAAAGTCATACAGATATGAAACAACACAACAATGAGTAAATGATGACAGAATCTTTTGTTCAAAGAGCTCAAACTCATGACAAAGATGTTTGGACAATATTTTGTTAATTTTGTTGAAGAAAACCAAACCGAGTCAAAAACTTTTCCAAATGTGTCAAATGTTGTGAAGATCCACATTATCTCATACTTCAGAGAGATTTATGTGCTCTACCAGATCATAAAATGTTTTTATTACTTTGGCTAACATGAAAGTGACTTCATGAATACTTTCCTCTGCTGACCTAGAAACATAAACCTTTAAGAATCCTCAATAAAGTATTCACGGCGGCTGTAATCGTCTATGTAACTGAACTCTCTGTTTATGAGATTTTGTTTCCACTAGCAACACATCTGAGGATTCGACTCAGGAGCTTGAGGCTTGCATTTCTTTCTTTGTACTAACCGAGAGCTAACCGTTAGCATTCCCATTCATCTCAATGGCAGCTTCTCAGCTAGCTTGAGTTGAAAATACCATGTGACTAATCACTTAAGAGTGGCAGGAACATGATGTCATGACATAACTGATTCTAATTGGCTGAAGACACCTCAAGAACACATGGTGTCTGAATTCGAAATAGCATACTACTCATACTATGGCTGCATCCGAAATCGCATACTTCCCTACTATATAGTAGGCAAAAAACATTTATTGACAAAAGAAGTATTTCCGAAGTTACAGTACTCATAAAAGAGTAGGCCTAGGAAGACCTACTACTTCCAGTGAGATCCTGAAGTGTGCATATGATGGACACTTTAATATCCCATGAGGCCACGTGAGTGGATTTGTGTATGGCAGTGAAGCAACACAACTGATGCTGGTAGGTCATATGATAATGACAACATGGCGAATGTACAGTAGTACATGCGAATTACATTCATACTACACACACTTATACTATATAGAAAATACTTTTTTAGCGGTCATGAAGTAATTACTTATTTAAAATAAGTACCTACTCGAGAGTATGTGATTTCAGACACAACCTATTTCTCTCATATGTTTATATGGCATAAACAGTAGTTGTCGAACACAGAAGAAAAAATTCAATTCACACATTTTTGTTAATTAAAATAAAGCTGCAATAAAAAAAATATATATTTATTATATTTAATTTATATTTAATTTATAATAATTATATATAATATAATTATATAAAAAATATATAATTAAAAATGAAAATAAAAATTTAAAATAAAAAAGTTAATTAAAATAAAGCTGATATATTATATATAATTAAAAAAAAATGAAAATAAAAATGTATATATTAAAAGAAAATAAAAATATTTTTATTTCTAAAATAAAAATTAAATAAAAAGTTAATTAAAATAAAGCTGCAATTAAATTTTATATATATATATATATATATATATATATATATATATATATATATTATATATAAAATCAGATGAAAAAAAATCCAAATAAAAATCCAAATAAATAAGTTGTAGTAAAATTACTAAAACTAAAGCTTAAAAAATAAAAAAACAAAAATAAAATAAAATTAGAAAGCAACATAAAAAATAAAAGAAACATTTAAAAAAAATAAAATATTAAAAAATTTAAAATAAAATAACCCAATAATAAGATATTAAAAAGCAACATAAAATATATTACAAAATAAAATAAATATTAAAATGCAACATAACATTTAATAAAATAAAAAATAAAATATAAAGTATTTAAAAATAAAAAATTAAATTAAATTAAATAAGACAACATTAAAAAATATATAAAATAAAATATAAAATAACTGCATCAAAAGCTGTCCATGGAGGGTGCGCTGGACAGTGCAGTAAAACCAATGAACCTGTTCGACAACACCTGATAAACTGACAGTAATACTGTACTAGTTTATGCAGTAATGTATTCAGTTAAGTGATCCAAATTTATCCAGAGCTAAATCCAAAAGCACCCCGACCACTTTACACTCACTCTCAGGTAGTTCCACCAACTACATCAATATTATGTTAGCAAGTGGATCTAACTTTGCCCTCACAAGTTTGGCAGCCAATCCGACTAGCTGGTGGAAAGCCAGATACAGTAGCGCTGAGACAACCTCTCGTTTCTGGCCAAACAGTGTGTGGTTGTGCGGGCTGGCAGGCCGTCACATGCAAAGCCAGCACAAAGTCTTCATCTCATGGGCTATTAGGCGACGCACAGACGGGACGAAAGAAAAAAGGGTGTTGATGAAATGCAGACGTCAACATTAGAGCAGAATTTAGCATCCTCCCCCCGCCGTCTCTTCCCAAATCGCCTACATCTAATGAAGGAACTCACTGTTTGTCCTCCGAACAGCTCGTAAAAGAAATATCGGCGGCTTCTATTTGTGCCCGGCGTCCTTAGCGCACTGGAAAAGCCGTGTTACTGTAAGCGCTGAGTGAATGTGGCTGTCTTCAAACAACAACGATGGTCATTTAAAGCTCAGAGTTTATGAACTGCCGAAATTGCAGTGCAGTTGACCCGTTGCTTAAGCCGTGTCTTAAAGGGATAGTTCACCCAAAAATAACAATTCTGTCATCTCCTTCTAAAACCTATATGACTTTCTTTCTTCTATTCTTTTTTTATAAGTACAGTGAAAGTCAATGGACCCCAATGTTCTTCAAAATATCTACTTTTATGTTCAAGAAGAAAAACATTTTGGTGTAGGTTTTACTTTGAAACAATTTGCTAGTAAATTTCACCAAAAATGACAAAGAAACGGTAAGTATACACATTGAATTAAACATGGATTTTTGAAGTTGAAAGTCTGAAATATTCTTGTAAAATATACTCCAATAATCTTTGTTTTATTTACAACTTTGAAATATATAGTATTATTTTTTTTTTACCGTGTACAGGTTTGGAATGATTTTTCATTTTTGGGTGAATGATCCCTTTAAAAACATTACTTAAGATCGTACTTTGGCAACTGTTTGAAACATCATCTGACAATCTTTTCTAGTTCATCTTAAATTAAATAAATCTTGAAGTTCACGTTGTGAATAAAACTATGTTGTAATCACTTTTAAAATAAGATTTTTCTCTTTTCAATTGAAGGTGATTCTCCATTTTCTCTGTTTTTAAACATGTAATGCATTAGCATATCAATTTCAGTGACACGTTACAATAAGTTCCCATTAGTTAACATTAACTAACATTAACTAACAATGAGCAATACATTCATTACAGTATGTACAATTTTTTTTTACTAAATTTAAGTAATGGTACCTTATTGTAAAGAAAAATGGGGGATGAAAATGCTTTGCAATGTCACAGTTCATACCTGCCCATGTAATAATAATATCCAATCAAAATCTCACCTCTTTATGAGCACATTATACTGAAAATTCACAGAAATCAAGTTCATTCCTTTGTGATGTTCTGTAAAGCTTGTCTGAGTTTGCAACACTAACCCAAAAAGTTGGCGCCCAACGAAGGGTCAACACAGTTTAACTCAAAATATGAAACCCGCACATTTTCTTTAGTCATCTAAGACTAGTCTAGACAGACTAAATAGACAACTGCTAGCATTTAAAATATTGCTGTTGTATTAAAAATGATTGAAATTACACAGAGAAAATTCTGCAGTGCATGCAAAACGCAAATGATGTGATGCTGATATGGCAGTTCATAACTTTTAATTACAGACAGGGAAAGCTCCAGTACGGGTCGTGATCAAGGTTTTCTTTGTCAGAATAAATGCAGCCTGCTAACAGACGAATTACCAGACGAGCCGGTCGGGGTGGAGGTTCAGGGCTGGCAGAGGATCTGGTAAAGGTTGTCGTCTTTTCACCAGATCATAAAATCTGCACCCAGTGCCATTGGCCCGGTTTAAAATAACTCAGACCGTTCCAAACTGAGCTCAACTTGTTAAGTGACATCCAGCCAAACTCCAAGAACATTTAACTGTAAAAGACCCTATGGAATTTATTATTTAAATAAGGAATTTGGGCAGGACATATCTTCATATATAGAAAGACGGTGCACTCATATTCCTATGAATGGGAGAAAGTGCAAAGCACAATATGGCGGAATAAATCCCGCCTTCTAAATAAGAGAGCCAATCGCTGATTGATAAAGTCATTACGTCACTGCATCTGCTATAAGACGCTCTGGTTGCACATGCATTGGCTGCTCCAACCTGAAATATAAGCTTTTTTAATGCTATTTGAGCATAAAATACAATATTTATGGCACAGTTCATGTCAGATTTTATTGCTGGTTTGGAATATGTTATTTAAATGTGTGGCAGTTTTTGAGATTTCAGGATTTACCCATTCAAGTAGACAGGACTTGGTCTTGGATGCCCGAAACAGCTGATCTGAGTGAACAGACTTTCCTTAAAAGGGACTTTGCTTATATTTCATGCAACTGCTTACTGCTGAAACATATGATGTAATGATTGTTGGGTAACACTTTACTTAAAGCCTTTATGTATAATGCATTATAAAGGTATTCATAATGCATGTTATAATGCGTAATGCACTATCTTTTCATAAATTATTGCAACCAAAGTTAAAATGCATTATAATATTTGCAGATTCCTTGTTGCATCTGAAATTGGTTGTTTGTCATGTGTTTTAATGCATTATGCTTTCTAAAGATGTGTTCATTGAATACATAAGTATTATAATACATATAACTGTGGTTACAATTATTCATAACAAGACCATTTAATGCATTACAAGGCATAATTAAAGCATTAAAAATACTTTTATAATGCATTACATATAAGGGCTTTCTGTAAGGTGTTACGGATTGTTTTTTATAGACCAACCAACCAATTATTTTGTTTTTTTTTTTTTCATTTTAATTTGAAAGTTTTAGTTATTTGTTGTGCTTTATCATTTTTATTAGTTTTTACATCATTAAAATAGTAAATGTGACTGCAGTGGTTCAACTGAGTCTGCGTTTTGAAATACAGATGACCTCAAAGCTAACACGCCAATTTAAGAACAATTTCGACTTCAGGATGTCTTTAAGAAGTCAACTTTTCGATCTAAAGAGAACATCAGTTGCGAGGGTCTCAAAAATGATCATCTAAGTGGGCTTCAAAGAACTGATTTCAATGCATACTTACAGCTCACAAATTTTGAGCTGCTGACGTGAACAATTTTTTCTTGAAAGTAACTTCAATTGCTTCAAGGACAGCTGAAATCAGCAGGTTAATCAAGGTGATATCTTGTTCTATAACAGTTGTTCTTTGACCTTTAAGGCCATTCAAGAGCCATCTAGTTTTTCCAGCAAATTAACCTTTAAGCTGAAGCATTGAGAGCTTCATATAAGGCCATATTTTGATTCATATTTATCACCATAGTTAATATCATTGCAGAAGCATTTAGGATATGCATTAAAGTCTTAGATGCATAAATCTATATTAAAATTGCATATAGAATGGAAGTTAGCAATATAAATATGCACCAGCAATTCAAATAAAATATTCTTTTTTTGCATACCACAAATACACACTGTCTAATGAATGTAGGCTAATATAATCAATCTCATTATTTACTCAGTGATTAATTTGTATTAGATTCATTCATTTACCATATTTAAATACTTTCTATACAGGCAGCTGCTTTCTAAAGCAGCATCCAAACTGACCTAACAATTGATTCCAATGACATTAACATTGCTAAAATAAATAACAATATTGAATATATAGAACACACAAATATTAGTCACTTTTACATTTTGCATAGTTTGCATCCCACATTGCAGATGCATTCAGGTTATGCATAAAAGTCTTAGATGCACAAATAAAAAATAGCAATTTAAATGAAAATGTCTATATTTTTTTAATAATGTAAAGTTGCATGTCATTGTTCTAGAACAAACATCCCATTCCAGTGTTGGTCTCTTCAGTTCATTCATAAGCCATGGCATCATACTAACAATATAAACTGACAGTATCACTTCATCATAACTTTGATGTTTAATGCATGCTCAGGCAACAAAAGACTTTCTTTTGACAATCTCCAAGTGTTAGAAGAACGTTATCTTTGACAAAATCACTGATCGTAATCTCACGGCCCTCGAGGCACATCCGACAGACAACGACGAGCAATGCCAAAATCCAGACATGAAAAGAGTCCACGCCTGAAAAAGCCAGAGGATGTTTCCATCAGAGGTGAAGTACAGCATCCAGACAAAGTGAGCAGATCACAGAGCGATAATTGTCACAGAATAGAGTATGAATCGAGGCGTCAACAGCACACATGAAACGCTGCTCGCAAACTATTTTACATCCATATCTGACATACTTCAGAGTGAAGAATGATATGCAATAAGAAAAATAGTCTGCACTTGATTTTTTTTTTTTTTTTTGCATCAGGAATTGATTCGGTCATGCACAATAAAACCAGGAGCTTCGTTTAAAAAGATGTGCATCTAAATCATCAAATATGTGAATGAGCATGTCATTGCAACTGTTGGATTTAATATATGTAATGTGTTTGCCTCTAGTTTTAAGAGTCAATTAATTCCAATATCATGTAGTAGGCTTTAAAAAAAAAAAAAAAAAAAACGTAGGTTCTTCAATTGCTAAAAGCAAAACAACAGAAATTTTAAACTCAAGACTGATTGTTACTCATTAGATAAACAAAATTATTTAGTTCTTAATTGAGTTAACTTAAATTGTATACGCACATAAAAAAAATGCATATGCACTCCTACAGATATTCTCACATGGTGAAAGAGAACGCAAATGAAATGCAAGTTATATATTCATAATCAATGTTTGGCTCATGCAGGGCTTGTTCCAGATGAATATTGCTGGTGTTACAGGGCTTGAATTTGGATGTTCCCACTGATTTTGTGCTCACACCCAAAGTGTGCGCACATAAAGCCGCCTCTCAGTACTAAATTGAGTTCTTTTTCGCTGCTTATTGTGCGTAAACAGTCAAATAAACACAAAATAATGTCATAATGCCGGTCTTGGTGTGTTTATTCATGTAAGCACAGTCAGTTATGTTTTAAGTGAATGTAAACAGTTAAAGGTGCCCTAGAATTAAATATTGAATTTATCGTGGCATAGTTGAATAACAAGAGTTCAGTACATGGAAATGACATACAGTGAGTTTCAAACTCCATTGTTTCCTCCTCTTATATAAATCTCATTTGTTTAAAAGACCTCCGAAGAACAGGCAAATCTCAACATAACACTGACTGTTACGTAACAGTCGGGATCATTAATATGTACGCCCCCAATATTTGCATATGCCAGCTCATGTTCAAGCCATTAGACAAGGGCAGAACGTCTGGATGTGCACAGCTGAATCATCAGACTAGGTAAGCAAGCAAGAACAATAGCGAAAAATGGCAGATAGAGCGATAATAACTGACATGATCCATGATAACATGATATTTTTAGTGATATTTGTGAATCGTCTTTCTAAATGTTTCATTAGCATGTTGCTAATGTACTGTTAAATGTGGTTAAAGTTACCATCGTTTCTTACTGTATTCACGGAGACAAGAGCCCTATTTTCAAACACTTGCAGTCTGTATAATTCATAAACACAACTTCATTCTTTATAAATCTCTCCAACAGTGTGTAATGTTAGCTTTAGCCACGGAGCACTATCAAACTCATTCAGAATCAAATGTAAACATCCAAATAAATACTATACTCACATGATCCGATGTATGCAAGCAGCATGCATGACGAACATCTTGTAAAGATCCATTTTGAGGGTTATATTAGCTGTGTAAACTGTGTTTATGCTGTTCAAGGCAAGTGCGAGCTCCGGGGGAGGGGGAGCACGAGAATTAAAGGGGCCGCAACCTATATATCGGTGCATAGTTAATGATGCCCCAAAATAGGCCGTTAAAAAATGAATTAAAAAAAATCTATGGGGTATTTTGAGCTGAAACTTCACAGACACATTCAGGGGACACCTTAGACTTATATTACATCTTTTAAAAAGAAGTTCTAGGGCACCTTTAAGAAAACACATGTGTAACAGTATAATGGATCTGTGCGTCAGGTCTTAAAGTGACAGCAGCATAATATACCTGCTGCCAAATTTTGAAATAATATTAAAAATATCGCCATGGCAGTTTTTCCCCACCCATGGTATCAATGTCAAAATTGTTGCCAGTGAAAATGCTGAATGGCTAGTAACTTTGTGAAACCACTTGCCACAGTGGCTGGTGAGCAAAAATTAATGTCAAGCCCTGCTCATAACATACAATTTTGGCAGGTGAGATGTGAGCATTCTACAATTTTACAGTTTCTGCCGATATGCAGACTAGCGTGTTTAACTCATTAAAATCGCAGTATAATAGGCATAACAATACATACTGTAAAAGACACATATATGATAAAATAGTCACTTAAATAAAACTAATTTTTTGTTTAATGTGTCTAAGCTACTATTGTAGTACTCTAATGAGCTCATCTCCGCAACGGAAAACTGCAATGCTGCCCTACAATTTGGGTAAAATAAGGTCTCTTAGGTGGCAGCATACTTACAAGGCCTACCTTTAAAGCCTTTGACACCTATGATGCCTTTAAAACGCTGCCTATGGACACTAGGATTTGGAACACAGGTGCATTAGAGTTTCCCGGCCTTTCCCAGGGTCTCCTCTTATGGCGTCGGGGAACATCGTGCCATCTTGGTGCGAGCTGGCAGACGGAGCTTCATTTTCACTACAGCCGAATCTGTGGAGTGTTTTTCCATTACCGAGCAGAATAAAGCATTTCCTTTCATTCATTTACAGCAGTCTCTGAAGCTTGGACCGGCTCCCCGGAATGTAAACACATGCAGTCTGTAAACAGACTCACACAAACACACACTCGCTCAGATACACACACAAACACACATCCATCTTGCTGTCCTACAACAACATTGTCTGCATTGTGCTGTTTTGTGTTCGCCATCTGAATTACCCTAACAACACTGATGAATAAATAAGACATTGTGCATAATTTGGTCAATATGTAGTAGTTTTAAATGATTATCTCATGTCAAATCCAAAGGCATTGCTTTCTGTCCATTCTTTATAACCCCATAAATAATAAAAGCCTGATGCAGAATATGCAAAAACATCCATGTTTTATCCAGAGATTCAAATAAGAGCTGGGTTGACAATATGGATGAATCAATTTTAATCAATCTTCATTCCCAAGAATCAAGCCTTTTTTTTTGTCAAAACTTCACTAAACATTATTTGCAGTGCACCTCCCATCCAATAAATTGCAATAAGTTTTGTGTTTTGTTAGTTTTGATATAAAACAAACTCCTATCAAATTCTGTTAATTTTTATTATGAAATTCAAACAATAAATACCATTTTGGCACTCTTTAATGTGACGTGACAGACTGCTGCGCACGTGACGTGAAATGCAATGACTTCGGCTACAAATAGACCACGAAATAAACATTAATGAACATCAGAAGGTATGTTAAAAAAAAGACACAGTACAACTTACCAAAATGTCTCATGTCTCTTGTAATCGCTCAATCAGTAGCTACGTTTCAACCGCGGAAAGATGTCAGTAAAACAGCATGCAAACAATTATGGAAGGCAGATGGGGCCAAAACTCGCCTTCCATTAATAATAGGCATATGCCACGTAACTAGGGCTGCAACGATTAATCGCGATTAATCGTTTGCAAAATAAAAGTCTGTGTTTACGTAATATATATGTGTGTGTTCTGTGTATAATAATTATGTATATATAAATACACACACATTCATGTATATATTTAAGAAAAATGTTATATTTATATATAAAATATTTATGTTTATATGTAATATAAAATATATATTTATAATACATATATAATATATGCATGTATTATATATAATACATGCATATATTTCTAAACTTATATATATATATATATATATATATATACATAATTATTATACACAGAACACACACACATATATTACGTAAACACAGACTTTTATTTTGCAAACGATTAATCGCGATTAAACGTTGCAGCCCTACACATAATGTTACGTTTACCACAGAAAATCTATTCAATGACCATAAACTCAATTGTTAGCTAGAAAAATGAGAGGAGCATTTTGATAAATATATGTCTCATTTATGATATGTCTGAATGAATCTATTTAGAATTTTTTTTATTATTATTAAATGTTTATATTTCAACAATGAATTGGAGTAAAAATATAATTGCATCATTAAACAGTTGATATAAAAACTGCCTTAAATGTAATGTAAATATTTGTATATAACTCGTATTGAATTGAACAACTATATAATGTAAACAATCAAAATTAAGCTATTCTATTTCCTTGGACAAGGATGTAGTCAGTTTTCATGAAAACTAGTTAAATCAACCTTACCTCTCTAGAGATCCGCTAACAAAAAAAGGTTAAATATTTTGACCAATGCAATATGGTGGTTTTTGAACAAGCATCATGGTAATACAAAGTACAGTTTTGAATACCTTTGATTATGATTTAAATATGGTGTTTAAATAGCGTCATTGTATTAGCATCGGATACTCACCACATCGTTCACAGTACTGAATCATATGAGCTAAACTAGCCGTGAGCTTCTATAAACTACTTTAAACACTGACCATCACCTTGGCATCAATATGCCACCCAGTGCCTTCCCAGAATGCTTTGCGCCATCACTGAATCGGTTTCCTAAAATCCAAAAGTCTCATGTTTCAGCTCCATCTGGACTAAAAAAAAAAAAAAAAAAAGGCAACGCTCAAAAGACTTTTGAATCCCAGAAGAGTAACACTGCGGACGTAATCTGAGGCATGCTGTTTATATTACGACGCAATAAATAAATGTGCTTTTGGAGAGGTCAGCAGGGAGAATCCGGACTCTGTGCTTGTGTGTATTCACTGATGCTTACAGTACAAATGAGGTGAAAAAGACAGGAAGATGATGAAATATTGAGCTTGTGGGGCATTGTAGATGAATATTTTAACTTTAGATGTACCACCTTTGCAAAAGATTCAACACAGTTCTTGGAAATGCAAGCTAAGATAATTATATAATAGTATAGTGTCAAGATGATATATACACTGCCCTCCAAAAGTTTAGAAACACCCCTGGCAAAGTGTGTTAGCATAAATCCTTATCATTTTTTGGTGCAAATACATTAAAGTAACTTGATATTATCATTGAAGACCAGCAATAATAATTTTCATTTTGATTACATAATAATGGCAATATATACATGTCAAAGTCAGACATGCCCCTTTGCCAGCTGTGATGCTGCTGACTGGTTTAAACTTGGCCCAGGTTTGTAAAAGATTTTTGGGTCAGCACACCTTAATAGCTTCAACAATTGATTGCCAATTAAGTTTAGAATACAATGAACCAATAAGAACCCAGTTTAGGTCAGATAGCTGCTAATGCTGGATATTTTGATGAATCAAATTCTATGTATAAACTGTTATGTAATAAAAAAAAAACAAATTAAAAAGGATTCATGCCAATATGTCCAAAACCCACTTTCTAGGGCGTGTCCGAACTTTTGGAGGGCAGTGTATGTACATATATAATCTGACAGTTGAATTTAGATTTTCTTTTGCTACACAGTACTGGTATGATGACAACGGAACTATATTCATTACAAAAACTGATGTTCTTAAAACAAACAAACAAAAAAAATATCTGTAAGTGGCAGACATTTTTTTCTTGTTTAAAGCATAAAGTCTCGGTTTTGAAGCATAAACTGGCTTCAAACAAAAATCACAAGGGGGTATTACAATGTAATTTATGTCATATAATAAAAGTCAAAATATTTTGGTCTCTTAACCACAGACCTTATTTCAGGCTTTTAACCAAAAACCCAATTAAAAAAAAATTGACTTCAGGATGATGGAACTGGAAGTGCTAAAATGCAACTCATTTCTGGGTGTTGGCCTACAATCATACACCATCCCTGCAGCACTCTATATAGTTTAAAGAATTAAAGGGTTAGTTCACCCAAAAATGAAAATGATCCCTTGATTTACTTACCCTCAAGCCATCCTAGGTGTATATGACTATCTTCTTTCAGACAAACACAATCAGAGATATATATATATATCCTTGCTCCTGCAAGCTTTATAATGGTTGTGGAGAGGCCACATTTTGAAGCCAAAAAAAAAATTTAAAAAATGCATCCATGCATGATAAAAAATAATCCATATGGTTCCAGTGGGTTAATAAAGGCCTTCTGAATCGAAGTGATGAGTTTTTGTAAGAAAAATATCCATATTTAAAACTTTATTAACTATAATAACTAGCTTCCGGCAGATGGCTGTACACATTGATTTGCGGTGGAAGAGTGACCTCTGACCCGACGCATGACGTAATGACGGACGCAGAAGTGCAGAAGATAGAGCAAAACAAAACACCGGTCACAAATTAGAAGAAATTTTAAAGAGAAATATCGGAGGATTTTGATATAAGAGGAGTTTGTTGCCCAGCCATATTTGTTTGAACCGCGAGAGGCGTCTAAGCTGACGATACCCCTACATCTTGCGTCATACATTGTGTCACGGGTTACTCTTGTGGCGCAAGTCGACTTGCACAGTATGCTTCAAAAGGCCGTTATTAACCCCCAGGAGCCGTATGGATTATTTTTTATAATGGATGGATGAAAAATGTTTGACCAGCAGATATTATACAACACTTATCAGTGGTTTCAATTTAAAGGTGCCATCGAACGTTTTTTTACAAGATGTAATATAAGTCTAAGGTGTCCCCTGAATGTGTCTGTGAAGTTGCAGCTCAAAATACCCTATAGATTTTTTTTTATTAATTTTTTTAACTGCCTATTTTGAGGCATAATTAGAAATGCGCCGATTCAGGCTGCGGCCCCTTTAATTGCTCGCGCTCTCCGCCCCCTCCCGAGCTCTCGACTATAATACAGTGCATAAACAAAGTTCAAACAGCTAATATAACCCTCAAAATGGATCTTTACAAAGTGTTCGTTATGCAGCACGTCTAATCGCGTAAGTATAGTATTTATTTGGATGTTTACATTTGATTCTGATTAAGTTTGATAGTGCTCTGTGGCTAACGGCTAATGCTACACTGTTGGAGCGATTTATAAAGAATGAAGTTGTGTTTATGCATTATACAGACTGCAAGTGTTTAAAAATGAAAATAGTGACGGCTCTTGTCTCCATGAATACAGTAATAAACTATGGTAACTTTAACCACATTTAACAGTACATTAGCAACATGCTAACGAAACATTTAGAAAGACAATTTACAAATATCACTAAAAATATCATGTTATCATGGATCATGTCAGTTATTATCGCTCCATCTGCCATTTTTCGCTATTGTTCTTGCTTGCTTACCTAGTCTGATGATTCAGCTGTGCACAGATCCAGACGTTAATACTGGCTGCCCTTGTCTAATGCCTTGAACATGAGCTGGCATATGCAAATATTGGGGGCGTACATATTAATGATCCCGACTGTTACGTAACAGTCGGTGTTATGTTGAGATTCGCCTGTTCTTCAGAGGTCTTTTAAACAAATGAGATTTATATAAGAAGGAGGAAACAATGGAGTTTGAGACTCACTGTATGTCATTTCCATGTACTGAACTCTTGTTATTCAACTATGCCAAGGTAAATTCAATTTTCAATTCGATGGCACCTTTAAGATAGAATAAGAAAGATTACAGTATTTCTTACCATCTAGATGATTGACAACTCAACTGACCTTATTCATTCATTTGGTGCATAGTGTTCAACTGCTAACAACCAGCCACTATTAGTTATAATACAATAATACAAAAGAGTGCTCACAATCACATCGAGGTTAATGCAAGACATTTGTCCTATACATGTGCATGGTTTGCATGTTCTCGGGAATCGAGATGGCATTAATTTGATGTCATGAAGGAAAATGTGAGTCAGAGGGTTTTTATACTGACATTGCGGCTGCTCAGCCCTCGGCGTCTGAGTCCTGATATCGATAAATGTGCCACAACAAATGGAAGGAAGCCTCATGAAAAGAATTAATTCCCTTGAGCGGGAACAATGTGTTGCAGACCTACAACAGAATTAAAATGAATACAACAAGCCATTGTGCGGCTGCTTCTACAAATGTTGACGTTCGAGGAATAACAAAAAGGCTCTACAGGAATAAATATATATATAAAATTCTTGTTAAATATAGATTCTCCTCATGTCTGACATTCCAGCCGTATAATCCCACTCGGTGCCTGACATCACTGTGAATAAGCCTGCGCTTTGCTCCGGCAGCCCTGCTTGTGTTTTCTTAACAGGAGTGGGATTATCACAAACACCTCTGTACAAACAGCGCCGGTACCTGCAGGGCCGCTGACGGACAACCAATTCAGATTCCAGCACGGCTCTGACGGCTCGTCTGAGGACACGGCCATCCGTGGCAGGCAAGAAAAGCCTAATTAAAGAGAATGAGGCTGGATTTCTTATCCACTTTCAGTTAAATCCGTTCAGGATTGTGACTAGTTCCGGCTGAGAGTTTATGTACACTGCTAAATGAAGCCAGTCAGGCTGGGATGTTCAGACAAGGTGAGCGAGGACCGAAAGTTTCCTTCTTAATTCTGTTCACAGCTTAAAGATTTGACAACCAAAACAAACTCATTCTTTCAACACTTCTGCTGCCTGCTACTTTGCACTGTGTATCTGCGTATATTATGCATACTGTGGATACTGGATATTTTTAGATGATATTTTATGTTTTAAGAGGTTGATCAACACTGCCAAAAAACTAAAGTGGTCATAGTGTCGATAGCATCAGTTCTACTACTGACAGCCTTCTAAATTAACAGTGCATTTAAATAAATATAAAAAAATGCTAATTTAATGATGACAAATGACTTATTTTACACAATATGTACTCAAAAAAACCTATTTTAAAACTGTGCACAATTCACTGTCAAACACAGACAGACAGATAGACAGATAGACAGATAGATAGATAGATAGATAGATAGCAGACAGACGGATACAGACAGACAGACAAACAGATAACAAATAGATAGATAATAGATAGATGATCAGACAAACAATCAGATAGATAGATAGATAGATAGACAGACAGACAGACAGATAGATAGATATAGATAGATAGATAGATAGATAGATAGATAGATAGATAGATAGATAGATAGATAGACAGACAGAGACAGACAGACAGACAGATAGACAGATAGATAGATACAAACCCAATTCCAAAAAAGTTGGGACACTGTACAAATTGTGAATAAAAAAGGAATGCAATAATTTACAAATCTCATAAACTTATATTTTATTCACAATAGAATATAGATAACATATCAAATGTTGAAAGTGAGACATTTTGAAATGTCATGCCAAATATTGGCTCATTTTGGATTTCATGAGAGCTACACATTCCAAAAAAGTTGGGACAGGTAGCAATAAGAGGCTGGAAAAGTTAAATGTACATATATGGAACGGCTGGAGGACCAATTTGCAACTTATTAGGTCAATTGGCAACATGATTGGGTATAAAAAGAGCCTCTCAGAGTGGCAGTGTCTCTCAGAAGTCAAGATGGGCAGAGGATCACCAATTCCCCCAATGCTGTGGCGACAAATAGTGGAGCAATATCAGAAAGGAGTTTCTCAGAGAAAAATTGCAAAGAGTTTGAAATTATCATCATCTACAGTGCGTAATATCATCCAAAGATTCAGAGAATCTGGAACAATCTCTGTGCGTAAAGGGGGTCGTACACCGGACGCGAAGCTCAGCGCCGCGCCACGTCTTTAAAATTCGAACGCATTGTTTTCTATGAGAGTACGCACACCGGCGGCGACATTCGGCGCCTGTCCGCGGCGCCCAGCAACGTGTCAGGAAGTTGTTTAAAATCCTGCCGCGCCACAGAGCGCCATGTACATTGTTTTACATTAAATGTATATTATATTTCTCTCAAATCGTCGTTAATGTACATACTGACTTCACCCTGTGCTGCAAGATACATCAGTTTCACATTCTTAGTTTAACAGCTTGAATAAAGTCTAAAAATGTATAATAAACGTAGCATTTTCTTTCCTTTTGCTTTGTTGTGCCATTTTTCCATGTACACTAACCTCAGTGCGAAATATTAAAGCATAGGCATGTAACGTTTCCCTGTTGACGTAAAACACTCCCATTGTGCAGCTCTTCTATCAGGAGTTGATTCAAAATTGAGCTAGCACGTATATAATGTGCGCGGCCGGTGTGCGATACCTGTGAGTTGTCAGAGACGCGACGCTGCGCGCCGCCGAGCTTCGCGTCCGGTGTGCGACCCCCTTAAGGGTCAAGGCCGGAAAACCATACTGGATGCCCGTGATCTTCGGGCCCTTAGACAGCACTGCATCACATACAGGAATGCTACTGTAATGGAAATCACAACATGGGCTCAGGAATACTTCCAGAAAACATTGTCGGTGAACACAATCCACCGTGCCATTCACCGTTGCCGGCTAAAAACTCTATAGGTCAAAAAAGAAGCCATATCTAAACATGATCCAGAAGCGCAGACGTTTTCTCTGGGCCAAGGCTCATTTAAAATGTTCTGTCATTTAAAACTGTTCTGTGGTCAGACGAATCAAAATTTGAAGTTCTTTTTGGAAAACTGGGACGCCATGTCATCCGGACTAAAGAGGACAAGGACAACCCAAGTTGTTATCAGTGCTCAGTTCAGAAGCCTGCATCTCTGATGGTATGGGGTTGCATGAGTGCGTGTGCATGGGCAGATTACACATCTGGAAAGGCACCATCAATGCTGAAAGGTATATCCAAGTTCTAGAACAACATATGCTCCCATCCAGACGTCGTCTCTTTCAGGGAAGACCTTGCTTTTTCCAACATGACAATGCCAGACCACATACTGCATCAATTACAACATCATGGCTGCGTAGAAGGAGGATCCGGGTACTGAAATGGCCAGCCTGCAGTCCAGATCTTTCACCCATAGAAAACATTTGGCGCATCATAAAGAGGAAGATGCGACAAAGAAGACCTAAGACAGTTGAGCAACTAGAAGCCTGTATTAGACAAGAATGGGACAACATTCCTATTCCTAAACTTGAGCAACTTGTCTCCTCAGTCCCCAGACGTTTGCAGACTGTTATAAAAAGAAGAGGGATGCCACACAGTGGTAAACATGGCCTTGTACCAACTTTTTTGAGATGTGTTGATGCCATGAAATTTAAAATCAACTTATTTTTCTCTTAAAATGATACATTTTGTCAGTTTAAACATTTGATGTCATCTATGTTGTTTTCTGAATAAAATATTGAAATTTGAAACTTCCACATCATTTCATTCTGTTTTTATTCACAATTTGTACAGGTGTCCAACTTTTTTGGAATCGGGTTTGTAGGTAGATAGATAGATAGATAGATAAAATAACAGACAGACAGTTTCTGACAGACAGTTTTCTCTATATTGAGGATGAAATCAGGCAATATGGAGCCTTTGATGAGGCTCAAACGTGTCAAGCGTGAGTCTCATCAAGGCTCCATATTGCCTGATTTCATCCTCAATATAGAGAACAGCTTTAGCAGACCGTGAACGGTGACCTCATGTATGCTTTCAGACATTTCAAAGATGAAAATGTGAATATCATATCAAAAAAGTGAAGCTCAAAGGACATCTCTCTATATACATATCTCTATATTCCTGTAGGGTGAGGAGAGCTCCATCTCCAACAGTTTGTTCTCTCACTTCATTGAAGCAGCTGTGGCCAGATGATCTCAACATCAGGTTTCTCGAATGTCTCCCTCCCTGCCATCTGTTTTGGCAGATGTGAAGCCTCTTACTCATGAAACACTTACAGGAAGGGTCCAGAATTAACTTTCTGCCACACCTGATAATGACTGGAGAAAGTTTAGTGGTGCTACTTTTAAACTGGTCATGAAACTATTATAGCATTTAGTCTCTATGATCTCATTTTCATGAAAAAAAGCATCATTTACTAGTGAAACATTACATCATAAAACATCAAAACACTAAAGGGAATCTTTAATTTACCTAAAATAAGAGATGCAAGCATCTGAGCTTTTCTTTATTAAGCCATTTCAACTGAAATTGCACATTTGTAAAAGTGTAAAATATTTAGCATAAATACATAGTTCTTTTTCTTGTATTTTTATGGGGCCTTTACCATAGGCTCATGTTAACTGCTCTCCTGCCACTGAGACGCTTAAAATAGACGCCTGTCTAAGACACTCTGGATTTTACACATGCATGCGAAGATTCAGGAAAAGCATGAGGTGCAACACTGATGAGTTTTGTTAAAAACATTCAGAATATCATACAGTTCAAGACTACCCAGCTAACAGGGAATTCGTTCTCAGAACCTTGGAGCGTTCTGGCAAGGTTCTCTCAAAGTTAAGAACAAATGTTCCTCTAGTAGCATTAACAGAACGTTTTGTTTGATCTGGTCATTAATAATGCTCTCAAAATATTAGCACAAAAATACATCCTTCGTGGAACATTTATTCCTGAAACGTTGGACGTTCATCTAATGTTTTTTATCTAATGTTTTTTACCCTCAGGCAATGGAAAGTTTTCTTAAGCCCTATGTTTAGTACATTTTTCTTTAAATGATTACAACCAATTAGAAAGGTCGAGAAAGTACCAAATAACAGTCCAGTAAGGTGTTGGAGTCAATATCAAGCACCATTAAGAGGTGGGACGTCCTGTTCTGACACATGGTCACAGGAGCACATGGTGTGAGAAGGCGGCAATATTATTTGCTTTGGTAATCTTATTTAAAACGACATGAACTGTACATAAAAAATGTGTGTGCATGTATGAAGGTGTAGAGAAGCCTTTTGTCAGGTTTTATGAAGTTTTTTTTATTTTGCATGTTCAGAAATTCAGTTTTTCTTTTCGTTGCCTCAGGGCAACGTTGTGCGATAAGGGGTACTTTTCGAGGAGGTTTTAGACAGTACCTCTCATTGGCCACAATGTATTATAAGAAGGGAAGATGCAAGGTTCCTGGGTGTGCAGGAACACCCAAAGTGATGTGCAAAAATTGTAACATACACCACTATGTCACAGCAGAGAAGAACTGCTTTTTGAAGTTTCGTACGGAGTGAAATCTTATCACATGAAGTACATTATATGGCATGACACACTACATGATACAGACCTATGCATGTATCAAATTCAATATATCAATGTCTTTCAAGTGTTTTTCCCTTTTTACTTAATGATTTCTTGAATTTTTTTTTAAATAAATTGATTTTGATGATAATTTTCTCTATGACTCTGTACCATTGTTGCACAACGTTGCGACAATGGTACAGGCAATGGTACGAGGCAACGAAAAAATATTTTGGGGTTTGGGGAGGGTGGGGGGAAATTTATTTTTTTAATCGATAAAATGTTCCCAAATGAACCAAAAAATGATGTGGAATATTTTTTTTTTCATGTGCCATCAACATGTGTGCAGTAGAGGGTTAAATGTTATACTGTTACTTTTGAATGTTCCCTGAACATTCTGAAACATTCCTATGATAAAATGGAATGTTCCATTAACATTCGCATAACAAAAAAGAAAGATTTTAGAACGTTTAAAACGGTCACTGAACATTCCGAATTAACGTTTTATAACATTCTTGGAACATACAGTATTTATGTTAGCTGAGTATAATTCCTATATTCATTTTCTACTAATCCTAAACGGAACTCCTAAAAATGCACGGTGTTAAAAACACAAAACGCTGTCGTTTAATGCATTAATCCAACCCTGTTTTCACCATAAAAGACTTCAATTAAGATGCATTTCCTCCCTCCTCATGTGACATTCACACGTTTAACTAGGAAGGCATTCACGCGCTCTCGCTAACACCTACAGATGTGGTCTCCACACTTCCTCTGAAGCTGACCGCACCATCAGTGTAAACTCTTAATGATCTAAACCCAGCAGTGTCACTTCTGGCTTAGTAATTGTACGTTAGAGCGTAAAGCGCGCACAGGCTATGTATATACCTCCAGCACAACCCGCTAATTAGCTGAAGCATGTTTGCTTTCCTTCTGTCTCCTAACGATGCCTGTGACTGCCTGTCACCAACATTTATATTAGAGAGAAAAGCTGTTGCATTCCAACTGCCTTTCATTTTAAGAAATACTCTTAAGTCTTCATGATATAGTCTCTAAACACTGCAATACATCATCTTATCTTGTCTAGTTTTCAGTAAACATATCTAAACATACTTGAGAAGCAAGATTGTGTACGATATTAGGAGATATTTGAGAGAATATTTTGTGCATCTTTATTTCCCCCTTTCTTCATGGCGTTGGTTCCGGGAGTATTTTTCCATTTATTTCTCCCATAGGGATTTTAAAAAGTCTTCGTTTAAAGTGTTATAAGCCATGAACCAAGCCAACCAGCTACGAAGTGAATCATAACATTACAAACCTTGATTTGAACCAAAAATATATTTGAAAATCGGACAAAAAGACAAAGGTACAAGATGTAACAGCTTTAGTGAAGGAAAGAACTACAATTCCATGAAGCATTGGGAACAGCATAATTGAATTAAAAATGGAGAAATATAAATCTACACATTTAAAAATGTTCATTATAAAAATTTATTTTAGGTTTATTGCAAAATATGCATATAAATTGAAATATTTTGAAAGTGTAGTTTCGATTATGTCATTCGCAGTGCTTCATGGGAGCGGGCGGGCCTAAAGAGATCTTTTGGCACATTTGTTTTGACTCTGATTGGTGGAATTTGTGTACAGCATCATGGGTAATGTAGTTTTCACCATGAATTCAGCTGTTAAACACGATTATTTTAGGAATAAATTGAAATAATGCAAGCTGACAGCTTCAACAGAAGCAAATACTATTGATTAACAACCTTGTAGCTCACAGTAGGGCTGTCTTTAAAGGTTTATAAGTTATCGTTAAAAGTCAGTTTTCCTATAGAGAAATGTTTTGTTAGATTTATGAAGTACAAAGTGGTAGTACCATGTTATGAATATGGTGGTGATTCAGAACCATGGTGTATCTCAAAGTATACATTTACAGTAAAATATGATCAATAAGTCACAACATTTGTTTTTCCATTGCTTAAAGGTGCTGTTTTTTGTTTGTTGTTCATGTTGTTTTGACTGCACTAAAGCATAAAAGTACCATAATATGTTTGCAGATATTTAGGAAAAATGCTAAATAAAATTATTATAATTTCATATACTTGTTTCTCTGCTACAGCCACAGCCAATTATTCTACTTTGAAATGTGCATTTTGTGTCAGAATATCTGTTTTTGTTTTGGTCTGTGTGCTCCCGCCCACCGCCAATTTACCCAATAGTATGTCGACACCCCGGGATGCCAGTTGGTAGAAAACACAGTGTATTGCAGCCATTTAAGTGAGCAAACAAGCTTGGTCAAAGATTGCAGATTTTACCTGACCTAAAAAGCCTCGGCAATAAAAACATTGCAAAGTAATACATTAGCTGATCGACTTACAGTGTAATGATCGTCGCTTTCCATTGTCAATTGCGCTCACTGCTGTTTCATCCTCAATCGGTAAAAACCTCACAATATTCTCATAGTAGCAGAAAGTCTGTGCTTTTCGGGTTTTGTACACTTCGACAGTAAACCTTCACCATGTGGCCAATTATAAACGCTTTAACTCCTGCCTCAAAAATGCACACTCCACTTTGTGACAAAAATGGAATATTGAGAGGAAAAAAAGAAGAAAACTGGTGAGAGTCTTTCTGGATTGTGGGTTAAATGGAGAGAAAGCGAGGCATTTGTGAAAAAGACAGATAAGAACAGAGACTTTTAAAACCTTTAAACAACAAGGGGAAAATGACTAGCTAGATGCATTAAACAAAAAACATCCACGAAATAAACACAATAAAATTTGCCAAAGGCACAATAAAACAACTATACATGAAAATATCATAGTGGGAATTTCTGTCATTGGAACAGTTGTTTAAGCATTAACTTTGCCTGAGATGCTTCTCCTGGAAGAAAGAAGTAAAAATTGGTGTCATAAAAATATAGATCACTAGATGCATAGATACAAATGTTAATAAGTGCTCAGATCTTAGAGGGATTTGATGATAAATACTGAGATCTCTGATGTCTGATTGTAGTCTTTTTCTCAGGAGGAAAATTTGAAAAGCAGAAAAAGTTTCCAATTGCTGTGAATACTGTCATTATAGTTTAGGAGAAACAGCTGAGGTATTAGAGATCTCAGTGGTTTCTCTTTACAATTGATGCCTAGATAAGTTGATAAATGTTTGAAGATCACAGTGAACTTTTGATTACAGTTTTTAAGTCTCAGCCAATCTGAGCATTATTTGAGACATTAAAAACTCCTATGAAACTTTTGAGGTGGCGTGTGTGAGAATACTGTGGTCTTATTTCTCAGGAGAAACAACTGAGACATTACCAAGATCTCAGTGGGGTTTTTTTCCCTGTCTAAATTCATACTCATATGTTTTGGGATGAATTTGATGATAAACATTTGAAGTTTATATTGAAATTACTTTTGATTCTAGATTAAAATGTCCTCTAAAACCATTAAGGAGACAAACATGGACTCTTTTAACTCAAGAGAAACATCTGAGAAGCGTGAAACTTAATGCAAAAATCTCTATTTTCTCCATTCAGTCTCATGGCAGTCTAGGAGAAACAACTGACAAGGTCACATTGAAATTCTTTTGATTATTATAGATTTTAGTATCTGAGCACAGTTTGAGACATTAAAATGTCCTCTGAAAACATTAGAAGACAAACATGGACTCTTAACACAATAGAAACATCTGGGAATCATGAAACTCAATCAAAAGTCTCCATTTTCTCCATTCAATCTCATGACAGTCTAGGAGAAACAACTGAGAGATTACTTTTTTTGTCCAAATGCATGTTCAGATCATTTGTTTTTGGGAGAATTTGATTATAAACCTTTGAAGTTCACAATGAAATTCTCTTGATTACGTATTTTGGTGTCTGAGAACAGTTTGAGACATTAGGATGTTCTTTGAAAAATCGACATGGAGGTCTTTTCCTCAAGAGAAACATTTATGGCAAAGGTCTCCATTTTTTTCCATTCAATCTAATGGCAGTCTAGGAGAAACAACTGACAAGTTCACATTGAAATTCTTTTGATTATTATAGATTTTAGTATCTGAGCATAGTTTGAGACAATAAAATGTCCTCCAACACCCTTTAGGAGACACATTTGAGGGCTTTTTCCTCAAGGGAAACATTTGAGAATCATGAAACTTGGTCAAAAGTTTCCATTTTCTCCATTCAAACTCATGGCAGTCTAAGTGAGACATTACTGAGATCTCAAGTGTTTTTTCTGTAAATGTATGTTCATATCATTTGTTTTGGGGAGAATTTGATGATACACTTTTGAAGTTCACAATGAAATTACTTTTGATTCTAGATTTTAGTGTCTTGGCAAATACAAAAGTTTGAAACATTAAAATGTCCTTGAAACCCTTAAGAAGACATGGACTCTCTTCCTCAAGAGAAACGTTTGAGAATAATAAAACTTGGTCAAAAGTCTCCATTTTCTCCATTCAATGTTGGTGTTTGATCACAGTTTGAGACATTAGGATGTTCTTTGAAAAATCAACATGTGAGGTCTTTTTCCTCAAGAGAAACATCTGAGAAACATGAAACTCGGTCAAAGGTCTCCATTTTCTCCATTCAATCTAATGGCAGTCTAGGAGAAACAACTGACAAGTTCACATTGAAATTACTTTTGATTCTAGATTTTAGTGTCTTGGCAAATAAGCACAGTTTGAGACATTAAAATGTCCTCTGAAACCCTTAAGAAGACAAACATGGACTCTTTTTCCTCAAGAGAAACATCTGAGAATCATGAAACTCGGTCAAAGGTCTCCATTTTCTCCATTCAATCTCATGGCAGTCTAGGAGAAACATTAAAATGACTTTTTGATTTTAAAATGTTGGTATCTGATCACAGTTTGAGACATTAGGATGTTCTTTGAAAAATCGACATGTGAGGTCTTTTTCCTCAAGAGAAACAACCGAGAAGCATAAAACTACATTTTCTCCACTTAATCTGGCAGTCTAGAAGCAACAGAAATAATGAGATCTCATTCACTACTTCTCTCTTACAAGGTTGTCCCACATATCCTCTAAAATCGAAGCGCTGAGAGATCATCTGTCCCCGCCTCTGACAAGGCCATTGCTCCAGACTCACAAAAGAATACTCCAACTTCATTGAGTGAAAGGCAACACAAAGCAAACAAACCCCCAAACCGCTGTCACGCCACCCCTCCCCTGCAGGCCTCCTGCTCTCCCCTCCTTCTCGGGCTCCTGCTATTCAAGGGAAATGTGTATTTCCCACACTGGAGTTGTCCAGCAGGGTCTGCCCGGCAGGGGTTTTGCCTCGGGGTGAACGGGGAGACGGACTAGAGGTTACATCAACACACATCCCGCTGCGGCATGTCACATCCTCACCGCCGGTTGCCTTGGCACTGTTAGCCAGCAGCTCCGAGCCAGAAAGACTCAGACGAGGTGGACAGCAAAAAGTAAAACAGAGCTGCTCTCCTTCTGCACATCAAGAATATGAGGATTTTAAGTCATTTACTACAAGTCATTTACTACACATGGGGTTTTAAAGCCTCCTTTTTACATTTACTCTGAATTATGATTATTGCAATGAACTCATCTTGTTGATGAAGGACAGAGACGTACATATGCGTTTAATAAACACAGACCTGACAAACGGCACGCTTTAATCACTCACTGTCTGTTTCATATGATGTGTTTGACGATCAAAACGTTCACATTCAGACTGAATGAAAAAGAAAGAACGAATAAACCATCTTAGTTCATGTAACTTCACCTTTTACTAATGCATTATTCATTTCAAAAGTTGTATCTGATAAATGTTATTTAATGGGCCTAATGTGAACTTACAATGAACGGTTGTATTTGATTAACTAATGTTAAATTCTGTAACAAATGTAATGCATTAGCTAACTTTAACTAATGGAGCCTTATTGTAAAGTGTTACCAAAATGGCGATTGAATGAATCAACCGGTGTCTATGGAAGCTTGTTTCCGCCATGAAAGAAAAAATAAGGTAATTGCAACTTTTTTATATTTTTTCCCTCACAATTGGACATTATAACGTTATAAAGTCAGAATTGTGTGATATAAAGTCAAAATTGCAAGTTATAAAGACTTTATAATGTAATTTTGACTTTATAACATGCAATTCTGACATTATAACTCTCAATTGCGAGAAAAAAAATCAGAATTCTGAGATAAAAAGTTGCAATTACCTTTTTTTATTTTTTATTTAGTGGCAGAAACAAGCTTCCATAGGTGTCAGAGCAACATTAAGAGGAAAAAAGAAAAGATGAATTAAAAAGAAAACGAAGAATAAAAGAGCAACAGTAAATTAACAACTGAAAGAAATGAAGAAGAACAAAGAAAAAAGAACCAATAAATAAAAAGGAGAGACAAGTTAAAGTGGATAGATAGATCCAGATAGATAGATATGGATCCCAAACTCAACAGCTCTGCCATGACATCTGGAGCACAAAACTAAAAAAGCAGAACAACTTTTATGAACCACATTAAGCCTTCGTCATGATTCTCTCTCGGCATCATCATCACAAACACACATGCAGCGCTGACCTGAGCGTCTAGCGGTGATGAACAGGTGCAGGACATTAGGCCCGACGCTGCCACCTTCCCCTGTAAGATGTGCGTAAATTCTTGTTGTGGAAAATGAAAGAGTGAAAGCAGTTCTAATTACAAAATGTAAATATTGAGTTTTCCCACAATGGGAAGCAGACCACCCAAGATGCACAACAACCCCCAGCCCGCTCCCTCCCTCTCTTTCTCTCTGTCGTCCACACGGTCTGTCAGCGCGACAGGAAAAGGAAACCTTTTGAGCATCACCAAATGTAAATGCACACATACCAGACATGCACATAAGCACACGTTGGTCCGCTGACATCTTTGCGTCACGCTTGCATAACAGTCCATTAGCCGGGATCTCCAAATGAAACTAAATGCAACATCTATTCCTCCAGTCCTCATGGTAAATACCCAGAGGTTTCATCGCACAAAAGCTCTGTAGCATGATCAGGTCTCAGGTGAATGTCAAATACTTGACTTTATGGTGCTAAATACCTTTAAATGGCCTCCATGAGACTGTTTTCCAGCTCTTGGCCACATATGGAACTGTGCAACATGTGGTCGGTATGGATCGAGCCCCAGGAGTCGCCATTTGTTGACGTTTGTTTGTACGGAGAGCATGTCGGTGAGTGATGGGGAATGGAGGTGAATGAGTGCTCAGCTGGGATCTAGATCTCCTCAATGTGACATTGAGATGTCTTTATTCTGAGAGTGTTCTAAAAATCGCTTTGTTTCAGAGCTGTTCTTTACCACTTTGTCATCAATATGATGCTGGTTTTGGCTCTACTCTCTTAAAAATGAAGGTTCCATAAGGAAGTTTTCACAGCGATGCCATGGAAACACCATTTTTGGTTTCCCAAAGAACCAGTGAACAGTTCTTAAAAGAACCATTTCAAAAATAAAATAAAGCTACTTTGTTGGCATTGATGGCAGTGTTGCAAATTGGGCTACTTTAACAGTGTTGCTGCAGGTTGTTTTTCATGTGAAGCGTCCCCAATAACGTGATATTTAGCCCCTGGGATGCTAATTTTACCAGGGTAACCCATCACAAAATGTGGATTTTACCCCATGGAACGTGATTTTTTACCAGGGGACCTCCTCTGAAACGTGATTGGGCTAGTTTTGAGTAGCAATTGGGTGGGTTTTGTAGTGAAAACCTGGCAACCCTGATTGATGGTTCCATGATGAACCTTTACCATCCATGGAATCCTTCCAATGCACAAAAAGTTCTTTATAGTGGAAAACGGTTCTTTAGATTATTAAAATGTTCTTATAAGAAAAAATGGTTCTTTTAAGAACTATTAACTGAAAGGTTCTTTGGGGAACCAAAATGGTTCTTCTATGATATCGCAAACCCTCTTAATTGAAACCTTTGTTTTTTAAGAGGAACCTTTCCATTGCACAAAACATTCTTTATAGTGCAAAATGTTCTTCATACTAAGAAAAAAAAAAGGTTCTTTTAAGAACTGATCACTAAAAGGTTCTTTGGGGAACTGAAAATGGTTCTTTTGCAACCTTTATTTGTAAGAATGTGTAGTGTGAAGAACATTTTAATATCCTTTTTCCACTATAAAAGAACCTTTTTTTTTTTTCTTTTTTCTCAATGGAAAAGTTCCATGGATGAAGGTTCCATGGATGCCAAAAAAGAACATTTATTTTTAAAAGTCTATTTTTAAAGCCAAATGTTGACATTAATTCATTAACCTGCTCACAAAACAACATAATACATCACTGTTCGAAAACATATACATAAGTGTGGCTGGATTTGAGTTTTATGAACATCTGAAGTAATTTGTTTCAGAATCTCTATGCCATCACATGATGCTTTCAATGCAACAGTTAGAAATTATTTAATATATAACTAATAAAATTCACAAATACCATATTAATAATATGCATGGCTCCACATCATCAGTAGCCTGCAGTGGAAAACAGGCTGCATCATTTGAATACTAGATCATTTAATTCTAGAGGTGTTTGAGTGGTGCATGACCCCATTCTACAGGTGCTAAGATGACTGCAACAAACCCCATAGGTTAAGAAAACCCTTAGTGATTTTGTTCATAATTATAACTTTCTTGGATTTTGGACTCTGTTTGCTTTACTCAAAAACACATCTAGAGGCAGTTTAGCTTCATATTGCAGATGTTCTAGAGTTTTATCCAGTTAAGCATCCCTAATTGCTAACTCAGTCAAAATGCAGAACAAAAAAAAAAAAAAAAAAAAAAAAAAAAAAAGACAAGATGCATACCTATGCAATGAGCAAAAATGTACAAAAGCGACTCATGACTGGACAGGACTGGTTTCTTCAACATCTAGTAAATATACAGTATATTTTACAGTTTGGTGGATCATTATTGCTGTCAAGGAGCAAATGAATCCATCTTGAAATTCATGAAATTCACGGGCATAAAAGAGCGTTATAATAAACACACCTGCACAGTATAAACAGTTCAAAATATCTGTTTAAGTCTACTTCAGCGCTGTGTTTGGGGAAAACCGTGTCCCATAAGTTGTTCTTACTAAGCACAAATCATCAAACAGTTATTTTTCCCCGACTAATTCCACAGCCAAAAGGTACATATCATGTGGAGGGTGAGAGGGAAACTTACCTTGCGGGTTTCTGCTGGCAGAAGCGCCGGCTGGCCGCTGGACAAAGGCGATCAGAGCGACGCTGAATAATCCAAAGCCAGCGCGCATCAGAACATACATGAACATCATTTTATACACCTTGAACCTTTACAGAGAGAGACTAATTCAATAAAAGCGCACAACTGCGAGGCTTTGAGTCCAGACGTGGATGAAGCTTTATTCCCGGCGCTGGAAACGGAGCTGCTGTGAATATGAGGGAGAGAGAGTGTGTGTGTGCGTTTTATTTCTTGGTCTTGCGGAGACTGTGCGCGCGGAGATCAGGAGGAGAAACACGGTCGAGTAGAGCGCTCATGATCTTCAGTCCTGCAGGAGACACAGACACACAGAGAGAGAGAGAGAGAGAGAGAGAGGAAGGGGGAGGAGAGATGCACAACAACGTGTCGCTCTCTCTTTCTCACTCAATGGATCTGTATTGGTAAATGTAAAAAAAATAAATAAATAAAAAAAAGAGAAGAAGAAGAATCAAAAGTTCCAAAAAATAATTAATAGACCATTTAATGCTTTTCCTAAAAGAAAACACCAGAGTGTAAAACAAATAAATGCATGCATTAGCATTTGACTGCTAATTGGTGAGGCTACAAAGCTGCATAATTATTTAGCATCTAAAGGGATGTTATTATTCTTGTTTATTGTGACATGAATGTCACTTCAGCGTGATAAGTTACATGCATTAAAGAACAATCAAATAGACTATTTTCTCATTTTAGATATTGCTTCAGCAAACTTAAATATACGTTTAAGTTCAAATCTGGCAGCAGACAAAAGCAGTTCTCTTTACTAAAGCATGGCGCCATTTTATATTTTTAAATGCACATCCTATCAATTTTAATGATTGAACATGCAATAATAAATTAGGGGGGGATTAGATAGAACAAAGAACATTATGAAATAATTAGCAGTTAAGGACATAGTAAACAACAACACAACTTGCTTTATCAGTGTCTCCAAGTGCATGGACGAGTTTCTCTCCTTCTGACCTTGCAGGAATTCACATTCAGCAGCGGGCTGGACTGTGGGTGAGTGGGGGGTTGCCATGGAAACGGCTTCCGTGGGGCAACAGAGGTCAGACACTCCGGGAGCCACGTGCAATTCATGGATTCCCTCTCATCTCACCACAAACTTCTGAAAACTATGCTCAGCAGGGACGCTTCGCATACTCTGGGTCACTCGAGTCACGTTGGGCAACTGATAATTAATATTCGGTTGCATATTTCGGCTTTTAGGCTGAGTCAATCCGTCTCCCAGATTCACGTCCTCAAGGCATTTGCATTCGAGCTGCTCGTGCACACCGCATCCCACGTACTGAAAGACCGTAGGCCGAGAGAATAATCGTGTCAGAACAGGCCTGTTCAAACACAAAAATGATTCTGTGTTTTTGACAGCAGACAATTAACCCCTGCAACAATTAAAAAAGCATGCCAGAGCTGTGACTTCATGCTAAAACTCCAATCGTTTTCACTGCAAGCAGATGGAAAAAGAAACTTCTGGATGGAAACTTATTCACCCTTGTCTGAAGGGTCCTTCACAATTTCAGACATCTGGTGTGATTATGGCTCTGTTATACCTTTGGCCTTTCTGACAGTTTCATAACAGGGAATTTACCACAGCTTTTGTCCTGGAGAACAAGTCTTCTCATTATTCACACATCTAAACAAAGTAAATGAGATCCACAGTCTTATTTTGGAAGGACAACCGGTGTGCGTTCAATATTGCCAGATAATTGCATTCCTCTGGCTTTCACGTTAACACGAGGTCACTCCTCCGTAGTGTTCATGGAATAACAGATTCCTTGCTTTCATTAAACATTCTGCTCAATCTTTCTCCAAACTTCCTCGTCCTGTCAAGCCCCAGTACAGTTCAACAAAGGTAGACGGAGGCAAGCTTCAGCCTGTCCCACTCCATCATTACTGCACTCGCTGAAGTTACTGTTTAGTTTTTATATGCTTCACCTTTTTTAAACAAACTGCTTCTTGCTTGATTCGCATGACTTCACCTCTCTGCGCACTGTAATATTCTCGATGTGTGGAGTGCATTTGTCACGATGTGAGAAATGGGTCACGGCACAAAGCTTTCAAACGCCTTCCCTTCAGCACAGAATCTATTCCTCACAGACACATTTATTTTGAAAATTTGGTAAAAACATGCTTAATTTAGTTACTATGCATGCTTTCATGAACAACTGATGCTCAGGATCAGAGAAAACCTTAGGTTTTCCCCATATAAACCTCTAAATAAAAGCTGATACAAAGTGAAGACATAACATTATTTCAAAATTTGTTGATGAATAAAATGTTCAAAAGAACAGCATTTATTTAGAATAGTCACTTTTGATTAATTTAATGAATCCTTGCTTAATAAAAGTATTAATTTACTAAGCCTTTGATAAATACAAAGTTCTGTTATGAAACTAGATGGCACAGGCTGATAAGTCCTTAACTCAATCTGCTTGCAATCACATCATTCTCTATAGGGCACAGCTGATTGGTTCCTGCTGTATCAGTAGCCGATTAGCTCGCTGCTCAACCTTCAAATACTGGTCAGTGTTTGCTGTAGCAGTTGCAGCACGCTTTCCGAAGCCCTCCACCTTCCCAAGCTCCACCTGTATAGATCTGCTATGGGTAATTCATGTATGCTATATTGTACAGCAGCAGCATGTCTTACTTGCTCACAGCAGCATGTTGTGTATGTATTGGAAGCAGCAATAACCAACAGCAGCAGCAATAACCAACAGCAATAACCAACAGCAGCACCAATAACAGCAGCAGCAATAACCAGCAGCAGCAGCATAACCAGCAGCAGCAGCGATAACCAACAGCAATAACAGTAGCAGCAATAACCAGCAGCAGCAGCAACAGCAGCAGCAATAACCAACAACAGCAGCAATAACAGCAAGCAATAACAGCAGCGCAGCAGCAGCATAGCAATAACCAGCAATAACAGCAGCAGCAATAACCAGCAGCAATACAGCAGCAGCAGCAGCAATAACCATACCAACAGCAATAACAGCAGCAGCAGCAGCAGCAATAACAGCAGCAGCAGCAGCAGCAGCAGCAATAACCAACAGCAGCAGCAATAACCAGCAGCAATAACAGCAGCAGCAATAACCAACAGCAGCAGCAGCATAACCACAGCAATAACAGTAGCAAAACCAACAGCAGCAGCAATAACAGCAGCAGCAATAGCAGCAGCAATAAGCAGCAGCAAAACCAACAGCATAACGCAGCAGCAGCAATAACAGCAGCAGCAGCAGCAGCAGCAGCAGCAGCAGCAGCAGCAATAACAGCAGCAGCAGCAGCAGCTAACAGCAGCAGCAGCAATAACAGCAGCAGCATAACTAACAGCAATAACAGCAGCAGCAATAACCAGCAGCAGCAGCAATACAGCAGCATTAACAGCAATAACAGCAGCAGCAATAACCAGCAGCAATAACCAGCAGCAATAACAGCAGCAGCAGCAGCAGCAGCAGCATAACCAACAGCAATAACCAGTAGCAGCAATAACCAGCAGCAGCAGCAATAACAGCAGCAGCAATAACCAACAACAGCAGCAGCAGCAGCAGCATAACCAAAGCAGCAATAACCAGCAGCAGCAGCAGCGCATAGCAGCACAGCAGCAATAACCAGCAGCAATAACAGCAGCAGCAGCAGCAGCAATAACCAACAGCAGCAATAACAGCAGCAGCAATAACCAGCAGCAGCAATAACCAACAGCAGCAGCAATAACAGCAGCAGCAGCATAACTAACAGCAGCAGCAGCAGCAGCAGCAGCAATAACAGCAGCAGCAATAACCAGCAGCAGCAGCAGCAATAACAGCAGCAGCAATAACCAGCAGCAGCAGCAATAACCAACAGCAATAACAGCAGCAATAACCAACAGCAGCAGCAATAACCAGCAGCAACAGCAATAACCAACAGCAGCAATAACCAAGCAGCAATAACCAGCAGCAGCAGCAATATCCAAAACAGCAGCAATAACCAGCAATAACCACCAGTGGAACAAATAACCAGCAGCAGCAGCAGCAGCAGCAAAAAAACAAAAAAAAAAAAAAACAAAAAAACACCACCAGCAGTAACAGCAGCAGAGAATTAGAACAAACATATCAATACTGCCATATCCATTACCATGCCAACCACTCAGAGTTGTCTTGACAGAAATTTATATATATTAGGCTACAGACATATCCATTTAAGCTCAAATCATTCTATAGAACACGACAAGTTGTTTAGACCTAGTAGCCTACTGCTGTCATTAAAGCAAAATGGAAAGATATGCATGTCAATGTTTCTATACAAATTTTAATTCATATTGTTTTCTTGATAATCTGTAACTAAACATAAATGAGAAAACAATGCAAATTAGAGGCATTTTCACTCATTGCCTCAGACTTGCTGTATGTCTCTGCCACATACTTTCACATTAGTCACACCAGTCGAATGGACCACCCAGTGGACAGATGTTTTGCAATGTCGGGCAGGATATTTTGATTGTCTTGTAAGCTTCATCAACCTGGATTTGCCCACACAGTTCTTGAGTATACTAGAGTCATGCAATTAGACTAAACCAAGTGCAGTTTCACTACATCTCAGAAAGAGACACTCAGAAAGCCGACACAACTCCCTCTTTATCTGCTTGATGGGATTCTGACTCATCAGACTTTAATCTTTTCAAAGGAGAAACAGATTTTAAAGATTGTGGAAAGTATCAAGCAGATTTATATAATCTGATGGAAACTCTGGGTGCACTCTAGGGACATCTAGAGGTTGTACTAAGCAGTACAACATACAACTGATGATGATGAGCATCAGATAGAGATGTGAAGAAGAAAAAAAGTAACATTCTGTCCTTATTTACGCGCCTTCAAAAATGTGAAAATGTGTGCAGGTCTTTGGCAGGGGTGTTGATGCATGGCAGTTCATAGTGATCATGGGTAAACTCAGAAAAAGGACAAAAAAAAAAAAAACAGGATTAAATAAGTTACAAATCAGTGTTTGGTGGAGATACAGGTATGATGTAGACCTCTATGAGATGTGTGTTTGTTTTGATCAGAAGATGATGTGACGTGTTTTGGCCAGAATATAATCACGACATTGTCTGGTATCACTATCAGGGCAGAGGAGATTAGGTGGAAAATTCTCTGGACACAATTAAAAAAATCTGACCAAGATTAAAGCTCTGTTCCAGAACCAGCATTTAAGGCATCATAGGCCCTATAATCAGCTGCAGTGCTGATTTTTTCTCCAGTACATTAAAACAGGTCACATGTCAAATAGTGGTTTAAGAAATGCATTTTTAATCTATATATATATATATATATATATATATATATATATATATATTTTTTTTCCAAGTATTGCATGCATACTAATGGCAGACTCTTGTCTCTTGCCTGTTTCACTAACTGTGTAGCACTTAGGTTCCATTTCAATTACATGCTCCCATAGAAGGCAGCTGACTATAAAGACAAAACACAATGAAGCAGCTCCAATACAGCTTATATGAGGCTGATTTGTCTCTAATGGGCCAATAAACCAAAGTAAGTTGTAATTGTGTTGCACCCTTAAGGCTGAAGGAGGGTTTAATCTGAGTTCATAGCTGTGAGGGTAATTGCTGAAGATATGAGCTCATAAGATTATCTCTGTTGATTGCACTGGTAATCAGCTACTGTAAGAAGGCCTACATGTTCTCACGAGGTCTCGACCTACCTGTAGGATGAGGCACTTGGGCCTGCAAAGATCATACGGGCATACAAGGAAAGTAATCCCATGATACAACATGTCTCCTCAAGCCTTCAACTATTAGTTGAAGCAGCTATGAAGGGTTAGCCATGCTGTTAATTTGCCAAAGAAGCCACTTAATTAAACCACACCCAATTCTTTTGACCACACCCATTTCCCCAAAGCCCCACCCTACAAGGATATGTCAGCAAATCAGATGCCAGAAAAACACCAAGGGGGTGGAGTTTAGCTGGTTAGTTAGCATTTAGCCCCTACTGGTAGATGACTTAACAAATAATATACAGCGATCAGTCCCCCTTTTTGCTTCCAAAACAGCCCTGACCCGTCGAGGCATGGACTCCACTAGACCCCTGAAAGTGTGCTGTGGTATCTGCACCAAGATGTTAGCAGCAGATCCTTTAAGTCCTGTAAGTTGCGAGGTGGAGCCTCCATGGATCGGACTTGTTTGTTCAGCACATCCCACAGGTTCTCCCCCAGAGAATTTGGAGGCCAAGTCAACACCTCAAACTCATTGTTGTGCTCTTCAAACCTTTCTATCAGAACCAGCATTAACTTCTTGAGCAATTTGAGCTACAGTAGCTCGTCTGTTGCATCGGACCACATGGGCCAGCCTTCACTCCCCACATGCATCAATGAGTCTTGGCCGCCCATGACCCTGTCGCCGGTTCACCACTGTTCCTTCCACACTTTTGATAGATACTGACCACTGCAGACCGGGAACACCCCACAAGAGCTGCAGTTTTGGAGATGCTCTGATCCAGTCGTCTAGCCATCTCAATTTGGCCCTTGTCAAACTCGCTCAAATCCTTACGCTTGCCCATTTTTCCTGCTTCTAACACATCAACTTTGAGGACAAAATGTTCACTTGCTGCCTCATATATCCACCCACTAACAGATGCCGTGATGAAGAGATAATCAGTGATATTCACTCATAATGTTATGCCTGATCAGTGTATAAAAAAATCTTACTGACCCCAAACCTTAGTACAAACCTTTTCATTGTTATTACAATTAGTAGATAATACACTCACATGAAAAGCATTTTGTTGGAATTTGGTTGACGCAGGCTATAATTGGCTCTTAACTATTATTCCCTATATAGGACATTGCTTCCCTCAGCATATCAACAGACAAACAGAAAAACAAATAAATCAGCTCTAAATCTAATTGTCCAGTAATTTCACAGAAATGTCTGAATATCTGTTTCATTATTAGTACAAGTTCTTCTGGGAGGCCATTAAAGGGTTTGCTGGTAAACCTCAAAGTTTCGTAACTTTGTTGTTGCAAACCACAGTAATCTCCAGAACCTCTGTTTGAGGAGATCATGATGGCAGTCGGGCACGTAACACCGCCACCATCCTGTGGGTCTGATTCACCATTTTCATCCAGATGTGTGGCCGAGTCTCTGTGGTTAAAGTGCTCTAGGATGTTGCAATAAAAGGCATTCTCTTCAAATTTGTTGCTTCCTCTTCTTCAGATGTGAAGGAGGGGAGCGAATTACAGATGTACTTTTGCAGACTGCTCTCTTCTACTAATTAGACCTAATAAAATATTTTAAAGGGGTCATATCATGTTTTTTTTTTTACATGTTCATCTTTCTTTAGTGTATAATGTTGCTGTTTGCGCATAAAAAAGCTCTGCTCCAGTGGGAGTTATTCTCTATATCAGTGTCACTGTTTCTGAACTCCCTGAAACACCTCCATTGTAGTCTTGAGTTTTCTTCCAAGAATGAACACATCACAATATTTTTCATTTAAATAATTCCTGCCCAAGGCATACCCAAAATAAAGGGGCGGGGCCTGGTTGAGTTAGTTAGCAGTGTGTTGAAATTCACAGTTATGGTAAGGGGCGGGACATTTCCCAAACACGCTCAAAGCGGTTGACCAATCACAACACACCGGTTCAGCCGACCAATTAGAGCACATTGTGCTTTCAGAAGGAGGGTCTTCATAGAGACAGAAACTAAACAGAGAGATACTCACAGACTGGGAAGAGAGGTGCTGCAACAATGTCAGATATGTGAAAAATAAAGTGTTATTGAAAATTCAAGCATTAAAACTTATTCTATTAGAGCCCAAAAAAGTGAATATCATATAATATGAGTGAGTTGCCTTGACGACGTTCTGAACAGACGCACTAGATATGAGCTCCTGTTAATTCACAAAAGTACTGCTGTTGATTGAGGTAAAAACTCACAAAACCTATGTTTAACACTTATGGAAATCTAAAACTATAGAAACGACGCAATAATTTTCAGTCATTTCACTGAAAGAGCCGCAACTGCGATTTATAGTAACTTTGTAACAGTGGCCGAGAGAGAGAGCGCCGGCGCCGCAGCTGCAGCCTACAACAGACGGCGATCATCAGCGCAAACACAAGACAAGACGAGACGAGATAAAGACATCAAAACAAGGCAATACAGTTCATCATTAAGAAGATTAAGAAGATTTTTGTTATATATATATATTTAATATATATTTTATATATATATATATATATATATATACAGGGCCGCATTAAGACTACAAGGGGCCCCTGGGCTTTACCTCTTGAGGGGGCCCTTCATCCACCAGCACTATTACCTACATTCAGGGGTAAATTGGGCCGGGGGGGCCGTCCGGGGCTGAGCCCCGGCACATAGGCTTACGAGGGCTCGACACGCTTGTCCGGGCGGGACTTGTGGATTTTTTGAAGTGAGAGAATTTTACTTGCCTGACCAGATAAGTAGCTTGATTAAATGTCAATAACAACCAAAACGCGAGAATGATTTCTAGCTTAAGTGGCGACTAATAGTGTACTGGCGGTGATATTGCGCTGTTGAGGATCACGTAACTCTTGAGGAGAATTCAAAACAAATGAGCTCTGCTCACACAAAGAAACTCAGTTATCATGTTGCAATAAAAATTCAATGGGGTTTAGCTTGCTATTTACGACATATGATAAAGTTAAGCATCACACGACCGAAAGTGCTGAATTCCTGAATATCACCTCGATTGAAATTGACACTAATTTCATACAACAGTTCAATAAACAAGTAGTTAATAATCACTTACGTTTTAGATGCAATATGCCTGTTTTTTGTTCTATTGTAGCAGCGAAAATAGTTCCAAACAAAGCAGAATCAGCGCATCTCGCAGCTGCGCTCAGCCGTTCCAATGAGTCAGCGCTTTGAACGAATCGGTTGAGTGAAGATTCAATCGCCCATTCATAAACAACTGCTTCATTCTTGATTCAGAGTGAATCGTTTGAATAAATGACTCAGTGGCTCACTCATTAAGACAGTCACTTGCCGCCATCTACTGGCGGTTTAATTTCATGTTTAAAAGTATAAATTTCCCAGCAGCATTTCTTATTTGTTTATTCAAAAATATTTAAAGAATCTCATAACATTATTGAACGCAGTTGTACTTTTTCAGTGTACATTATTTAATTTGGTAACAGCCCTATAGTGTCTTACTATTTTAATTTATCAAATGTAAGAATATGAAATATAAGATAAAAGATTTGAATAATAATAAATATTTTTTTCCAGACAAGCTACTTTTTTACTCTGACAAGTAAATGACCAATTTAGTTGTCCAAAGGACAAGCACAAAACCAGGCTTAATGTTGAGCACTGTATTTTGTATTTATATTCTGTCCTTTAATGGTAGCATATTATTATCATCATCATTATCGTCATCAGATGTAGCTTTCACACTACCAGCATCTATAGAATGATTTTGATCAGCATTTTAGTGTTCATAGCAGAGGGCTCTCTCAACTTGTTATATTTTCCCAATTTAACCCCTGCCTACATTCACTCAATCTTCTTAAATCACAAAGTGCAAGTTATCAGCCTTTATTTTGCATGAATAAATGCCATTACCAAAACATCCGAATCTATAGGTCTGTTATAAAATATAAATATCACTGCATGAACTACATATTGGCACATAGTCTGAACTATTTGTACAGGCTACTCATTTCGAAGGCTGCATCCTCCAGAGGTCGCATATGATGGCTGTATACTTGAGGCCGGCTCATTTAAGAAAAACAACCGTTGAAAGAAAGAAAAAACAACATTTTGCACCTCACGAGGAATAACCATCAATTTTATTATGGTTACTTTTCTTAAATAAGACATCCTTAATGATGTATGCAGCCTTCAAATGTGAGCTCCGGAGGATGCAACCTCTGAAATGAGACGCAGATTCGAACAGTAACAAAGGCGCCAGTTTTACCATTTCAATTCCAGCGTGAGTCCTTGTCTTTTGGAAGTGCATGCAAAGTGGATTTGCTTTCACACCGTAAAGATGTCATGTCAACATGTCAACAACACAAACCAAACTCTTCCAGTCTCAGCTTTTTAAGTCTCAGTCTTTCAATCTCAGTGTTTGAAGGCGGGTCAAAATAGATGTTGTTCGCGAGCAACCGGCTGCCATTACGCAAATTTTTACATTGTTATGTAGGTTTGTAACAGGAAGTGAGTCTGGAATCGCTGAAGACTCATTTCAGCAGTTCAGAATCAATTCATTCTTTAAGGCAAAAATTACTTTTTTATTCTGCACTTTGATCTTTAAAACAATGTGACAAAAACACACGCAAGTTCGACCCAAATGTTTAATGTCATGATTGTTACCATTAGTACCATTAGTATTTGCATTAGTTTATATCCAGCTGGTCACTTTTATCGATTCGTTATGCAGCAAAGTTGCATAATTAAAACTAGTGTCATGAGAAAGCAAACTGTATCGTTATGCAGCAGACATATATAAACAAATCAGAAATGCATTTGATTTCAGTTCTCTTTTATCATCACTGTTATACAATACAAATCTTATTTAAATCATAATAAGTGTTCTAAAATGGTAGCAAATAATGTATACATACATACATTATGTGTCTAATGTCAATGCTATGGCCTTTGTATTTAAAGATGGTCATCTTTAAGCATGACTTATAAGCATGATTTATATGAAATGGTAAGACTTTATAATAAGATTCCATCTGTAAGGTTAATAAAAGTATTGTTCATTGTTAATTTTAACATTTCAACATTTTACCTCATTGAACGTTTTCAGAAACTGTATTTCTGCATGATTTGTATTTTTATTGGACTACTGACGACTGCAGGGTTCAGTGAGTGAAGGGTCGCGCATCGGTCGATAAGTGTAGCGCCGCACCACGTCTTTAAAATTAGAACACATTGTTTTCTTTGGGGCTGTTCACACAGAACGCGCTTGTTCTTTTACTTTTCTTGTTTCTATGTAAACATGCGCTAGAAGGACGTGCAGAACCGTTGCGCTCGCGTCTTGATGCATGACATGGCGTTCTAAAGCCATGAATCAGTTCAGCTAAGTTAAAAAAAGTTTTAAAAAGCGTCTCGAGACCTTGCGGTTTCCCCCATTCCACTGCCCGCGTCTCGCGTTTTTCAAAGCAAAAACGCGTTGTGTAACGTACGCACACAGGCAGCGCCACTGGGTCTGTCCGCGTTGTCCAGATACTGATACTTAGTTGCTTGATGCTAGACGACGCGGCGCGTCGTAATGAATTTCACGCGCAGAACAGCACATGTATTCAAATCAAAGCGATGTTAAAGCGATAGTCATCACATTATAAAATGCGGTTATATTTTTTCCAGCATCACCGGGGCCCTCCCTCAGCCCGGGGCCCTGGGCTTAAGCCCAGGTAAGCCCGTGCATTAAGCGGCCCCTATATATATATATATATATATTACTTTTTTGTTATTTTTTAACATCTGCCAGCACCGTAAATTTCAACTGTCAATAACTGACGCTTTCAGCGGTTGCCATGGAGATCATTTATCCTGCCGACATTAAAGGAGATCAAAGAAAAGTGTTCAAACAGTCACTGTTACATGAACACCCTGAATCTCTTTACGTTGATATGACATCTCAAGAAAAGAGGACAAATCTGATTTTCTATACAGAGAGGAAACACATTTGGAAAAAGTGCTATTAGTAACTTCTTCCCATACACTAAGAAGAGAATCTGTAAAGGTTGTCAAATCAGTGTTTTTGAATCAGCTGACCACTCCTCACAGATCCAAACCATCAATCTGTACAACACTGGAATGGTCTTAATTCAAGGGAATGAAGCTAGTCTCCAAGCTTTTGAAAAATCATTTCCCCTTTTAAAACAGACAGTTGAAAAAGAAACAGCTTGCACCATTGAGGAGGAATCTGAAGAGGAGAATGGACTGATGCCCTACCCTCCTGCTCCATTTGATGAACTGATGATCCAGCAGGACACACACACATCCAGTTATCTCCGCTGTCTCCCTGAGAAAATGGCTCTTCTAGAGTTGGAGCTGTCAGAATTAAAACAGCTCATTCTTAGCCGCCCAAATGAACTTACTATCAAAAATCTTCAGGCCGAAATAAAGGATTTGCACAACATTAACATGAAGATTACGGCTGAAATGTCAAAAATGAAAGAGGACTCAATACAGAGAGAAAGAAAGTTAGAGAGAAACATCCAAGAGTTAAAAGGAAAGCTGGAAGAACAGACTGTGATGTGTTTACAGCTTAAAAACAAGGAAAGTGAATCTCCCAACAACAACATCAGCACTGAAAGTGATTCACAACCCCATCAAGAAGTGACGTCACACGGCTCTTCACCTCCAGACACAGTGAATGTCCATGTGAAGGACCTCACTCACACACAGCCACTCTCCCACAGAACACCAGTGGTTCTTCTGATGGACTCGATTGGGAAAAACATAGAACCAGAGAAACTGTTCCCCAGGCAGCGAGTTCTAGCGCTCCACTGCAGAAACACAGAACGTGCTCATGAACTGCTCACTAAAGAGGAACTCGGCAGTCCGCAATGCATCATCATCCATTCAGGCACGAACGACCTCCACAGTCTAAATGAAGGCACAGCCAATGCTATGTATGAGATGGCAAAGAAAGCCTCACAGACATTCCCCGCTACACGTGTGCTGGTCTCCACTCTGCTCCCACGGCTCGACGTCCCTCCCTCTGTGATTGATCAGATCAATGATGAGGTCCGTCACACCTGTTCCTGCCTGCCCAACGTGCACTTAGTCCATCATAGTTCTATAAGACCATGGCACCTGCATGACGGTCTCCACCTGAATCAGGATGGAGTCAGGATTTTTGCCAAAGCTATCAAGGATGTTGCCCTTGGACGCTTCCCAACTGGCTATAGAGGAACAAAAAGAAATCAGATGAGAATGCAGCCGTTTGATCCATCTGGACCTTCACCTCACTCAAGACCACCACAAGACCTCCAGAGACGACCCACGACTTCACGATGGTCTCACAGACAACAAGAGAGACGACCCTACGCCGAAGCACCACCCCAGCGCCATCCACCCGGGCCGCCCCAGCCCTAGCCAGGTAGTGTCACGACATCAGCCGCCCTCATCCGCTCATGACCTCTCCTCCAGTGATGTGGGGGAAATTAAACGACTGCTAAGTCTCCTGTGCAACAAAATGTTAAACTGAAATGCACAAAATCTATTTAAACCACAGCTGATGAAATAATATTTAGAATTGTTTAATTATCATTCACAACACAATGATTATTATTATTCTATTTGTTTATTTAAATAATTATTCACAAAGATTCATTTTCAACTTAACCGGTTTTACTACTGTTATACATACTTTAATATTACTTACTTATTTTCTTTTTTGAATATTTAAATTTACTCATTAACACTCACCACACAATGGTTTAAAAAATTATTATTGTTTATTTTATTTATTCATATTAATATTTTATTTTTAACTTAATCGATTTTACTACTGTATACCTGCTTACTGTTACTTTTACTTAATTTCCTTATTATTTATTTATTTTAAATTTATTTTAATTATTATTTATTTTATTTTATTTTATAGGTTCTTGGTTTTGCCTTCAGATAAACAGCAGGTATTTTAATCTCTGATCATATAAAATGTTAAACATTAGCTTTTGGAATATTCAGGGTTTGTGCTCTAAAACATTTGGATTAAAAAGCACAAACACAGATTTCTTGAATAGCATCACAAACGTGACATATTAATTCTAATTGAAACATGGTGTGTAGATCAGATGTGTCCACTCAGTGTCCTGCAGGTTACTCTGAAATCATAGTGCCCTCATGGAAACTCAACTCAATACACCGTGGCAGAGATTCTGGAGGTTTAGTTATATGGATAAAAAATTATCTTGCCCCTTTTACATCACCAGTACAGCAAGGCAAAAATCACATATGGTTAAAATTGGATAAAAACTTTGGAATTCTGGATAAAGACCTTTTTATCTGTGGAATTTATATTCCTCCATCAGATTCTCCATACTACGACGATGAAATATTTCACACTTTACAGGGAGAAATTTATCAATATCAAAATCAGGGGAAAATTTTACTATGTGGAGATTTAAATGCTCGAACTGGTTTAGAACCAGATTACATTGATAATTCAGGAGATAAACATCTGTTCACACAAATACCCCAAGACCTCTTTAATACCCTACCTAGAAGAAATAACCAGGATACTGGAGTTAATAGACATGGGAAGGAGATAGCTCACCTTTGTCAAACTTTAGGTCTTTATATCCTAAATGGTAGAATCAAAGAAGATTCCTGTGGACACTTTACCTATGGCTCAAATCTTGGGAACAGTGTTGTAGATTATGCCATATCAAATATAATCCCCTCCTATTTCCGTGCATTTACCATCAAAGCTCAGTCACCCTTGTCTGATCACAGCCAGATCAATGTTTCCATTAAGGGTGAAAACATCAAACCAAGAGAAATACATGAAAAGCCAATTCATCTATATAAACTTAACACATCATATACATGGACTCATAGCACTGCTGAAACATATATCAGAGTGTTAAACTCAGATGAAATAGTCAATTCCATAACATTGTTTAGCAATTCAACATTTGATATTAATCGGAAGGGAATTGACTTGGCAATTAAACATATTAATGACATTTTTGAAAATATAGCAAAAAAAGCTAATTTAAATAAAATGACACCATATAAACACAAAAAAAGCACTAAACAAAAACCTTCTGAAAAATGGTTTGACCATGACTGTAAAACAATTAGACAAGAGCTACGATTCATTTCAAATCAAAAACACAAAGATCCAGTCAACACTGAGTTGCGCTTAAAACACTCAGAACTTCTGAAACAATACAAAAACACACTGAGACAGAAGAAACTGGATTATTATAACAACACGCTTCAAAAGATTGAAAACACAATTGATCAGGGCCAGTTCTGGAGCATGTGGAACAGTTTGAACACCACAAAGCCACAAGAACCAGCCATACAAGGATGGTCAAATTTGGAAAGATTATTTCGAGAACCTCTATAGCCATCAAACTGACCCTTTAAGTAATCCCAACCAATTAAAAGTCCTTGAAAAATTGAACGCTCTTGAGTCATGCATCAAAAACAACCAAAATCCAATAGATTATCCAATAACCCAACAAGAACTTAGTGGAAAGCTGAAATCTCTCAAATCTAATAAATCCTGTGGCCCTGACAAAATAAAAAATGAGATGCTAAAAAACAGCTCTCCTGAACTTCAGAATGCATTGCTCAAACTCTTTAACTTGATTCTGAGTTCAGGTGTTTTTCCAGAGGTCTGGAATACAGGGCTCATTTCTCCCATCTTTAAAAGTGGAGACAAAACAGACCCTAATAACTACAGAGGAATCTGTGTAACCAGTAATTTGGGAAAAGTATTTTGTTCTATAATTAACTCTCGGATTTCATTTTTCTTAAAGCAGAACAATGTCATCAGCAAATCTCAATTGGCTTCCTCCCTAAACATCGAACCACTGATCATATTCACACATTACACACATTAATAAACAAACATGTACACCAAAAGAAAGAAGGAAAAATATTTGCATGCTTTGTAGATTTCAAGAAAGCTTTTGACTCCATTTGGCATAAAGGATTGTTTTATAAAATCATTCAAAGTGGTATTGGGGGCAAAATATACGACTTAATTAAAAACATGTATAACCAAAATAAATGTGCAGTAAAAATAGGTCAACAGAGAACAGAATATTTTTCCCAAGAGCGAGGGGTCAGACAAGGCTGCTGCCTCAGCCCAACTTTATTTAACATTTATATTAATGAATTGGCAGATCTACTGGACCAATCAGAGAGTCCAGGATACAACTATTTGACACAGAAGTCAAATATTTACTGTATGCAGACGACTTACTAATTCTATCTAAAACGGCGGAAGGTCTCCAGAACCACCTAGACATTTTAACTAAATACTGCCATGACTGGGCCTTAGAAGTCAACATCCAGAAAACTAAGATTATGATATTTCAGAAAAAAAAACCAGAAATCTGGAACATAAACATGCATTTACTGTAAACAACACCACTCTTCAGCACTCTTTACAATATAATTATCTTGGTTTGGTTTTAACACCCACTGGAAATTTCAATTTGGCTATTAAAACATTACTTATAAAAGCCCGCAGAGCAATGCATGCCATACGAACTAAATTATTCAAAATAAACATTCCAATCAGAATTTGGACAAAGATCTTGATAGTGTGATACTGCCCATTGCCTTATATGGAAGTGAGATCTGGGGTCCAGCGAGTAACTACAGCCATAAGCTTGGGACAAACATCCTTTAGAAGGTCTACATGTAGAGTTCTGTAGAAGCATCCTTCATGTCCACAGAAACACACCTAATAACGCCTGTAGGGCGGAACTAGGCCGTCTTCCCCTCAATTTAATGATTAAAAAAAGAGCTTTAAAGTTCTGGATACATTTAAAATCTAGTCCTGAAGACACACTTCATTTTAAAGCACTAAAAACACAAGAACTGAGTGCTCAGAAAAGTCATCTTTGTGCAATGGTGTCAGAACTGACAAACAAAGCATTCAAAATCACTGCCCAGAAAACCCTGCAAGAATTAAAGAAATTATGTAGTAAAGAGAAAAAGCATACATGCAGCACTGGAAAGAGCAAACGAAAGAGCAAAGTCGTCTCCAGTGTTATCTCAGTTTAACCAGAGAATACAGTTTGGCTGAATATCTCACCTCTGTCAGAAATACAACACACAGGAATTTATAACCAAGTACAGACTTAGTGACCACCAGCTGGCCATAGAAAGAGGGCGACACAAGAAGACATGGTTACCCAAAGAAGATCGAGTCTGTAATGAATGAGATCAGGAGCAGTTGAGACGGAGGCAACTTCCTCCTCCACTGTGATAAATACACAACCTTAAGAGAGTCACTGTACTGTCAAATACAGCATATCATCCCGGAGTTCCAGTCACTCCACGAAACTGACACAACTGAAAATATTACTTGGTGAAGGACCTTCTTCCACTTTAATAGCACAATATATTTATAATTGCCACAAACTAAGAGGCTGAGTGAACACATCCATATTTATACTACTATCAATATGTGTATGGATATATATGTATATATATATATAGTTATGTATATATATATGAATGCATTTTAATAGTTCTTGTTTGTATGTTTGTTTGATTTTGTTTTGCTTTATGCAATGCTTTGGCAATATGTACCTAAATATTGTCATGCCAATAAAGCATTGAATTTGAATTGAATTTGAATTGAATAACGGAATAAAAATGTTACTCAGTTAAAGCATTTCAATATATTATAGTACATGTTTCACTTGAATCAAGATGAATGGCACTGCTAATAGCGTAAGTTAGCCGTTTAACAACTGAACACCAGCGACCTAAAAAAGACATGTTGCTCTCCCTTCATTTATCATTAACAAGGCTGGAAACAGCTCTGACCCCTAGAAACCGACCATCTGGACCTCCTGTGGATATTTAATTACTACTTACTAATTTAGCTGAAGCTTTTATCCAAAGTGACTTACAGTTTTACAAGGACAATCCTCCTGGAGAAACCTGGGGTGTTTCGCTCAAGGGCACAATGATGGCTCTTCATGAACCAGTCCTCGGGAGGTTTGAACCTGCAAACTTTTGGTTAGCACACATGTCTGTTAACCACCAGGATACAACAGCGCTATCGTGATTTACACTGATTTACATTCTCTGCAGGGTCTGCGACCAACTGGCCAGTGTTAACGCCCCTGTCAGGATTGTTTGTTCGGAATATCATACTAGCATTGTACTCTATCGCTGTAGTATACATGTATACTATGGAGAGTATGCAAATTTGGAATGGAGTACTACCATTAATGGCAGAAATAATAAAGTAGTATGCTAGCATGCTATTTCAAATTCAGCCAGCATTGCAAGGTTCATTAAAACTAGGGCGCTGCTGTAAAGGGGGGTGGGATATAAGGGCACTATTGGGGGGGTCCGCTTCAGCCCCGCACCCTCACCTTGACGGAGAAATTCGGCAGTCCAAATCCACCCCCAGAAGATTCTAATGTAGTCTGTTTTAATTGATAACATTTTAGATTAGCTAAGCACCCTGAGTTTCATCTTTCACTTTAGAGTGTACACACAAAAATAATGTTCACTTAAATTGAAATTGAGGAAAACTTTTCCACAAAATTAATTTAAGTTTGTACCTAGCAAGAGCAAGTCCAAATAAAGTTTGTTTAACAAACTTTTTTTAAATAAAGTTTTGTTGAAACAAGCGTGTGTTGTGGAAACTGAATTCAGTAAATATCAAAACAATTAGCTATATCTCCGCAATTCTTTCAGTTTAATAGCTAGCAATATCACATGTTAGCATGCTAAAACTTTATAGGCGATATTTCAGCGAAATTTCGCGGGCAAAAACAGGTCCATCGTCTCTTCTCAGAAGCATTGCGATGTATAAAGCACAACTCACACAGTACTCACTTTCAAAACAAGCAGCTTTGGTGGTCGCTGCAATGAGCGTTTCGACCTCATGAAAAACTCCCGATGGTGTGGATCCTTATAGTATCCTAATTATTCATTTTGCCCGCGAAATTTCGCCAAGCAACATTAGGCAACATGTGACGGTACCTTTATTTAAATATAATCTTTGTATTAGTAATAGTGAATTAGCATTCTATTACCACACAAATTTTCAAAAGTTATTGTTTACCACCAATACCACAAAAACACCATATAAAGTTCTAAACCTGCGACATAACTGAACATTAAACACAAGTCTCTTTATACTTTTTTTAAAAAAAAAAAGGAAGCCCTTTAAGCTCCAATCAAATCCCTGAAAAGCATACTGGGTCTATAATTCTCAAAAAAAAAAAAAAAAAAACAAAACATAATGTAAGTTAATTTACATATCCTTTGTCTTTTACAAGTTCATTTAGTTCATTTATGCTCGGATTCTTCCATCAAGCTTAGACAAGCCAGGATTAGGCCTTACTTAATGTAAGTTTTATAAATGCGCCTTAGAAAAAAAACATATGCCCCCAGTTTCACAGACAGGCTTAGACTAAATGCATGTTTGAGCTGTTTTAACTGAAAGCAACTACATTTTTGAAAATATGTCAGTGTCATTGTTTCAAGATGTACACCAGAATTTTTTTTTTTTTTCTAGTAAAAGTTTATAAAACTACTTAATATCCTAATTGAATAGGCCTAATCTGGTTTAGGTAAGACCTTGAAATCCTTGAAATCGGACCATGGTGGGTTGCATCTTGAGACAAAACAATAGCCTGGGCATATTTTTAAGACATGTTAGTGCAAGTTGCAGTTGCTTTAAAACAGATCAAACATGCATTCCTGTGTGAAACCGGGGTTGTCGGCCCCGTTTCCGCCACTAAAAAAAAAAAAAAAAAAATCCACTAACCGATAAAAAAGAACCATCTAAAAAAAAAAAAAAACTGAATTGCGACTTTTATCTCGAATTCGACTTTTAACTCACAATTGCGAGTTATAAAGTCAGAATTTGAGATATAAAGTCGCAATTGCGTGATATAAAGTCAGAATTCTGAGATATAAAGTCGCAATGATTCTGAGATATAAAGTCGCATTGCGATTATAAAGTCAGAATTCTGAGATATTAAAGTCGCAATGCGAGTTATAAAGTCAGAATTCTGAGATATAAAGTCGCAATTGCGTGATGTCAGACTTCTGAGATATAAAGTCGCAATTGCGTGATATAAAGTCAGAATTCTGAGATAAAGTCGCAATTGCGTGATAAAAAGTCAGAATTCTGAGATAAAAAGTCGCAATTGCGAGTTATAAAGTCAGAATTCTGAGATATAAAGTCGCATTGCGAGTTATATAAGTCGAATTCTGAGATTAAAGTCGCAATTGCGTGATCTAATGTCCAGATAACAAATTCTGACGTTGCTGGATAAAAAGTCAGAATTCTGACGCAATTATAAAATCAGAATTCTGACTTTTTTTCTCGCAATAACTGATGGTCAGTATCTCTGTCTGTAACAGTGCATCCAACGATAGCCGTGCTGCCGTGAAGACTGAAGCTGTTGGTGTATAAAATGTGCCACTTCAGCATTGTCTGATTTATTGCGCCTCCGCCACAGCTGCTTCTTCTTTTTTATGATTATTATATGTTATTATTGTGCAAATTCATTAGTGTATCCATTCTGTTAAAAAACAACTTTTATTGTCCAAATACCTCGACTGTAATTTGTAGAATTGCATGATTCTACCCTGAGTTGCAAAGTTAATGAAAACATGATAGGTATTGGTTGTTTTAGTATTAAGCCCACTAGATGGCAGTAAAAGCTGTTTTTTCTCCTTGAAACGCTGTGTACAAGGTTACCGTGGAAACATTCTATATGCATATTCCTGCATAATGCATATGTCCGGAGACTAATCTTTGTGTCTCCTCCAGTAAAATCAATATTTCTTTTTTGGTAAATCGGCGCTAAAAATAATCCTTTATGATGTCCTCTATTTTATGTATAAAAATAACAAAGCAGCAATCCTGATGGTCTATTTAAAGGCAGTGTAGGTAAAAAATTTATAAAAACTTTCTTCCAAATTTGTTTAAACTTTCTATATATCCAATGCATAATTAAAATGTAAGTACTCTGATAAAAAGAGTATAAAAATCGAGTGACTCTAGACCGTTTAATCTGTATTAAACACAGCTCATTATTTCCATTCGGGACGAAACACAGGATTGGCTTAGGCGACTGTCACTCTCGCAACCATGGCAACCACCCTTTGCCACACATGACCTGCCCACTTGCGCGGCGGACGTTTGATTTGAGGAATTCAAGAGGCACGCGATCCTAGGAATACCAAAACAATGGCAGAGAAACAGCAAGCAAAATTCACAGTACCGGCCTATGCAGTTAGTGAAGGCAAACCAGGCAAAAAAAGGAAGACAGTAACAGTACAAGAAAAGGCAATGAACAAAAAGTCTTTGGATAAACAAAGAAATAAAACGCGAGTTAATATCGGCGTGGCTTTCCAGCGATGGCGAGAACTGAGGAACTCAAGGGGCTGAAAAGTGACTCCTTGATGGCTTTATTTCTGCTGGACAGGTAAATCTTTCTTTTTGTATTTTGATCATACATATTTTTTGTTTATTTGTTCATGAAGCATGTCATTAGCACACGTAGCTGTGTAATATAGCTAACATAACATTACTTAGCGAGCCGTAGTAGAGACGATAAATAATCTATAGGCCTAGCTCAAGATGATAGCTATAGTGTTGAATTGTGCATAATTTTGCTTTAGATAACTAAATACATGTTTAACAGATAGTAGGCCTAACGTTACTCCGCATCTAGGAACTTTTCTTAGAACTATATTTACCCTCTGTAACTCTTTTACCATGTTCACCTGTAAGTTACCTGCACATTTTTTTTTCGCTTTGTTTTGTTTTTATATTCTCTACCTATGTTTACTGATGTCTTTATCTGTATCTGTGTGTCGTACACACTTTGTTGTATGTGTGTGTTATTATTTTGTGTCTGCAATGCGGTACTTGTCTCTGGAGTGTAGTCCTCATCAGAGTCAACAATGCTTTCATCATGGAAACTCTTACATGCAGACAACGTATATGTTATGAATCTTACACAAAATTCATCTTCATCACAGTGTAAATGATGGTAATGGAAAAACGTGTATCATGCAACCTGTTTTTAGCTTTGCCTTATATAACTAGCTCGTTAGCGAATCAAAAAAATATATATTTTAAACTTTACCAATATCAATATGCTAGCTTGATAGTGAGTACTAAAATACATCTTGTTTGTTTATCTTCATAATTATAAAGCTATTTTTATTACATGTGATTCTGACATGATGTCACTACATGCACTGTGCTCCTTCCTCTCCGCTCGTCTCAGGTAAATAATGCGTCTTCCAGCTCAGTGGTCGGAGTCGCGCGTTCATGCGTTTTGGGGGCGTGGCTTTGGAAGGAGCCCAGAAGGGAGGGGGTGAGTGAATGGAAATAATGAGCTGTCTTTAAAACAGTCGTGAGAGGTCTACAGACACTCGATTTTTACTTTCTTTTTCAGAGTACTTACATTTTAATTATGTATTGATATATAAATAAAGTTTAAACAGATTTTGAAAAAAAGTTTTTAATACATTTTTTACCTACCCTGCCTTTAATGTATAGGCCTAATAATAACAAAGCAGTAATCCTGATGGTCAGTCGCAATGAAAGGAAACGCAAGCAAAGTAAGAACTGTGAGAAATAACGTTTCACACAGTAGTGAGAAAAAAGTCAGAATTCTGAGATATAAAGTCGCAATTGCGAGAAATAAAGTCAGAATTCTGACTTTTTATCACGCAATTGCGACTTTTATCTCAGAATTCTGACTTTTTAACTCGCAATTGCGACTTTTATCTCAGAATTCTGACTTTTATCACGCAATTGCGACTTTATATCTCAGAATCTGACTTTATAACTCGCAATTGCGACTTTATATCTCAGAATTCTGACTTTATAACTCGCAATTTTATCTCAGAATTCTGACTTTTTATCACGCAATTGGACTTTATCTCAGAATTCTGACTTATAACTCGCAATTGCGACTTATATTCAGAATTCTGACTTTATATCACGCAATTGCGACTTATATCTCAGAATTCTGACTTTTATGCGACTTTATATTTCTTTATAACTCGCAATCACTGAATGAGCAGTGAAAAAAGTCAGAATTCTGAGATAAAAAGTCGCAATTCATCTTTTTTTTTTTTTTTTTTTAGTGGCTTTTTATTTATTTCATTTTTTTAGTGGAGTTTTTTTTTTTTTTAGTGGCGGAAACGGGCTTCCATTTTAATTAAATCAAATTGAGCAAGAAGAGATTTTTGTTCACATGGATCATTTCATAAACATTTCCACTAGAGGGCATCACAGGTTTAAGAAACTGCAGTCAGAAATGATCAAAAATCACCTCTCCTGACATCATCACTCATCATCTATGTAAGACACTGAGGAATATATTCAGGACAGTGGCCAGCTATAATCATATAAATTGCACAATCATATATATGATTGTGCAATTTATATGAATTTCAATAATGAAATCACAATTAGTAGATCTAGTCTTACAAGTTTGTTAAAACACAAACACACAAAACATGCACACGCAAAATATTTCAGGTATGTTTTATCAGTTCTCATGTCAAATGGGATATAAAATCAACTGAAGCGTGTTTTCACTCTCAAAGGCATTTTATTTGCTGTCAATCCACAGTCTGACATAGCTACTTTTTGATGACTTTGTCATTTGTTCCTCAGCGTTTTAAAACTTTGCATCCGTTGTATTGTACTGCAGAGTATTGTATTGTCATCCTGTCTATTTGTAAGGCTATTGATTGTGCCATTTTATTTATGATATTTTGTAAAATAAACAAACTCCTGCACCTGTTCAAATGACAAATGATATTCTTATGCTTGACGAAGCATGTAAATGAGCTGAAAACCTGATCAGTCCAACTCATTGCAGGCTCAAATTGTTGATGACAAAGAAAAGCAGGACATTAACCACCCAGATCACAAAACCCTCCTGTCTCGGATCAGGTTTGACAAGTTCCTGCCTCGTCCGAAAGCAGCAGCTGATGTTACGAAAAGAACTCACAGAATGTTACCTCAGCAAGACTCTGTTGACAAGAAAAACATGGATCGGTATTTGTGCGTCAGAGACGAGGACAATGAACTCTTGACTCCAAGTTTCATGGATCCACACAGGATCCTATTTTTGAATTAGTCATGTAAACCTAATACTTCAATAGGCCTACATATCATATTTACAGATTTTTCCTCAACTCTTCAGTGTAATCTAAACCTTTAACAAGAATCCATCATAAATATGAAAAATATTATGAATTTAATTCCTGGCATGTATTCATGTTTATGAAGAGAGTGTTCTTTTACAAGAATAACAAAGTTTTATTTTTATTTAAAAGTTTTTAAAAAGTGAGAACGGCACAAAGAAATATATACACCAACAATTAGATTTGAGCCACTGAAAAACAATCAGAATATAGAATAACTGAATATTCGTCTTGTTGGAATGCAATGTTTCAATTCTTTAGGAGGAAAATACTGCAAACTACATTTATATTTTACATAATACAAAAAAGTGAAAGTGATCTGGAAGCCATAATTATCTTAATTCTGTGCCAAAATAAAATGTATTTACATTTCCTTTTCTTAAGCTACATCCACATTAATCAGGACAAATTTGAAGACGCATCTTTTGAGAACATTTGAGGCATCTCTATGTTTAGGCCCAAACTGAAACAATGTTTTTGTCCAGCAAAAACAGAGCTTTTCCCATTTTAAAATGGCATTTTTGAGTTTTAGAATGGCCTTTGAAGATGGAGGTATTTCAAAACAATGACATATATTTAGTTGTGACGCACTTAAGAGATAAGACTATGAAAGCAGGTAGCAAGATAAGATAAGTGTTAAGTTGTACAACCTTCATTTAGCATTCCTGTGTTTTCAGATGTTTTACGAGAGGACAATCAACTTTTGGATGGATGGATGGATGGACAGCGTTTCGAAACGAAAACGCCATTTTCAAATTCATCCAGATTCATGTGGATGTAGCCTTACCAAAACAATTAAGAAGAAAGTGCATATATTAAACTGTATTAATTACTTAAGAAGGTACTTAAGGATGCCGAAAAGCCGGAACCAAAAGCATTCAGCATTCTTCCTTTCAATGCTAATGGTCCAAATACCCAGAATAAATCGTGAAATAAGTTCCCAGAGAAAGGCCACCATCTATTAGTCCCGCAGTAATCCCAGTTTCTTCAAGGCTTCCCGTCGGTTCTCGCCATTTTTACCGTGTGGGAGATCATCACGCTTATTCCATTGGAGCGGGGCAACTTTTGGGCATCGTTGCCTGGCTGAACCGCAGCAGCGTGGAGCGATTTGGTTGAATCATCAGCCTGATGGACAATACCAAAGTCCTTTGCGCTCCCTAGAGATGAAGGTCGAGCTTGACTCTTTCGTAACTGACCTGGCGACAACTCAACACGGGTCCTGTCTGGGTTTGTCATCTGTGTCATGGGTTCAGTGACCATTCCAATCCCTGTGCGCTCCAGGGAGGCTGATTTGATTTCGTAGGACCTTACTGGTTGCTTCTTCAATGAACCTTCCCTGCTTTTTGTGTCTTGGTGCTTTAGAGTGTCTGCACGTGGTTGCATGTCCGCTGGTACGGGACTTTCAGATAGTCTAGATAGTTCTTGCACAGGTTCTATAGGTGCTGTTGGGTTACATGGAGACTGTGGACGAGCTTTAGTTCTGAACGTTGGTGAATGAGAGGGAGAGACGCCGTGGCCTGTTTCAACCTCTTCGTTCTCTTCAGCAGGCCCAATTTTTTCAAAGCCTCCATTCGGATCTTCTGGGGATCCATCTGAGTGCGCTCGCTCTGCAGAAGTAACGGATGTGTGTTCCCGGTGTCTTTGTGGCTTTTGAGGACGATATTAGATGGGAGTTTCTTGGGTTTGGGCGCCACAGCTGGTGGGCTTTTGGGGTCGCTGTACTCTTTTGGCACAGCAGGAACATATTCTGAAGATGGCGAAGGTGTCATCGGTTTTTCTGCCGCAGAATGCTGTGCAACCGTTATCGGTGTCAAGTGAGGTGCTTTCTTCACGGAGGCCTTCTTGCGCAGGTTTTCGATCTCATTGTGGGATAATGGCCCTTTTGACGATTCTGGGTCTACACTCCTTGATTTGGTCACCTCGGTTGGCTTGATGGATCCACCAGAAACATGCGGCTCCATTTTGGGGAGTTCGGGAATCCATTCTGGTGGCTCATCGTAAGCAGGTGGAGGTGGTGGCGAATAAGTGAGGCTTATCTTCTTGGATGGTTCATCCATGAAGTCTGAGGGTGGAGGAATGAATTCCAGCGGCACCTCTGAGGAAACTTTCTGCTGCTTCGGCTGAAGCTTCACGTCCAAACTCTTATGAATGCCATCTTTGGCTTTAGAGTCACTAGGCAAACTTGTTCTAACTGGAGGTTCAGGTATGAAGGAAGGTGGCAAGTCCACCACATCACTTGATTGTCCAATTCTTGGTTTATCAGTTGCTACTTCCAAAGCAGCTTCTTCAGAAACTGTCCGTCCAGGTTGTTGATGGTCAGGGCTTGATCTGAACCCATCAGGTGCATCAATAAATGCCACAGGTGCTTCTATGTGAGATGATTCCATTGGTTTGCTGATTATCTTGGCATTCCCACTGGCAAGGAGCAATGGAGTTGGCACAAGGTACTTCTGAGAAGGTTTACGATCTCTTCCGATCGCTTTGTTTGGATCCTCATGGGCTGATAGCTCTGAAAGAGAACATTTACTGTATGAGCCATTTTTTAAACAGACCACATTATTCCTCTAGATCAGGAGTGTCCAATCCTGCTCCTGGAGGGCCACTGTCTTGCAGAGTTTAGCTCCAACCCCAATTAAACACACCTGAACCAGCTAATCAAGGTTTTTAGGCATACAGGAAACTTCCAGGAGGTGTTTTGAGGTAAGTTGGAGCTAAATTGTGGCCCTCCAGGACCGAGTTTGGACACCCCTGCTCTATATTTCCAACATTAATGCTTACCTCCAGTATTGTTCTGGTAGATGGATGTGTGATGAGCAGTTTTTCCTTCCAGGCCATTAGATAGGCCATCAGGCTCGTCGTTAGACAAACCGCTGTCCTCCTCTACCTCCAGAGCCTCAATGGTCTCCTCCAGAAACATGAGGCATGCTCTCTCCTCAGCAGAAAGGTGCTCAAGACTGTCATCACTCTATCACACAAAGAAAAGTGTGCTTTTTAAAATAAATTAAGCAAGGATGCATTAAATTGATTACAAATGACTGTAAACACATTTATAATGTTACAAAAGATTTCTATTTCAATTAAATGCTGTTCTTCTGAACGTTCGATTCATCAGAGAGTCCTGAAAAAAGTATTCACAAAAATATAAAGCTGCCAAACTGTTTTCAACACTGAGCCTGAAAGCACCTCATTCATTGTAATTGCAGAGAACTACATTTTTGTAGTTGTTTTGTAGTTTGTAGTTGATAACAAAAATCACATTGCATTTCCTTGTTCCTCTTCTGAGATGTGTTAAAGGAAAAACAACTTTTCATACTCAAATCAGTTATATAGAGTACTTTTTTAATTGTACTTTTATAGTGTTTTTATTCTTTTTGGAGCATAACAGATATGGCCATTGTATAGAAAAGATCTATGGGATGGATGGGTCAGTGAGTGTTATTTTTTGGGTGAACTGTCCCTTTAAGATATTCCAGGAAATCAGAAAATTTTTTGGTACTCACAAATCCAGAGTTGATGCTGAGCACACTATCACAGCTTCCTGCACTGTCCATACCAGACACAGATTCGATGGCAACGCCCCCTGGCCAGGTGTCACTTTTTGGCATCGCACAAAAAGTGCGAGTCAGGTAGTGACAAGGGTCTTTAAGGAGCTTTGTTTAATGATGGAAAATAGAGGACCAATCTATAAAAATATAAACAAATAAATAACAATCAGATAACACAATAATAATAATAATAATAATAATAATAATGACACTAATGCAAGCACTACTAAAAGTATACAATGATTATATGATATGATGTTTTTAAGACATTGTATTTTGGACACTACTATGATTATTTTGTTTCAAGTACTTTGTAGTATCACATTAATACCATAGTATATGGCTATGCTAATCACAAAGAATGTAAAAACACTATGTTGCTGTGTCCGAATTTTAATATTCAGTATGTCCGAATACATAGCATGCAAAAAACAGTAGGCGAAAAGTACCCGGATGACTTAATTCTGGCATGCACATCAGATGAACACTTGGTAGATGTACTGTAGTATGTCTGAATTTCATTCATACTGCGCACACTCATACTGCGTAGAATATACTTTTTTAACGGCCGTGAAGTAAGTTTCAAATCAAAAGTAGTAATTTTCAGATGCAGTGTCAGTTTTTCTCCTTCAAAATTTGCTGTTTCATTTTAATTTTTTTGTGAAATTTACTAGCAATTTCTGAGTGAAAATTGTTTCAAAGTAAATCCTACATCAAATTTTCTTCAGTGCAGTGCCATGGTTTATTTCAAAGTATAATGGTATTCCCCATCTCATAACATCACTTTACCGCTAAAGCATTTTTCTGTTAGGGAATGTCCCTATCAGGATCATCTTGGTAAAAATGACTGATATAACTCTTGTTGAGGTCACACTGTACAGATATGAATAGTGATATACACTGTTACAATTACAAGTCAAGATTTTGGCACAGGCTCACAAGCTCACAAACTAATTCTTAACATAGTCTGGGTCGAATTTGATTTCATCTTGCATATTTTTGGGCATGAGGATATGTCATCATGTGTAATGGAGACCAGCTAGTATGAGTTGTACGAGTAAACTTCACTTCCCCGGCCTCAAGAGCTGTGCTAGTGACTGATGCTAGAGGCCTTTAACGTTCTTGTTAGCACGCCCTCCTCCCATGCCGAAAATGTTGGTTCAAGCAGGATTTGAACCGAAAGGGGTTATATTGGTGCCGTGATCCAGATGGGAGTGAGGTTTAGGCGGGTGAGTGTAATGGAGGCTAGCTAGTAAGAGCTGTGCAAGTAAACCTCACTGCCCTGGTCTCAAGAGCTGCGTTAGCAACTGATGCTAGAGCCTGCGGTCTTTAGCATCCTTGTTAGCCCGCCTCCCATGCCGGAAACACCAGTTCGAATCCCGCTTGGAGCGGTGTAAGTAGAACACATGCATCTGGTACATGTTTGCATCTGTATAATTTGACTAGTTATACTGAAAGGCAGATAAATTTATGCCAAAATACTGTAGAGTTTAAAGGGTTAGTTCACCCAAAAATGAAAATTCTGTCATTAATTACTCACCCTCATGTTGTTCTACACCCGTAAGACCTTTGTTCATCTTCAGAGCACAAATTAAGATATTATTGATTAAATCTAATGACTCAGCGAGGCCTGCATACAGTGGTTCTACCTTAATATTATAAAGCGATGAGAATATTTTTTGTGCGCCAAAAAAAACAAAATAACGACTTTTTAACAATATCTAATGATGGCCGATTTCAAAACACTGCTTCATGAAGCTTTGGAGCTTTATGAATTGAATCAGTGGTTTGGAGTGCCAAAGTCACGTGATTTCAGCAGTTTGGTGGTTTGACACGAGATCCGAATCACTAATTTGACTCAAAAGATTCATAACGCTCCGGAGCAATGTTTTGAAATCGGCCATCACTAGATATTGTTAAAAAGTCGTTTTTTTGTTTTTTTTTTTTTTTTGTGCACAAAAAAATATTCTTGTCGCTTTATAATATTAAGGTAGAACCACTGTAACTCACATGAACTGATTTAAATATGTTTTAAGTACCTTTATGGATCTTGAGAGAGAAAGTACCATTACTGTCTATGCAGGCCTTGCTGAGCCATCGGATTTCAACAAAAATATCATTATTTTCATTTTTGGGTGAACTAACCGATATAATCGAAATTATCCTGAAATCACGCTTAAACGGTTTGGCTTAGTGCGATTATGAAATCGTGAAGGCTGCGATTTATTTTATGCACAGATTGTCAGTGAAGCACGGCTCTGTGATCAGTAGTAAATGCTGCTCAATCTGAAAGCACTGCGAGATTGAGTCGCTTATAACGTGCACTTGAAAAAGCAGCACACGTCAAACATCTTTCCAAACATGAGAAGCATTTATGAACCAACATTTAATAACATGTTTTTACTCCAAACTCACTTCATAACGTCAGTTGAGTGTTTGATGTGGCACACAACATATTATTTCATAGTATTCTATACAGTGATAAAGGCTATGTCGATTAGCATTGCATTATAAATATACTTTATTATCATGAAAATACCAGAGTAGGCTTGAAGAACTCGAATGAACCATATATTGTCGTAGTTGTGTGTTTATTATTCATGTTTAATCAATCAAAGCGTTTCAATCTGCGTGCGTTACAATGTGCGTTATCATACTTCTGTGGGGTATATGTGGAGTTTCTGTGCGAGAGCGCGCTCTGGCTTTCAGATGGAGCAGCATTTACTATTGATCACAGAGCCGTGCTGCACTGACAAGCTCCGGAAAAAAAAACATTTTGCAGCCTTTGCCGAATCGCAATTGGTTTAATTTCGATAAATCGTGCAGCCCTGCAATGTTTGTCCCTGCTGTCCATGACCCTTTTTAGTGACCCTGACAATCAGTTGTTGCCGTGGGTTGATTTTCCCCCCGCGGGTTAAAAGTTTGACATATTAAATAAATTATATTTGACTGAAATGCTTGTAATGATATATTTTATATTCTACTAATGATAAAACTGTGATGTTAAGTTTTGCTAAGGAGGGCCATTGGTAGTGAGCCTTTTAGCTGTGTTTATGATCACTACGATATAGTGGTTTTCAACTGGCATAACAGTGACTGTGTAAAATATGTATTTTAGGTATGGGAATGACATATTTTGGGCTTTGATATTTGGGATATTGTCATTAGGTTACTTTTGGGCCATTGGGCTAGGTTTGTTACGCAGACCAACCCTTGCACGTTTTGCATAATTTGCACAGGCTGTGAATCGATCAGTTCATCAATGAATCTCTAAGCACAGATGGCTAGATGTTCACTAAACACCTGGAGGTAAACAGCATCCACCCTGTACTCAAGCTCACTGTTACATGAAAGAATCTAAGCATGTTTGACACACCTGTTCAGATGAGCACATCAGAATAAATGAATGAAACAGCTGAAAGCCTACGCCCAGAGAACATAATGTGCCCAGACTGCAAACAGGCAGTTAAAAATATAATTACTTAAAAGCATTTGATTTTTAGCATAGTCAATGAAAACTCTTAGGGTAATCTGTAGCTGTTTAAGATCATCGGTAGACGTTAATGTCAATTTAAAATAGCTATTTATTATTTTAAAATGTAATTTTGAATTTTCAGCATCATTACTCCAGTCTTCGTGATTCTTCAGAAATCATTTTAATATACTGATCTGTGCTCAAGAAACATTTATGATTATTATATATTTTTGTGGAAACTGTGATGAATTGTATTTCAGGACTCTCTGATTAATAGAAAGTTCAAAAGCAATTATTTGAAACAGAAATCTTTATAATCGTCTTTAGCTACTGTCACTTTTGACCAGTTTAATGCATCCTTGCTGAATAAAAGTATTAATTTCTTACTGACATCAAACTTTTGAACAGTAGTGTTAGGGGTGTGACAAGACAGGTATCTCACGAGACAAGACGAGACTCGAGATTGAGTTCACGAGACGAGACAAGACAAGATTTTTACACACTATTTTTAAGAAATCCTCAATGGTGAAATACATGACTAGAAAAAATATTCTGCAGGTGTATTTGAAATGTTTTAACTAACTTGTAATGAATGTCATTTCAGTTCTACTTTCTGAGTGTGAATTATCATATGCAGTAAAAGACAACAATACTCAAGCACTGTAAAAGGTTTTGCAACTAACTCAACTGACTGACTTCTCTTCTGTATGATTTCAGTCTCTTCAGACCTTACTGTACATGATTTATGAGCTTCTACAACTTTTGACCTCCTAACTGAACTCCTTTCCATAAACTGATCATAGAAATAAAAAACAGTATTAATAAAAATGGTAACACTTTACAATAAGGTCTCATTTATTAACATTAATGTATTAACCAGCATCAACTAACAATGAGCAATATATTTGCTACAGTATTTATTAATCTTTGTTTATGTTAGTTAATAAAAATAGTCATTTATTGTTAGTTCATGATAGTTCACAGTGCATTAACTAATGTTAACAAATGAAACCTTACTGTTTGTGCTTAATAAGATTAAGAGAAAACTGTTATTCATTTTTATGGTAACATTTTACAATAAGTGCAACCATCGCACTCTCTCAATATTCAAAGTGCAAACAAAACCAAATTTTTCTCTGATACAGAGCTAAGAGATGGTTACAACTACACTGCCCAGCCTAAAATAACTTTCATATTGAGAGATATTTGCATTCATCAGGGAGCCGCTTTCAAATGCGGGATATTGAAATCGCGTTTGAATGCGCGCGCGCGTTTACTTTCACTTTCACGATCGCACGTAACTCTGTAAATATGGAGCAGCGGCGACCGTTATCCAACTGAATTAAATGTTTTTTATTTAAATACAAAGCAAAACGACAGTGGAGGCGTAATGTAAACGAAGCGGTGGCATATTCTTTCCTAATCTTCCTAACACTCTGTCATGGCAACATCACGAGACTACTTTTCGCCCTCGACGAAATCTCGTCACATATTAGTCTCGCGAGATCTCCTGCCACGAGAGCTCGTCACACGCCTAAGTAGTGTAGTTTATATCATAAGGATGTAAGAAATGGCATAGAAATGCAAGAATGTGTTCTACTGTATGTGAATGGCTCCCTAGACAGGTCACTAGTTTTTGGAACAGAGCCCACATTTAAAGGGTTAGTCACCCAAAAATGAAAATAATGTCATTAATTACTCACCCTCATGTTGTTCCAAACCCGTAAGACCTTCGTTCATCTTCAGAACACAAATTAAGATATTTTTGATGAAATCCGAGAGCTTTCTGAACAACACATAGGCAGCAACATCATTGCAACTTTCAAGGCCCAAAAAGGTAGTAAAGACTTTTTACTACCTTTTTAAAGAATTTACTACCTTTTTGGGCCTTGAAAGTTGCAATAAAATCGATTTGACTTCAGTAGTTCAACCTTAATGTTATGACGTGACGAGAATACTTTTTGTGCACAAAAACAAAACAAAAATAACAAATTTATTCAACAATATCTACTCATCTGTGTCATTCTCGAAAGCTGTTTACGTTCAGCACTTCCAGGTTCTACGTCAGAACGGCGGCTTAGTATTGGCTGACGCTGATCATGTGATCAGCACGATGCATGCATGTGATGCTGACGCAAGAGCCGGCCAATAATGAGTCAGCATTCTGTCGTAGAACCCGGAAGCTCTGCACTGTCTTCAATGTAAACTGCGTAGGACACTGACATGGAAGAGAAGATATTTTTGATGTTATTTTTTTGTTTTTGCACACAAAAAAGTATTCTCGTCGCTTTATAACATTGAAGTTGAACCACTGTAGTCACATGGACTATTTTAACGATGTCTTTATTACCTTACTGGACCTTGAAATTGGTAATGACATATAGGGAGATCATAAAGCTTTCGGATTTCATCAAAAATATCTTAATTTGTGTTCAGAAGATGAACAAAGGTCTTATGGGTGTGGAACGACATGACGGTGAGTAATTATTGACAGAAATTTCATTTTTGAGTGAACTAACCCTTTAATTTTTCTCTACTTTCCTTACAAAATTAACTTACCAAGAGACTCTAGAGCAAATGAGAGACAGAAAAACAAAAAAGACAGCAGTGCCTCGAGAAACATGAACAGGGGTGAATGCCAGCCATTGTTACTGTGAAAGTTTTCAAGTTGTTCAGCATATTTCAGGCCGCTGTGCCTCGCTGAGGTGAGGTAATCGCGAGAACACACACCTCTCCGTGACTCCATGAGAGAAAACAACAGAATGAAGAAGGTGACGGCTTCGGCCGACACCTAGAAAAGCTGGGTTTGCCCTGGAATGCCACTGTGCCTGACTGGATCTGCTGCAAATTCCAGATGTTCACAGAATTTATTCACGTATAACAAAATGGGGATGGTTTGACTCTGACTATGACTAGAATGCAAACAAGTGAAATCAAATACAACATGACAACTGAGCTTAATGAACCTTTTAAAATAGCATGCAGTAATCAGGTTCTGCAGAGTATCATTAGGTTTGCCCTTGAGCCCACACACACTATTGTTGTCATAAAATGAAGGTGTTCATGTTTATTTGAAGGAGTGGCAGCTTAAAACAGAAAGAGACCAGCGACAAGGGCATTAGTGACAAGCATGGGTTTAAATTTAATTTAAAGCATCACAGCCAATTGTAATTTCAGCATAAGCTTGTTATGTGGATGAGAAACGCCAGAGAATGTGAAATTGATTAAAGGTCAAAAGCTATGTTTAGTTGCGAATTTAACTTAAATGCTCGAAAATTGGAATATCGTATAACACATTTTCGATTAAAGCAGCGTTTCCATCCCATGTGTTCAAGAGAACAAAATGGTCACTTCCTGAAAAATTGGTGCAAAATATCTCATTTTGAAGACAGATGTTGTGATGTGATAGGTCCGCTAGGTAGTCCAGTTATCCAATCCAATCCTCTGTTGAGGTCACATGAGTTTTTTGTTGTGCATAGAGGGATTTGATTTATTCGGTCAATGTGTTCATGTACACGTCTTCTTATCAGATAAAAAATATTATATAAATTAAATATATAATATAATAAAAGTTATCAATTGAGCGCATATTTAGAATTTATGTGCATCGGTTCTGATTGGCCAATGACAGCAATCTGTGGTCGTATATTTTAGCATAATGATGCTGAACTGAGTAATTATCCCAGACAACTGATTTTCTACATAATTGCAAAAGTTCAACAAGCTTAATGTGACAAAAATTGAAATATTTGGCCTATATGACATGAAGGCCACTCATCTGCCGGTCCTGGACAATCATTTACAGAGAATAAACACACATAGTCCAAATCCACCTGCAAAGTACACATGAACGCAGCAGACCTCTCTGTTTGCATAATTCAATATACTGTCCCCATTATTCATACACACCACCCATCTAACAACACTACGCCATGGAAATATTTATGACCAGCCCTTGGCTGGTCAGCTGTCAGGTGCACTGAACACTAAACAAAACCACAAGAAACACGCTTTCGACTTCATCAGACGAATTAAACAAATGAGCTTTTGCAAGAGAGGCTTATGATAATCCTGGAAGCATCACATAAAGGTTTTGCACAATATGCAAAAGTTTTCTCGGCAAAAGTTGAGTTCATTAGAGTTACATTAAAGCACTATAATGTCCAGTTATTCTTGTAAATAAAAACTAAAACAATAATTTAGTAGTAATTTAATAGTAAACATTAATTGTGTGTATTGGCTATATATATATTTCTGACTTACTGTTGACTTAAATAGTACATATAGATTAAATGACTTCTAAATCTTGAATAAAGAAAATCCAAATGACCAGATTAAGCAGTTATGATCACAATATTAAATCTGAATGTTAATTTCTAATTATAAAACAAAGTGTTTCACTAACAAACACATATAAGTAGCCAATGAACAGGGATTTGACATCTGTCACATAAACTCGTACTGCCATGACAGTTGACATGTAAACTGCTATTGACACACAGGTAACCTGTTACCTACATTTACGTTATGATAGTTAAGTTTTCAGCCTATTTATTTTATTTTTAAAACATATGCAACGCGCTGTCATTATAAGAGTCTGAAAACCCGTCAAAAATGTATCAAACGGCAGTTAAAGTCTTACCTGTCCTTCAGGAACTGCAGTCGCACACCTGCGTGCCTCTCCTATTAGCTGTTCTGAACTGAAACAGCGCGTGAGGGAGTCTCTTCAACAGCGCAGCGCTCTGAGCTAATCTGAGCATGCGTCACACACAAAGCCGCAGCTGATTGGCGGAACGCCTGTGAGACACTGTCATCAACAGTTTACGGTAAACACTGCTGTTTAGAATGAAATAGAAGCCAACTGTCATAAACATGATCTAAAAATATCCTCCTGAGACTCAGCAATTAAGTTTTTTCCTCTGGTAGAGAACATTATATTTTAGCAGATGTATTTGAGAACATATAAGCCAGTCTTAAAGGGTTAGTTCACCCAAAAATGAAAATAATGTCATTTATTACTCACCCTCATGCCGTTCAACATCTGTTAGATCTTCGTTCATCTTCAGAACACAAATTAAGATATTTTTGATGAAATCCGATGGCTCAGTGAGGCCTGCATAGCCAGCAATGATGTTTCCTCTCTCAAGATCCATTAATGTACTAAAAACATATTTAAATCGGTTCATGTGAGTACAGTGGTTCAATATTAATATTATAAATCGACGAGAATATTTTTGGTGCACCAAAAAAAACCAAAATAACGACTTATTTAGTGATGGCCGATTTCAAAACACTGCTTCAGGAAGCTTCAGAGCGTTATGAATCGTTTGTGTCGAATCATGATTCGGATCGCGTGTCAAACCGCCAACGGCTGAAATCACGTGACTTTGGCGCTCTGAACCGCTGATTCGACACGCTGATTCATTATGCTCCGAAGCTTCCTGAAGCAGTGTTTTGAAATCGGCCATCATTATATAATTCTTTATTTATTTATTTATTTTTGGCACTCCAAAAATATTCTCATCACTTTATAATATTAATATTGAACCACTGTACTCACATGAACTGATTTAAATATGTTTTTAGTGCATTAATGGATCTTGAGAGAGGAAATGTCATTGCTGGCTATGGAGGTCTCACTGAGCCATTGGATTTCAATAAAAATATCTTAATTTGTGTTCTGAACATGAACGAAGGTCTTACAGGTGTAGAATGACATGAGGGTGAGTAATAAATGACATTATTTTCATTTTTTGGTGAACTAACCCTTTAAATATGGCTGAATGTCTAAATTCAGCACTCTTATTGGATCATTTTGAAACCCTAACCCATAAGTGAATAGGGAAAAAAATGTATCAATATATATTTCGATGTAATATGAGATATGTTGCCAAGTTATTACTCTCATCTCTTATTATAGCTACTTCTTTTTTCATTACATGTTGCCCAAAGAACACATTAATGTGCAAATTAGAGAAAATGAATAGATACATTGTATATAATGGGAAAACCCATTTTTGGTCATGCTTACATATTAAATAGTATTTCAAATCACTCTCTAATATCTTTCATAGTATAGTTATTATCGTACATAGTTTGGTTCAGGTGGAATTTTCCTGGAGTCCTGAAATCCTTGATTTACATTAAACGCCTATTAAATGCAGGCACTAGTATGCATACAAAACGCAAAATATAATCATTTTCTTAACATCTTTTTCCAACATTATTCTCATATCTGTTTTTCAGAGGACAAGTTATAGAAAAAATACCTGGAAACGAAAAATTGAGTGGTAACACTGTTCTGGTTATAGATTCTTGTTTTCATTTTTTTAACTAAGTCCTGCCCTCTACATAGGACATTTCATAAAATATTATTTAAAAAAAAGTACGTTTTTTTCGCCATTTCTTTCTTATATTCCAAACACCGTAATGATGAAAAAAAAAACTTTTTTTTTTTTTCCTGTAGGTCTCAGGAAGATATTATGTAAAACAATATGCATAATGTAACAATAACACCCATGCATTATTGTCACATAACCTCATCACGTTTCATGTTTATTTCAAATAATGGTGTTTAACTGTCATCGCGAAAGTTAAAATGATTTTTCCAAACCAATTTTATGTTCAAAGTGAATAAAAAGCAACCATATGCGAGCATAAATGATAATTTGCCTTCTTTTTTTTTAACTGCTTATGTTCGGTACTGCTCTTATAGAATACCATGAATACACGAATGAAATAAATAGTAGGCAACATTTAATATTATGAATTTGCCATAGATGTGAAGACTATCACATAACCATCACTAATAACTAGCTACTACTGAAGTATAAAAAGTAGATGTAGCCTTTGACCTCAACCCAAGGAAATGAAATGCAAGTAACTTGTACAAGTTATTGTTGTACAAGCATTATGTCTGTCCCTCATTAGTACATTTAAATTACATTTTAAAAGATAATTCCAGGCCAGACGACTTCTTCTCCAACACCCTCAAGCGTCAGACATTTTTTCTAATGTTTTATCATGTTGTTATTAAAGAATAAGATGCATTCATTTTCATTTCCAGGGACTGAACAAATGCTCTTTCCTTTGAAGGGAAAGAGGTCAGATATTTTGCAACCTTCCCTATTAGCAAAAACAAACAGAAGTAATCAGCTCATGGCTTTTGTTTAACGATGACATTCCATCTGGTCATTCATTGACTTGGTTACAGAGTTTATGGTACGTAATCAATGAAAACCTGTCTGAGTTGTGGGTGTAAGTTCAGATTTATATCAGACAAAGCAGCTCTTTGTTGAAGTTAAGGTGCTGGAATAATCATTAAAGAATATTTATAAGGATTTGATTGTATGGGTCATGTTATTTGTCACAGATATGTTTTAGGTGGCCTCACTCTCGCTTTCATCACAGATACAAAACAAAGGACAAGATCAGGCAATTATAAGGGAGTTTCTCTTTAGAGTTCCTTTTGTACTATTAAAAAATAATGCACTGGAACTGGAATCTCAGGCGGAAAATATTACAAACCCGATTCCAAGAAGTTGGGACACTGTACAAATTGTGAATAAAAACAGAATGCAATGATGTGGAAGTTTCAAATTTCAATATTTTATTCAGAATACAACATAGATGACATATCAAATGTTTAAACTGAGAAAATGTATCATTTTAAGGGAAAAAATAAGTTGATTTTAAATTTCATGGGATCAACACGTCTCAAAAAAGTTGGTACAAGGCCATGTTTACCACTGTGTGGCATCCCCTCTTCTTTTTATAACAGTCTGCAAACGTCTGGGGACTGAGGAGACAAGTTGCTCAAGTTTAGGAATAGGAATGTTGTCCCATTCTTGTCTAATACAGGCTTCTAGTTGCTCAACTGTCTTAGGTCTTCTTTGTTGCATCTTCCTCTTTATGATGCGCCAAATGTTTTCTATGGGTGAAAGATCTGGACTGCAGGCTGGCCATTTCAGTACCCGGATCCTTCTTCTACGCAGCCATGATGTTGTAATTGATGCAGTATGTGGTCTGGCATTGTCATGTTGGAAAATGCAAGGTCTTCCCTGAAAGAGACGACGTCTGGATGGGAGCATATGTTGTTCTAGAACTTGGATATACCTTTCAGCATTGATGGTGCCTTTCCAGATGTGTAAGCTGCCCATGCCACACGCACTCATGCAACCCCATACCATCAGAGATGCAGGCTTCTGAACGGAGCGCTGATAACAACTTGGGTTGTCCTTGTCCTCTTTAGTCTGGATGACATGGCGTCCCAGTTTTCCAGAAAGAACTTCAAATTTTGATTCGTCTGACCACAGAACAGTTTTCCACTTTGCCACAGTCCATTTTAAATGAGCCTTGGCCCAGAGAAAACGCCTACGCTTTTGGATTATGTTTAGATATGGCTTCTTTTTTGACCTATAGAGTTTTAGCCGGCAACAGCGAATGGCACGGTGGATTGTGTTCACCGACAATGTTTTCTAGAAAGTATTCCTGGCTGAGCCCATGTTGTGATTTCCATTACAGTAGCATTCCTGTATGTGATGCAGTGCCGTCTAAGGGCCAGACGATCACGGGCATCCAGTATGGTTTTCCGGCCTTGACCCTTACGCACAGAGATTGTTCCAGATTCTCTGAATCTTTGGATGATATTATGCACTGTAGATGATGATAACTTCAAACTCTTTGCAATTTTTCTCTGAGAAACTCCTTTCTGATATTACTCCACTATTTGTCGCCGCAGCATTGGGGGAATTGGTGATCCTCTGCCCATCTTGACTTCTGACAGACACTGCCACTCTGAGAGGCTCTTTTTATACCCAATCATGTTGCCAATTCACCTAATAAGTTGCAAATTGGTCCTCCAGCTGTTCCTTATATGTACATTTAACTTTTCCGGCCTCTTATTGCTACCTGTCCCAACTTTTTTGGAATTTGTAGCTCTCATGAAATCCAAAATGAGCCAATATTTGGCATGACATTTCAAAATGTCTCACTTTCAACATTTGATATGTTATCTATATTCTATTGTGAATAAAATATAAGTTTATGAGATTTGTAAATTATTGCATTCCTTTTTTATTCACAATTTGTACAGTGTCCCAACTTTTTTGGAATCGGGTTTGTATTAATGATGTAAAATCAAAGTGTTAACATGACTTGCATAAATCATTCCGTGGTATAAAATGATAAAATATTATTGTGAATCTCAAACTAGGAAAATCAGAAAGAAAAAAATCACATTTAATAATTTTATTATTATAGGAAGTACAGACCACACTTTTTGACAATGCGTATGTCTCTTGCCAGGCCGGTCCCAACATGATTAACACCTAACTCTTTCTTTTACAGTTTCAAGCCAAGGATTAGCCTGAATTAACTTCTCAACATCCACCTTAACTGACTGTGACTTAATTCCACCGCCAGCTGAAACTACAACTGTGTTTTGAGTATTTCATCAATACATGAACTTAATATACTTACTTGTAGCTTGTTAATGTCAGTCATTCAGCTAAAACAGAAGCACAAACACAGTCACAAATATCAGCATTAGCTTAGGGTGGGTTTCTAATTTGTGACAGTTAATAGAGAACCAACTAGATCCAGATTAGAAATGTACTTTTAAACATTAGCCCTATTACGACTCAAGTCATTTCAAATCACGTATTCATAAGTGTTCCCTCATCAGCCGAGCAACTGCCATTGAGATGGACGGGAACTGGGAAGGATCTCGGTTTGGAGCCATCAAGACATTTTCCTTTAGTCCATGAGCCCAATAGGGACATCTAGAGGAGAAGAAATGAAAGAACAAAATTAAAAGCAGCACAAAGAATATCACAGCAAATTGTTAAAAATCATTGTTTAAAAATATTAGAAATAGTGGGTGCACCATGTTGAAACTTTTTTTAACTTTTTATCTATGTTTATCTAATTTTTACATAACCTTTAAAATATTTAAAAAGTAGGCTATATATTATAAAATATTAAGTATATATAAATAATAAATTAAAAAATATATATAAATATATTTAATAAATAAAAATATATAAATAAAAATAAATAATATAATAAAATATATTTAAAAAAATATATAAATAAAAAATAAATATATTTTTATATAAATATAAAATAATAATTAAAAAAAAAAAAAAAAAAAAATAAATATATATATATATATATATATATATATATATATTATATATATATAATATATACACAGTACAGTCCAAAGTTTGGAACCACTAAGATTTTAATGTTTTTCGTCTGCTCACCAAGGCTACATTTATTTAATTAAAATACAGTAAAAACAGTAATATTGTGAATATTATTACAATTTAAAATAACTGTTTTCTATTGAATATATTTCACAAAGTAATTTATTCCTGATGGCAAAGCTGAATTTTCAGCATCATTACTCCAGTCTTCAGTGTCACTGATCCTTCAGAAATCATTCTAATATGCTGATCTGCTGCTCAAGAAACATTTAATGTGTACAATTGTACAAAATATTTGTGTACAATTTTTTTTCAGGATTATTTGATGAATAGAAAGTTCAAAAGAACAGTGTTTATCTGAAATCTAATCTTTGTAACATTATAAATGTCTTTACTGCCACTTTTGATTGATTTAATGCATCCTTGCTGAATAAAAGTATTCATTTCTTTAATTTCTTTCAAAAAAATAAAATAAAAATTCTTACTGACCCCAAACTTTTGAACGGCAGTGTATAATGCTACAGAAGCTTTGTATTTCAGATAAATGCTGTTTTTTGAACTTTATTCATCAAGGAATCCTGAAAAAAAGTACACAACTGTTTTCAACATTGAAAATAATCATAAATGTTTCTTGAGCAGCAATCAGCATATTTGAATGATTTCTGAAGGATCATGTGACACTGAAGACTGGAGTAACGATGCTAAATTCAGCTTTGCATCACAGGAATAAATTACTTTGTCAAATATATTTAATAGTACACAGTTATTTTAAATTGTAATAATATTTCACAATATTACTGTTTTTTACTGTATTTTTAATTAAATAAATGTAGCCTTGGTGAGCAGACGAAACTTCTTTTAAAAACATTAAAAATCTTAGTGGTTCCAAACTTTTGGACTGTACTGTATATATATATATATATATATATATATATATATATAATATAATATATAATAGTTCTAAAATTTTCATATTTTAAATTAAATGTTAAAATAAATCAATAAACATTTCACCTTTTTGTAACTTGAAATATATATATTTAAAATTTCAGGTCTATAGATTTGCAACAGTGCCCACCCCCTTTTTCTGGAAGTTTTTTTTTTTTTTTTTTTTTCCATTAATTCCTCCAATAGGATTTTTTTTTTTCTTTGTTAAAGTGTATAAGCCATGAACCAAAACCAACCAGCTATGAGGAGAATCACAACATTAAAATTTTGAAAATACAAAAGGTACAAGACTATGTAACAGAATCCCATAAAGCATTGCAAACAGTATAATCAAATTAAAAATGAAGAAAAAATATAAAACTACTCTTTTAAAATGTTGATTATATATGTAAAAAAACTATATATTTTAAAGGCAGGGTAGGTAAAAAATGTATTAAAAACTTTTTTTCAAAATCTGTTTAAACTTTATTTATATATCAATACATAATTAAAATGTAAGTACTCTGAAAAAGAAAGTATAAAAATCGAGTGTCTGTAGACCTCTCACGACTGTTTTAAAGACAGCTCATTATTTCCATTCACTCCACCCCCTCCCTTCTGGGCTCCTTCCAAAGCCACGCCCCCAAAACGCATGAACGCGCGACTCCGACCACTGAGCTGGAAGACGCATTATTTACCTGAGACGAGCGGAGAGGAAGGAGCACAGTGCATGTAGTGACATCATGTCAGAATCACATGTAATAAAAATAGCTTTATAATTATGAAGATAAACAAACAAGATGTATTTTAGTACTCACTATCAAGCTAGCATATTGATATTGGTAAAGTTTAAAATATATATTTTTTTGATTCGCTAACGAGCTAGTTATCTATAAGGCAAAGCTAAAAACAGGTTGCATGATACACGTTTTTCCATTACCATCATTTACACTGTGATGAAGATGAATTTTGTGTAAGATTCATAACATATACGTTGTTCTGCATGTAAGAGTTTCCATGATGAAAGCATTGTTGACTCTGATGAGGACTACACTCCAGAGACAAGTACCGCATTGCAGACACAAAATAATACACACACATACAACAAAGTGTGTACGACACACAAGACAAGATAAAGACATCAGTAAACATAGGTAGAGATATAAAACAAAACAAAGGCGAAAAAAATGTGCAGGTAAACTTACAGGTGAACATGGTAAAAGAGTTAGACAGAGGGTAAATATAGTTCTAAGAAAAGTTCCTAGATGCGGAGTAACGTTAGGCCTACTATCTGTTAAACATGTATTTAGTTATCTAAAGCAAAATTATGCACAATTCAACACTATAGCTATCATCTTGAGCTAGGCCTAGATTATTTATCGTCTCTACTACGGCTCGCTAAGTAATGTTATGTTAGCTATATTACACAGCTACGTGTGCTAATGACACATGCTTCATGAACAAATAAACAAAAAAATATGTATGATCAAAATACAAAAGAAAGATTTACCTGTCCAGCAGAAATAAAGCCATCAAGGAGTCACTTTTCAGCCCCTTGAGTTCCCTCAGTTCTCGCCATCGCTGGAAAGCCACGCCGATATTAACTCGCGTTTTATTTCTTTGTTTATCCAAAGACTTTTTGTTCATTGCCTTTTCTTGTACTGTTACTGTCTTCCTTTTTTTGCCTGGTTTGCCTTCACTAACTGCATAGGCCGGTACTGTGAATTTTGCTTGCTGTTTCTCTGCCATTGTTTTGGTATTCCTAGGATCGCGTGCCTCTTGAATTCCTCAAATCAAACGTCCGCGCGCAAGTGGGCAGGTCATGTGTGGCAAAAGGGTGGTTGCCATGGTTGCGAGAGAGTGACAGTCGCCTAAGCCAATCCTGTGTTTCGTCCCGAATGGAAATAATGAGCTGTGTTTAATACAGATTAAACGGTCTAGAGTCACTCGATTTTTATACTCTTTTTATCAGAGTACTTACATTTTAATTATGCATTGATATATATAGAAAGTTTAAACAAATTTGGAAGAAAGTTGTTTATAAATTTTTTACCTACACTGCCTTTAAGTTTATTGCAAAAAGTTGAAATAATGTGGGCTCACAGCTTCAGCAGAAGCACATAGCTAGGTAGGGCTGTCTTTAAAGGTTTATGTTATTGTTAAAAATCATTTTCCCTATGGAACCCAAATCATTTTTACTTCTAGAACCCAACTTTTGCACTCTATTGCCAACCCAAATATTAAATCATAAAGGTCTTGTTTTGATCAGATTCTTTGACCAATTCAAATCTTCATCATCAGAACATTCTATGGTTGCAAGTGACTTAAATACAGGCAGCTGAAGGGTGGAATATTCAGATGGTGACATCAGGGCGGGACGGGCAGCTGCTGAAATCATGGAGGCCCCGGCCATAAGTTCCCTAGAGAGACCTCCATCTCCCCTCCCACCACATCTGGAACTGCTCTGGATGTTTCTACACTTCTACACGCGGCCATCAGAACATTCCAATATTCACAATAACAATCCCAATCACTTCTAAGCAGCAGCTCTGTAACATAATTTGAATATCAAAACACTTGAATATGTTAAATAATGTTACAGATATTTTTAACAGCCATGTGAAGTCATCTGACATGAAATGTACATTAGTGAATTACATCACCTTATGTTATTTGTGAAGTCGTTTTAAGCCATACTAATGTAATATGTGATTCATCATGAGTGAAGGATGCTGGGTAAAATGTTCTCCACCCATGTGAATCACTTTCATTTAAAGACGTCTTGCTCTGACTTGGTTCTGTTCAAAACAAATCACACAAAATTAATGTATGGCTGATTCATTCTGTTATAAGGGAAACTTCTAGCTTTATCTGAAAGACAATAATAATAATAAAAGATAATATAATATATTCATATATATATATATATATATATATACACAGTATATTTAAAGGCACAATATGTAATTTTTCACCACTAGAGGTCGCCTATTCATAACAAAGGCTTAGCTTGATGCTGCCAAGATTAAGCATTGGAGATGTGGTCTTCACCTCACAGCCGGTGGAAAAGAATCGGGATGAGACTTGTGCAGAAATCATGAAGCAGGGTGAAAGCCATTGAAGTGGAACGAGGCCGCTGGAGCGATTGCTAATGAGAGACGAGCGCGACACACGGCTCGAGAGCAGTGGAGCTTTTATTATGCCGCAGTCGCCGCTTCTGCTTCTTCCGGTCATTCGTATGTGGGATAACGCAGCGCTGTTTATCATATTAGATATATTTTTGTGTTGAAAGTTGTTATAATGCTACTCTACGTTCGCTCAGCGGCTGCTATGAGACACTGCAACAGTGTTCATTTTAGCAGCCATTTTTTATTTAGTCGAAAATGCTCTTTAGTCTGTCACATTTTTGTCTTTCATATTTTAGTCTAGTTTTAGTCGACGAAAAGTCATCACATTTTTGTCAAGTCTTAGTCATTACTTTTAGTCAAACTACAGTTACAAACATGAATTGTGATAGCTATTTTATATGTAGTCTTTAGACAAAATAGTCATTATAATTTTCTCTTTAGACCAGGGGTCGGCAACCCAAAATGTTCAAAGAGCCAAATTGGACCAAAAAAACAAAAAACAAATCTGTCTGGAGCCGCAAAAAAATAAAAACCTTATATAAGCCTTATATGAAGGAAACACAGGATGTAAGTGTATATTAGCTATATTAGCCTAGGCTACTATCAAAATGACTAAGTAGGCTACAAATACATAATGAGGTATTCCCGAGGTAAGTTATATATTTAAAAACTGCTGAAAGCTACAGAAAAAAGAAGCAAATGGATCGTTGCAATTTTACAGAAACAGCTGGACTCCTGCAGAGAAACATGGATTTGCAGTTATCATTTTGTGTCAAATTTATAATATATATATAATATATATATATTGTATTGTTATATATTATGTTGACAAATCATCTATAAAATATTTTCCATCTTATATTCTGCATAATTTTTTTTGAATAGAACAACGAGACACAAACCTTTACATTCAATCCCGTTTGTGCTAGGGGGTTCGGGGGCATACTCCCCCGAGAAAATTTTGATTTCCTTGGTGTACATATATGCATTTTAATACGTTTTAAGGCCAACAAATTGGATAACAATAGCTTTAAAACCGTGTCAACAAATACATACATGCATGCACAGTTTTGAGGCAGCTTTAATCGCATGTTTGGTAATTTCATGACTTCATTTACAACAGAATAACGACGATGCAGGCCCGTTGTTTCTTTTGCGCTTTAGTTAAGCTATAATAAAGTAATTATGCAGCGCGCGCGGGGCGCATTTGCTCGAGCAATTCTTGGGTTCACGCTTCGAGCACAGTAGGCTATAGCCTAACGGCTGATTGGAGTTTTACTGACATAGCCTGACAACATCTCATCTGACCGCAGTTCACTGTTGAAGCTACCTTTTCCGCGCTCGTTTGACTTGCGCCTGGCGCTGAGGCGAAGTCGGAATGCGCGTCTGAAAAGTGTCCTGTTTATTGTGGTCGTAAAGAGACAGTTCTATATAAACGCAGCGTTTTACTTGGCAATGTTTTTAAAAATATTTTTATTTTTGGTATTTTTTATGCTCTGTTGGTGGTTTGTGGAGTAGCATCACCTGAGGGGGATTAGACAAATGCTGAATTAGGGACGGTAAAAGTGAGTGGGTCCAATATCATTGGTCTTAAAAAGTGGGTGGGTCTTGTCCCACATACAATGGTTCCGACGCCCATGATTCACATGCAGATTTGCTTTATGTATTTCCCCAGCGTCAAATCAGGCACATACAAATGTCAGGAAACATGACTCCAGGCTGTATGTCTATATTCATGGATTAGGTTTATTTGACAAGTTGTAAGAAACACTTTCGAGTCCAACCTTTAGTGTAATTCGTTTGTTTTTACTCGCGTTTTCGCAGTTTCCCCTATTAAATCTAGTCATGCAGCAGGTTCTTTTGCCACTCAGTCCAGCTGAGGCCGGGAGCGCGCTTTCAGCGGGAAAGTTACGTCGATGGCTATGATGCATATCTTCGTTGACAGAAATGTTGAAATTTAATATTTATTATACACATTTTTACAGCATTGGAAAACGTTAAGAATGTTTGTGTTTGTCCTACAGAAACCATATGAAAACAAAAAAAATATTTTTTCCATTTTCATACATTTTTGAAAAAGCTCCAGGGAGCCACTAGGGTGGCGCTAAAAAGCCGCATGCGGCTCTAGAGCCGCGGGTTGCCGACCTCCGCTTTAGACCAATTAATTTAAGCTTATAAAATCAAGGTAACAGACTATATTGACATTGCATCTAGCTATCTTAGCAGTAGCACTTGTGCAATTCTACATATCCTTTTTCAGTATTTAATGTCATACCCCCTGAGGGATTTAACATCCTTCTGCATAACCTTTCATTTCCACATAGACTGCAGTTACACCTTTTCTATTAAGGGACAATATTTGCCCTCTTAGCATGCATTTTTTTTTTTTTTACCTTTATAAATACCTTTATAAAATAAAAGCTTTAAATAAAAAAAATAAATATGATGATAAAAACAAAGTGATACTTTAAAATATTACATTTTTAAAAAGTCACTGTTTTTATGAGTGAATCATCGAGTCATTCATTCTTTCAGTATCAAAGCAAACGGCTGTATTTATGAATGAATCATTGAATCATTGACGATTCGTTCAGAGCCGCAGATTTGTTCATGAAACAGCTTGTGTGCTGCAGTTCTGCTAAGGCTTTCGTTGCAAAATAGAGCAAAAATACTGACAATACTGTTGTATTGAACTGTTGTACAACATTTGAAATTGTGTGGATATTCGGGAAACACTGCATTCTTGCTGGTATAATATAATCAACATTAAAAACAATAACTCACAGAAGTGTATGTTTTTGTATCAAAGAGAGTTTTAATCTTAAATCTCTATGCATTCTGTGTCTGTATCTGTTTTTCATGCTAGCAGTGCTAAATCCACACTTTTCCAAAGGTATATTGTTGAGAACAGCACTAATGTAGCACAGTTTTCTGGCGTGGATGCAGTCAATTTTGACTTCGAAAGATGAGGTAATGTTATTTTAAGGTGGAGTAGAATTAAATGAACGGCAAAACTCAGCATTTTGTTTGCAGATTTAATCAGCAAACGACAGATTTTGAGAGGAATTCTTAAATTTGAGCTCTTTAACTTGCAAATCAGGCTTAAATCGTGCTTAAAATCCTGTAGTGTAAACTTGCCATTATTGTCCTCGCATCACGTCGGTTATGCCAAGTTTTACACTACACACAACAAAATCCCCAGAGTTAAATCAACTCTGCTCAGAGAACATATGGTCCCTCTCTACATAGAGTTAAAATAACACTGAGAGTTAAAGTTAATGAGATAATATGCTGTTTGTGGAGTTGTTTAATCCGATCTTGAGAGATTTAATGTCTTTTATTTTCAGTTGATTTCATCTAAGGCTGTGGCTGGAAGCCATTTGTAGTTATTGTGTTTCTCTTCAGTGATTCTGCTTGTTAACAGCAGGCGTTCATCACTACTGCTCAATCACAACTTAATCACTTAATTATCTCATTATCTTTAACTCTGCTTCAGTGTTATTTTAACACTATATAGAGAGGGACCATATGGTTTTAAGCACGATTTGCAAGTTAACGAGCTCGCCGACAGGTCGGGCTGTGATCGAGGAAAAATCAGCAAATGATCGACGCTGACGCGTCGCCGACACCTCGCAGACAAATATCTAGCATGCTAAATATCTAGAGCTGTCAGCCAGGGTTGCCAGTTTTTCACAACAAAACCTGCCCAATTGCTCCTCAAAACTAGCCAAAACTAGCCCAATTGCATTTCAGGGGGGTCCCACAGTAAAAATCATGGTCTGGGGGGTAAAATTCGCATTTTTGGCAGAACTCCACAGGTAAAATTTGCATTCCAGTGACTAAATATCACGTTTCAACTCGCCGACATGAAAAACAACCCGGGGCAACAGTGTAAAAGTAGCACAATTCTGCTGGAAAACCGCATACTTGGCAACACTGCTGTTAGCCGACTCGATATCCTGTGGTGTCACATGTCGTGACGCAACAGCCAATGAAATATACACTGATGTCTATGGAAGCAGCAATAAAAATCCATTCAAATATAATTTGCCGACATTTATTCATATCAGATACACATTGTGTGTAAGTAACTATAAAGCTCACTCACTCAACTCTGGGAGGTGACAGTTGTTGTCAGCCTTTGTAGTGTGTAACCTCCTGTTGCAGATAACGTAGTGTTATGTAGTGTGAACACCACAATGACTTAAAGACTCCACAGCAAGTTACTGGTCATTTAAAGTCCTGTAGTGTAAACTTGGCTTTAGTAAAACGTGTTCTTTTAACAGAAAAGCTCTGATTGGGGGTTTAAATTGTGGAAATCTGGCAACCATATGAACGCTCATAAAAAAGAGTCATGTTTTGTAGTTTTTAGTTTTTTAGCCAAATTCCAGTGTCATCTTTTTTCATCAATGATATTTCATGTGTTGATTTAGTCACAGGTATGGTTTAATGACATTGGTGTTGTCTCAGGTCATTAAAGAACATTTTTCGTCATAGTTTTCGTTAATGAAATTAACACTGCACTGCAGTAAGCTAGATTGATAGATTGAAAATTGTTGACTGGCTCTAGTTTTTAAGTTATGCTATTCAATATAGCAAATGCTATTCCATTCCCAGGTCAAGAGTCCTATATGACCCAATAGCAAATCATGAATTTGTGAAATTGTGAATTTTCACTGGTATCTAAAAATTAAAACGGCCTGTTTTGCCTGTTTTCATGGCTGGTAAAAAATATTTATGGATGGTAAATTTTCTTAAGTCATCAGCCATTGGCAAGTGTGGCAAAAAGTTAGTTTTAGGCCCTGAAGTCGTGGATGATGCAATCATAATGAAGCTAACATAACTCTGCTGAAGAATTTGTCCTATATCAGTTCTAGAAATCATACAGCAGGGGTGCACATCTCCTGGAGGGCCACATCCCTGCAGAGTTTCATTCCAACCCTGCTCCAACACACGTACCTGTAGTTTTCAAATAAGCCTGAAAGACTTGATGCGCTGGATCAGGTGTGTTTAATTAAGGTTGAAGCTAAACTCTGCAGGGCTGTTGCCCTCCAGGAACTGAGTTTTGCACCCCTTGTCATCCGAAAACTTAAGAAAACATCCGAAAGCTGACTTGTTTCCTCGCTGCCCTATCAGGCAATGTCTCTGCAGGCAGCATTTGTGCACGAAGGTTCCTCATGAAACTGATTTCGGATAGACTTCTGAGTAGCGTTACAGTTTAATGATCTACAGCTAAATAGAGCAAGCTTTGGTGAGAACTACTACAGTAGTAATTTCTTGCTAGAAATGACATCAGAAGTGGAAAACATTGGTCAAAAAATGTACATTTAAACCCAAACTGACCAGAAACCACAACTTTCAGACACCATCATTATTTTTTAGCTCAACTGGCACCTAATGAAATGCATAGGATTGTGGGAGATCAAGGATACATCTGTGCTGCCATCAAAAATCGATCAGATAAAGGTATCTCAGGAGACAGGAAGTGAAGCTAACATTGAATTCGGATGTGCCTTGATGCCTTGAAATGTGTTCTCCGAAGGCAGCGTTTATAAGTTTTCGGATACAGCCATACAGTATCATGTATCAGTATTTGTCAGTGTTTGATTTTGCAAAGGGACACATTTCTGTTTAGCCAAAGTGAGCAGAGACTCGCACTTGTGTGGACAGTGGAGATAACTTGAAAATGAGCAAATAGAGACCGTCAATGCTTGCAGACTATTACTAGACAGAGACAAGAGATGCTCCATTTAATGACACAAGCGCTGAGTAGACACTGAATAGGACTAAACTATGTTTAACAAGAATTCAACCACAGGTGAGTCTAATTATTCATTAGACAGTTGACTGTAAAAGGGTGTTAAAACCCCATTTCATGCTGTCAGCAATGGCACCACATGGAAGAGAAATGTCACAAGACCTGAGAAAGAAAATTATTTCTTTACACCAGAAAGGTGAAGGCTACAAGAAGATCAGCAAAGCTTTACTTATCAGTCAGAATACTGTAGCAAAAGTGGTACAAAAATTTTAAAAAGATGGAAGTGCAACCATCTCACATCTCGACAGGAGCGTCTTCTGATGAGAAGGATTGAAGGAAATCGGCATGCAAGTTCACTGCAGTTATCTAAAGAAGTAGAAAGCCAAACTGGGATGACTATTTCCCGTGACACAATAAGGCGTACACTGCAGAGGAATGGCATGCATGGGTGCCGTCCACGAAAGAAGCCTCTCCGAAAGCCCAGGCACAAAAAAGCCCACCTAGACTTTGCCAGGGCCCATGCTGACAAAGATGAAGACTATACTGGGACTCTATACTCTGGAGTGATGAGACTAAGATAAATGTTTTTGGAACTGATGCCTTCAAAACTGTATGGCGTTGCAAAGGTGAGGAATACAAAGAAAAATGCATGGTGCCTACAGTGAAACATGGTGGTGTCAGTGTCCTTATGTGGGGCTGCATGAGTGCTGCTGGTGTCGGGGAGCTGCATTTCATTGATGGCATCGTGAATTCACAGATGTACTGCTCTATACTGAAAGAGAAGATGCTACCATCACTCCGTGCCCTTGGTCGTTGTGCACTTTTCCATTATAACAATGATCCTAAACACATTTCTGAAGAAGAACAGGGTGAAAGTGATTCAGTGTCTCCTGATCTGAACACCTATGGGGAATTCTGAAGAGAGACAAGTTGAGCATCACTCTCAATCCAGCATCCAGTCTCTAAAAGAGGCCATTCTTGAAGAATGGAAAAAGATAGATGTTGCAAAATGTCGCCAACTTGTTCATTCCATGCATAGAAGACTTGGTGCTGTCATTAAAAATCATGGAGGCCATACAAAGTACTAGATGTAGTAGTTTTTGTTGTGGGGTGTACTCATTTTTGCATCACCCTGATTTGAGTAAAACTGAAAAATGTGTAATCTAAGTTATATTATTAACCTTACTTTCATGTTATAAGTAAAACAGATGTTATATTAAACTTAGTCTTGTCAACATTTTGGAAATTGTTTTTTTGTTCATTGAGATATTGTTTAAAATGTTACTTTTCAAAGAGGGTGTACTCATTTACGCTGTGCACTGTACAATCAATTCAGATTTTTCTACAGGTTACTGGTTCATGCTGTGCAAAGATAGTTTCTACTCCTGTGAGCATAAAATTCACTCCACAGATTTCAATCAGTTAAAATGAAGATCCACTTGAATCTGGAAATCTTGGAAAATAGATGAGCAAATGAGTGATACACATCTGGGAAACACAAAGCAGAGGTTCAGCTGTGGTCTGGATGGGGTTTTGGTCAGATGAGGTGTGTTTGTTTTCTCATCTCTAAGCATCTCTCTGTCCAATAAACAAATTACCCATTAAATGTACTATGAATATGAGCATGTGTTGTTGCAACCTATTCAAGTCATTTAGTATAAAAACAGTTAAATGACAAGTGACATTATTTTTAAAATACAAAAAACAGGTTCAGAAATTCAGGGGATTTTGGTGCAATACATCATTGGATGTGAGCCTCACATGTGCAGTGTTATGGTGTGTTTGGAGACTGGTGTTGCTATGCCTGTACATCTGGCTGCTGGAAATGAATATCTGGACAGCAAAATGGTCCACGCCAAGAACGACGCCCTACAGAAGAAAGAAAATAAACAAGCTCAACAAAAGGAGGATCAATCCTTCCCTCGAAAAAACAGTAGTACAACTCACATGAATATGCATCACTGGAAAGCCACATGCAAGTGAATTACAATTAAATGTAGTAACTGATAAAAGGCATCCATTCAGTGTATCAGGTCATTAACATGGGACACATTATGTAATCATACAGCAGAGTCTGACAGATATGAGAAAATGAGTTCCCTAACATGCAGATGCAGTAAAAGAACAATAAAAGTTGGATGTCAAAGGCAAATGCTTAAAAGTGTATGACTGGATCATTATTGCACTGATTATCATGTTTCTCGCATGTTATATGTTTGGCAACAGTTCTTCTGTGTAGCTTTTCATTTTTTAATAACCATGTAGGAAGACACATCATGGCCATATTCCAGGGTGACAAAGACAAGATTCATCAGGCTCAAACTGTGAAATGATTGGAAGGGAGCATGAAGAATCATGTTCTGACAGATATGAGAAAATGAGTTCCCTAACATGCAGATGCAGTGAAGAACAATAAAAGTTGGATGTCAAAGGTCCAAAATCGCCCCCTATACCCTTACGTAAATAGGGCATTATTTGAGGGGACAGCCTTTTGTGTGTCCAAAACCATAGTGGACATTATTGAGTGCACTCATTTAACCCCCATTATAACGAGTGTACAACCGTTGTACAATCAACGGCTAGAGAATACCCATAATGCACTGTGAGAGTCGTGCGACGAATGAATGGTGCCCACAGGTGAATCATCCATCCATCCATTTTCCAAACTGCTGGTCCAATGTTGCTACAGCGTAAAGTCATATTAATAGGTATTAATTCCTTTTTAATTGATTATTAAATAATTTTAATAGTTTTCATGACAGAGTTCAAGATAAATCTTTTCATTACTACTGGAGTTGCTAGTTTGCCAAGTTTCAATTATTAAACATCAAGCACAAACTATGCAAAAGCGGCAGCCCTTCCAGCGCACTCAGTGTCCAAATTCACTCACTTGTTTGCAACTCTGACATTATATGACTCACAACTGCGACTTTATTTAATGCACTTCTGACTTTATAACTGTAACGAGGTGGGACTCAGTGTAGGATCCATATGCAAGCTTTTATTGACAGATGCGTAGTACAGACAGGTAGGGGTCATACAGGAGCAAACAGGCATGGCAGGGAACAGGCAGAATCGTAGTCGTTGAACAGGCAGGGAATCAGGGCAGGCAGATATCATTCACAATCCAGTAACACAATAAACAGTCCAAAGGCAGACAGCAGGGAATCGTAGACAGGGAACAGACAGGGTAAATAACAGGCAGACAATAACAATAAGAAGCGCTCAGAAGTGTAACCAGAGTATACAATACCTCGCAATGTGTGTGAGGATGTGACAAGCTTAAATAGTCCAGATAATGTGCTGCAGCTGAGTGTGGTGATTACTGATTGATGAAGTGAGTGCAGGTGATGACCAGGGAGGATTATGGGAAATTAAGTCCGGGAATGACTGGAACTGTGACAATAACTCACAATTGTGACTATCATACAATTCTGACTTTGTAACTCACAATTGCGACTTTACTGCATATCACGCAATTTAGAATTTGTAACTCGCAATTGCGACTTTATATCACACAATTCTGACTTTATAACTCACAATTGCGAATATCATACAATTCTGACTTTGTAACTCACAATTGCGACTTTACCGTATATCACGCAATTTAGAATTTGTAACTCGCAACTGTGACTTTATATCACACAATTTTGTCTTCATAACTCGCAATTGCGACTTTATATCACGCAATTCAGACTTTATAACTCACAATTGCGAATATCATACAATTCTGACTTTGTAACTCACAATTGCAACTTTACTGTATATCACGCAATTTAGAATTTGTAACTCACAATTGTGACTTTATATCACACAATTTTGTCTTCATAACTCGCAATTGCGACTTTATATCACGCAATTCAGACTTTATAACTCACAATTGCGACTATATAATGCAATTCTGACTTTATAACTCACAATTGTGACTTTACTGTATATCACGCAATTTAGAACTTGTAACTCGCAATTGTGACTTTATATCACGCAATTCTGACTTTATAACTTGCAATTGCAACTATATCATGCAATTCTGACTTAATAACTCACAGTTGCGACTTTATATAATGCAATTCTGACTTTATAACTCACAATTGCGACTATCATACAATTCTGACTTTGTTACTCACAATTGCAACTTTACTGTATATCACGCAATTTAGAATTTGTAACTCACAATTGTGACTTTATATCACATAATTTTGTCGTCATAACTCGCAATTGCAACTTTATATCACACATTTCAGACTTTATAACTCGCAATTGCGACTATATCATGCAATTCTGACTTTAACTTGCAATTGCGACTATATCATGCAATTCTGAACTTATCAAACGCAATTGCGACTATATCATGCAATTCTGACTTTATAACTTGCAATTGCGACTATATCATGCAATTCTGACTTTATATCTTGCAATTGCGACTATATCATGCAATTCTGACTTTATAACTCACAATTGCGACTTTACTGTATATCACGCAATTTAGAATTTGTAACTCGCAATTGTGACTTTATATCACACAATTTTGTCTTCATAACTCACAATTGTGACTTTATATCACACAATTTTGTCTTCATAACTCACAATTGCAACTTTATATAATGCAATTCTGACTTTATAACTCACAATTGTGACTACCATACAATTCTGACTGTAACTCACAATTGTGATTTTACTGCATATCACACAATTCAGAATTTGTAACTCGCAATTGTGACTTTATATCATGCAATTCTGACTTCATAACTCACAAATCAGAGAAAAAAAGTCAGAATTCTGAGATAAAAAGTCGCAATTACATTTTTTATTATTTAGTTACAGAAGCAAGCTTCCATACTTTTGCTTTTTGCACAATAAAAAAACACCACGCACATTTTCATCAGAATATATAAAAATCTCGTACTTGTAATGTTGTTACTCAAGTTGTAGGGCAAAAGGACCTTATCCTTGAAATCAAATAATCCTCTCTGTAAACAGCTCAGCTATAAGGAAGGAAAGAATTTCACTGGCGTCACTTACAGTAAATGAGATTTTGGTTTGTGTAACCTACTGTGGGGAGGTACCCACTTCAGAGTTAATATAAGGGTGAATCCTCACTGGAGAGAGCACAACCTGTTACGGAGGAAATGACTTTAGTATTACGAGTACAGAAGAGTTTCAAGGAAAACACAGGCAGGTCAAATTAAATCATATCCGTTATCTCAGGCATTCCTCAAGCAGAACGGCTATGACATGCCCTGAGACTAAAACCCAGTAATTTATTAATGCTTTGGAGATCTAGTGCTGCTTGTTGGACTTGCTGGACTTGCTATACAGTTGGAAAGAGTCACGCAAGCACAGTAATGTGAGTAAACTAGTGGAGTGTGTTCATGTGCATGTGGGATGTGTAATATGAGCAAGGGGTGGCTTGAGTACAGGATAAAAAGGCTGTGAGTTTCATTCTGGGGTCCTGTATTAACTTTCTCTCTCACTTACACACACTAACAGCCCTGAGAGAGATACTTTAACATGCTCTGAAGGCATTCAGGACAGCAAGTGACGGGGTAAGACTGCAGAGAACAACTCAGAACAAGAGAAGAGCTTCTATTTGACCACAGCCAGCTGATCTAGTCTCCTCAGGGAGGGAGCAGTCGGACAGGCAGCATGTACTGGGACGTGGCCCTCTGGAGCGCCGGGCTCTGGGTGATTCTGAGTTTAGCCGCCGGTCAGCTGACTGAGCAGGAGAAATCAACCATCGTGGACATGCACAACAAGCTTCGCTCTCAGGTTCAGCCCAGCGCTGCCTTCATGCAGAAAATAGTAAGAGATGCACCCGATGCACACAACACACACTGCCAAAAAAAAAAAAGTAATTGTTTGGAGTTAAATAGGCAAATGCTTGAAAGTGTATGATTGGATCATTATTGCTGTGATTATTATGTTTCTAGCATGTTATATGTTTTTGTAATGTTCTTCTAACCCTAATTGATGGAGTGCGTAGCTTTTCATTTCTTAATAACCATGTAGGAAGACACATCATGGCCATATTCCAGGATGACAAAGACAAGATTCATCAGGCACAAACTGTGAAATGATTGGAAGGGAGCATGAAGAATCATGTTCTCAAAGACTTTCAATGAAATTAAGCTCTGGATTCAGATGTGCCAATTCATGTGTAAGATGTGTAATTCATCTTCGTGTGAAGATGATTCTTAATGCTTCCTCCCAACCGTTATTTAACAGTTGGAATATGGACATGATGTGTCTTCCTACATGGTTATTAAGAAATGAAAAGCTACACACTCCATCAATTAGGGTTACAAGAACATTTCAGAAACATATAACAAGCTAGAAACATGATAATCACAGCAATAATGATCCAATCATAGACGCTTAAGTTTGCATATTTAAATCCAAACAGCAACTTTTTCTCATTCCAAACTTTGCTTTAGAAATCATACCCCAAACTTGGTAGTGTTCATGATACATAAAAAATAACTTTCCTTGCCACATGTGTGTAAAGTCTGAGTTTGATCTCTCATCTCTCTCTCTCTATGGACTGTTGATGTTTTGGCATTGCTGTCAATGTTTGTGAGTTTTGGATGCTCTTATGAGGTCAAATCATCTCATCATCTGCCATCAATCACTGGAATCATATCTTTAATGGTCTCATTACTGCTGTAAACAACAATTATCACATTAATATCCACGGTAATTGCGTCATGAAGCATAATCATTGCCGCAATTAACTTCAAAACACAAGGGAGTCAAAGTAATATAGTAATCATGATTGTGGTTTACCAAATGACAACTTATATTTAATAAATCACTCAGCATAAAGTTATTTAGTATCAATGTTAGTATGTAAAAAGTCCCTCATTGCTGGTGTGTGAAACACCACAACTTGTGTGTCATGTGAATGCACGAAACAGAGACACACAAGGCTGGTATTATAATGCATGAGTTCATCCTTTATCTGATAAAGAGGGACTTTTTGCATAGAAATGGGTTTATTTTGACTGGATGGAGTGTGTGTGGGTGGGTGGATGCACGGAATACCATTGCGCAACCTGTATGTGTGTGTGATATGCTGAGGAATGTGAACGTTATACGAGACCGCAGGAACACTGTGCTGAGTGTGAGCCCCATGTGGTCATCCTGTCTTACTCTCTTGTGTTTGTATTGTGGGTGAAATTCAGAGTCACTGGAAAAGACTCGTATGTTTTGTTCACTTACATTTACACAACAATAGAATGGATTGTACAAACAACATGTCTGGGTCATATTTCACTGCAAAATGAAGAGAAAAAATTAAGAAATCATATTTTGCATAAAGAAAACAAAGCACCGATCATGAATAACGTTATTGTGTTGGTCCCCCTTTTGCTGCCAAAACAGCCCTGACCTGCCGAGGCATGAACTCCACCAGACCCCTGAAGGTTTGCTGTGGTATCTGGCACCAAGATGTTGGCAGCAAATCCTTTAAAGGATTAGTTAATTACTGAATTAAAATTTCCTGATAATTTACTCACCCCCATGCCATCCAAGATGTTTATTTCTTTCTTCAGTCAAAAGAAATTAAGGTTTTTAAGGAAAACATTCCAGGATTTTTCTCCATATAGTGGACTTCACTGGGGTTCAACGGGTTGAAGGTCCAAATGTCAGTTTCATTGCAGCTTCAAAGAGCTCTACATGATCCCAGATGAGGAATAAGAGTCTTATCTAGCAAAAACGATCTGCCATTTTCTAAAAAAAAAAAAAAAAAATTTATATACTTTTTAACCACAAATGCTCATCTTGCATGCTCTGTGACGTAGGCGGAAGTACCAATCCAGTGTCTACAAAGCGAACGTGCAAAGACTAACGCCCTGTTTTGCTATCTATCATTAAATCGTTATGCTGCCTCAGTAGTCTGTCCAAAAATATCAGTTTCGTGAGGTACCTTCGTGCGCAAACGCTGCCTGCAAAGTCATTGCCTGACAGCCAGTCAACAGCCTTGATTTTCAGATGCAGCCCATTTCTACACAGCGCTGGAAGAAAGAGCTTGAATTCACCGCAGAATTAATATCATCGCTGAGAAATCTTGTGAGAAGCATTCACATTCATCACAGAATTCTCTGTTAAACCACAGATATCTGTTTGATCTGATATATGTGGTTTGATTCTGCGACGAATGTAACCTAAATGCTTCTCACAAGATTTCACAGCGATGTTATTAATTCTGCGCTGTGTAATCTGGAAACCACGAGAAACACTGTGCCACTAACACTAACAGAAATAACTTGTGGCAGAAATGATCTAATGTTGTCGAGTGCTTTTAAGTGCTTTACCCAGCATTTCTAAGCTTTAAATATCGCCCAATTTGAATGTTATTTTTCATGTGATGTCCAAAACATTATTTGTTCATCTTTCATAGTTTGTCCCCATTTGTAAAACTAAAAGTTTCACGATGTAGGAAAGCAAACACTTATTTAGAAATAAAAAAGACAATATTTACCACTGTAGTAGATGCTGCAGAGGAGTTAATGGCTTATTAGCCATTTCCACACCCTACTATATTGTTAATATTTATTAATAAAATAAAAGTTAATAACAACTCAAGCTCAGTGCTTTTCTGTCAGCCCTCACAGCGCTGCCAAATCAGGGGCTGGTGCCACCTTAGAACTTAAAGGGTTAGTTCACCCAAAAATGGCCTCACTGAGCCATCGGATTTAATCAAAAATATCTTAATTTGTGTTCTGAAAATGAATGAAGGTCTTACGCATGTGGAACGGCACGACGGTGAGTAATAAATGACAGAATTTTCATTTTTGGGTGAACTAACCCTTTAATGGTTGCTAATGCTACTACTGCCCTCAAATGTTAGTCCGGAGCCCTGCAATGGTTCTCGAGGTCAGAAAAGTATTAACGATGTTAAAAATAGGTTGTCTGTTGTATATTTTCACTGCAAAACAACAAGAAATGCTGTAAATATTGCCACAAATTTAGACAAAAGCTGCAAATTTTAGGCCACAAAAATCAGAAAAAAGTCCTGGAAGGACTGAAGTATATCAATTTTCGGTTTCACTAGATAAGACTCTTATTCCTCATCTGGGATCATGTAGAGCTCTTTGAAGCTGCACTGAAACTGACATTTGGACCTTCAACCGTTGAACCCCAGTGAACCCATTGCCCATTTTTCCTGCTTCTAACACATCAACTTTGAGGACAAAATGTTCACTTGCTGCCTAATATATCCACCCACTAACAGGTGCCGTGATGAAGAGATGATCAGTGTTATTCACTTCACCTGTCAGTGCTCATGATGTTATGCCTGATCAGTGTGTGTGTGTGTGTGTGTGTGTGTGTGTGTATATATATATATGTGTGTGTATTAGATCTTAGCATGAAGTATGACCAGGCTCTGCAATATTTATGTTAATTACATAAATTATAATTTCACATAATTATAATAATATAAAAAAAAAACCATTGATTTAAGAGCTAAGTAAATACATTTTTCTGCTGTCACAAAACGAACAAACTTTAAAGTCAAATAATATCAAATGTGCTTCTATCATTTAAGGTGTGGGACGAGACACTGCGTCTGGTGGCGGAATCTTACGCCGCAAAATGCATCTGGGATCACAACCCTGAACTTGAGGAGCTTACCATGGGTGAAAATCTCTTTGTCGGCACTGGACGATTTAATGCAACCAAAGCAACGCTGAACTGGTATGAAAAATATCTGAACTAAAACATAAATGAGAATGAATGATGAATAAAAGAATAAATACCAATGATCTGCAGAAAAATGATCTATAAGCAGTAATGCTACTCATTTCTCTGCACTGCAGGTTTGGAGAAAATGTGGATTATGACTATGAAAACAATTACTGTCCTGAAGACAAAATGTGTGGCCATTACACTCAGGTGAACGCTGTTTCTGTTTGGTGCGTTTGATTGGTTTTCGCATTATGAATATGCAGATGTGACGATGAGTTTCTCTGTTGTTGTTGCAGATGGTGTGGGCCGACAGCAACAGAATCGGCTGTGCTTCTCATTTCTGTGACACTCTTGAGGGTCTACAATTTGAGAAGGCCACTCTTCTCGTCTGTGATTACTTCCCTCAGTAAGTGCATTTCAATGACCCTGACTAAACATGACCTCAGTGTTCTAGAATGTGTGTTCTAAAACGTTCTAGAACATGGCCAGTTCTACAGTATTTATTGTGGTATAAGTTGCAACGTAACATCATTTAGTCTAGAAGTCTATACCATCAGCAAATACTGAAACAGCTTTAAAACTATCTAAAGCCATGGGTATACTTAGTTTTGCACAGTCGAAAGCACAGCCTTGCAAAGTATAAAAGTAATACACTCTGTCTACTCAATAAAATTGTGGCAACAGATTACAAGCAATATTATTAATTCAATATATAAGAATTGAGTAAGAATTAATCAGATTAATTCAAATTAAGTCAGCCATTTAAAATGTGTAAAACTAGCAAACAACATTAAAAAAAACACAAACTGATATAAAAAGCAAAGAGTTGAACTGCCCAACTAAATGAAACAATGATCACCCATAATGGTGACCAAACATTTTCAATAAAGTCAACATCTAAATCTCTGTTAATACTTGTGTTTCTCTTTCCTTCGGTGATTCTGCTTGTTATCATCTTCAATGTTGGCAATAAAATAATTCATCTTTGACGTCTGTCTGACGTCTGTCTTAATTCTAACTCAATTCTATTTGTTGAATTTAATTAATAATATTGCTTGTAATCTGTTCCCAAAATTTTATGGAGTAGATAGCGCGTGTAACTTTTTACAGCACAGGCGTTTGACGTTTTCTTGGACTACCTTGTGAATCAACGCCCCCAGGGCATGGTTGCCACCTTGTGGATAAACTAATTACAGCAAAAAAAAATTTTTAATAAATCCGCATATGCGACCTGCCCGTACAAGTACAAAAATCCTGCGGTGCGCGTACTCTTCTGATGACAAAATTCGCATCACATGCACTGTGCACTCGGTATTTGTAATAAATGAAGTATACTTTGAGGATAAAGCAGTGGTTCTCAACCTTTTTGACTCCAAGACCATTTTCAAAGGCACCCAAAGACATTTCTGCTGTAATATCAAAGCTACTTGTTTTCAAACATTTTTTTATTTACAGAAACTAGAAGTGACAATATAGTCAAATATAAAATTATAGAAATTAATTTCAGAAGATTCAAGAACTGAATGTTCTTCAGGTTCCAATAATGAATTAATTTAGTTTTTTTCAGTCAAAATAATGCTCAGTATCTTTTGTCATTATCTTTATTTTTTATATAAAATTAATACAATTATTATAATTTATTACATTTTATTTGTATTTATATTAGGTTTATATTATTACGTTGAAGCTTAAGCTCAGATATTACTATATTATTTATATAAAATAAATAAAATATAAATGTATCATAAAATTCTAGAAATTATATATATAATTTCTACAATTATTTTAAATCTTCTGTGATTATAGGTTTTCACAAATATTTTTAACTCACAAATGGCACTATTCAAAATATTTTAAAGTTTGACACAACTAGAAAAATGTATTATAGAAATGTACAGATGTTTTTAAGATTTTATATATTTTCATGACTTAGAAATATATAAATGAAGATGACAGTTATTGAGGGAATGAATTAAGACTTGATTTTTAGCTGTTTAAGCTTCTTATATTTAAGCCACATAATAAATAGAAATATTATCTATAAAATCCATCCTTCCTTTTTCCTTCATTTCAGAGGAAATTTTGAGGGACAAAAGCCATACGAGTCTGGAGAGCCGTGCTCAAAGTGTCCAGATAACCTACCAGTGTGTGAGAACAAGATCTGCGGTAATGTGAAAACTTTATCAATGCAAATCAACATGAAATAAAACAGTCATGAAGAACTAAACTATGCCTGTTTTTGTTGTAAACCCTCCTCTTATCCTCACAGTGGCTGAAAATCTCTTCCATCCATCTGAGGAACACAGCACTGAAGATCTGACTGACTTACCTGAGCGTCCCCACACAACCACACGTCCCCACATGACCACACGTCCCCACATGACCACAGAGCCTGCTGATACTCCCGGAGAGCCCACACATGTGCACGTTAAAATTGAAGATACAGGCATGGAAAAAACGAAGAATCATGGATCCAAGATGGAAAGCGTCTTATCTCATCTACTGATGCTCATCGGGCTGGCGCTTGTTTTGTGAGAGTCTGGAGTGGATAAGATCCATCGTATCCTGAAGAGACACGCACAAAACACATAAGAAATTATTGTCTTTCTTGGTATTTTTGTCTTGTTTTCCAGTATAAATATCTAAATATTGTTAAATCAAGATACATTTACTTGAGAAGCAAAATGATATACGATATTGAGCCTTGTTTGATGAAAAATGCATCAATTTTTTTGCTTAAAATAAGAAAAAAATCCTTGCCAATGACACTCCTGACTCATAATCACCAAAGGCTTCAAATAGGATGGCAGTAGCATTATTATCCACTGTAAAACATGGTAGAAAACACAAAACTAAGACATAAAGAGTAAATGAATGTGAATGTGAAGTAAAAACTTAACAAGGTTTCTCTTTGAATTTAACCTTTTTTTTTAATGTAGCTTTTTATATAGTGAAATGAAAACTGTTTATAAATGTTTTTAAGATAATGTCATACAAGCCAGTTTTTTATAGAAGCTTGTTTCTGCTGTGTAATAAAAAATAAGGTATTGTGACTTTTTATCTTAAAATTCTGACTTTTTTTCTTGCAGTTCGTCAATTTTGCCTTTTTTTTCCCCTCAGAATTGTGACTTGCAACTGTAAGAAAATAAGTCCAAATTGTGAAATTAGTTTTATTCCATGGCAGAAACGAGCTTCTGTAAGCTTTATATCATCTGTTCATCTCAATGTCTTCTCAATTTTACCATAAGATATGTGACTTTTGCTGGAAATTATTTTCATGGTTTGAATTTGTGTTTGTTTGATACAGCTTTTGCATGACAGTCATGCTTTTTATAGACTGACAGCATTAGTTTTAATGAACAATTTGAGAATTATTACAATGCACAAGTACATGTTGTATATATTATTAGCAAAGTTCATAAATATAGCATGTATTGTATGAACTGTTTTTCTTTATATATGTGGGCTAAATGTCATTTATAATGTGTTATATTGTGTTAAGCTGGTAAAAACTGGAATGGGAAAACCTAAATGAACTTGAATGCTTCTTAAAACCAGATCCACTCTTATTTTGTTTACTCCATTATTTTATGATTTATCCTATTAAAAAAAATAAGTTTGTTGATCATTTACTTTAATATATGTCCACTATATTTTGGCTATAATGTTTACACTTATGACAGCTAATATCATGATGATGATGATGCATGTTGGATACAGCAAACATCACTAGATGGCAGTATAACTCAAAAGTGTTGACATCTTTCTGTTTTAATGGATTTAAAGCGAATATTTTGCATTTTCAAAGCCCAATGAAATTAAAAAGGGAGTTTTGTCACTTTTAGTCCATGTCTATTAGCTTTGCTGTCATGTATATGATAGTGTACAATTAAAAATTCACTTTTAGTAGTCTAGATAAAATGCACTGCTAATGGAAAACCTATCACAAAAATAGCATTTGACTCTAGATTGTATACAATTTTTGACCAATGCTCACTAGAATGATCAGTAAATAGTAAATAATGTTCCTCTTTAATAACGCCAGTCATCTTGGCTTGAATACATTGTACGTACCCCCCAAAAAACAAACAAAGGTTCAGGTTTTCTTCATCATCCTCGGTTTTTGAAACTGGTAGTGGCAAATCCCTTGTTTTTTGTCTGCGACACAAGTTCTTAAGAGTCTGCTGGGTTTGATATAAACTAAAGGCCTTTGGAAATTTTAAAAAAGGAAAAGTCCGTTGGTGTCTTACCTCGACTTCCTGTTTCAATATACATCACAACACGATTTAATAGGGGTTTAAACCCTATCTTATAAAGATAAATAGAATTAATATAGTTTATTAATTTAATTTATTATTAAATTATATAATTATTATTTTAAATGTAAAAATATTAATTAAATTATTTATTTAATTTGTTATTATTAAATAATTAAATATGTATTTATTTATTTAAATAATTTATATATAGAGGGTATGCATTGACGTCACTTTCCCGCCAGAACGCGCTCCCTCAGCTGGACCAAAGAATATACAATAAAAAGACGCGACAGTCAATAGAACGATCCATTGCAACACCGGCGCCCAGCAGCAGCCCTGCGTTTCCGCCATTTTGGGGTGAAAGCGAGTTGCAGTCCACTAGTTTCTATGGCAATATCAGTTGTTTTGTTTAAAAAAAAAAAAAAAACATACATTAAAGCTGAAATCCAACCTGAATGATGACAACACAGAATAAAATAGTATCACTAGTGATAATCAAATCCTTTTAACAGTTTATTTTGCACACTTTGTGTACTTAAGTTTTTCACAAAACCTTTGCTCTCTAGAAACCCAGTCAGTTTGGGTTAAAAATATTTTAAAGGCTTATAAACACTGAATTATTACCAACATATGAAATTAAATTAAGGTCATGCATCAGAAAAATTGGGAAAGTTGGACAATAAATATATGAACAGCTTGATTTTGCAGTGTTGTCTAATGTCCATTAAAGCAAAAGTGTCCAAGAGTATGAATTATGGGATAACGGACACAGCAATGCATCACATATCATTATGTTTAGCGTGATCCATTAAAATGTACAATATAGCCAATTTTAATTCAGACCTAGATACTATTATTACTATTACTCCACTAGGTCTAAAATATAGGCTATTGTTTGCTTTAAACATGCTGATCTTAAATTTATTAATTATTAATTACTATTAATAAGTGTGTAAAGTTGCATAAAACAAAGTAGGCTATCTACGTTACCTCAGATGGATTCCACAACTGGTAAAATAAAACATAAGACAATACAACATTTACTGTAGGAGCCATACAATTTACTGGCGACTGTTTTGGTCCAGTTAGTATTTTCACCCCATAATGGCGGCCGCGCTACCGGAGCGCCATCTAGTGGCTGTTACCCAAAAAGTATCAGAGTGTCGCCTCTTGGGTTCTAAGCTCTTTGGCTGGACTGAGTGGTAAAAGAACCTGCTGCATGACTGGATTTAATAGGGGAAAGTGCGAAAACGCGAGTAAAACAAACGATTACACTAAAGATTGGCTCGAAAGTGTTCCTTACAACATGTCAAATAAACCTAATCCATGGATACTGACATGCAGGCAGGAATCGTGTTTCCGATATGTGAATGATTTCGACGCCGGGGAATACATAAAGCAAATCTGCCTTTATATAACTACAATATAGGTAGGTTTAAATCGCAGTGATCACTTTTATCAATGTTAAATATTTCGTTATATCGTCCAGCTAAAACTTGTATAGTTTTTGTCAGTGTTTATTTAAAAACACCCAATTATGCAGAATATAAGATGGAAAATATATTTAATTGATGATTTGTCAACATAATATATAACAATACAATATATACGGTATGATTTTACCTCAAAATCCAACAATTTGACACAAAATGATAACTGCAAATCCATGTTTCTCTGCTGGAGTCCAGCTGTTTCTGTGAATTGCAGCAATCCATCTTCTTTTTTTTCTGTAGCTTTCGGCAGTCTTTAAATATATACCTCAGGTTTTGTGTCAAAGTTATTTGTACAGTCAATCACAAAGCTCTTTCCCGTTTTGGATGCGTTTTGTCTGTGTTTTTCGCGGCATTCACGCTGAAAACCAATGCTGCCACTCAGTCTTTTGCCACTCAGTGGGCGTAACTGCTGTCGTAACGGTCAACAGTGACGTCACGTGCATTCCCTCTACAACAGTCGACGGTGACGTCACGTGCATACCCTCGATTCAACCGTCTCGATTGTTTGTTGTCTAGTTTCCCCCTGCTGGTAGATGTTGTAACTACACCACGTATTGAGTGTACAATGCTTGGTTCTCAATATAATATAATATAATATAATATAAAACATACACAGTATACAGATACGATCAGCCTTAGAGATACAGAACAGCCAACTATTTTTTTTTTTTTTTAATCCGAATTTGAAGACGTGCATCTGCTTTGACGTGTTTCGGATCAAATCAAGTGTTTTGTTCATTTCTGTTCATTCATCGTAATAGGATTAAAACACTGGGACAAATGGGCTACTCAAAGTGAAATCCAGCACTAGACCTTTCCTCATATCTCTGACTGATTAACATTTGTAAAGAACAAAATGTCAACATCTCACATAGCCTACCGTCTGTGCTGCACATAAACGACGGGATTAGATCCATCAGATGGGATATTCACCAAACATCACTTGAACTTTTTGATCGTTATGTCGTGTGTTTATCCGTCCCGAGTGTGATTCTGTCGACGGTTCACTCGAGAGAGTCAAAGCCACCTTGACTTTCTGACGCGCGCGACATAACAAACAAGATTAATTGCAAAAGCAAACAGATTTATCTTGTGCCTTCTGTTTTGTAGAGTTTTTGACGAACTTTTTTTTATAAATACAGTAAAGGAATACAAAATACACATAAAAAAAAATATATTTATCTATCGTCTATCTATGTAGCAAGCTAGTTAGCTAGCCATTCATTCATTCATTACAATTATTTAATTTATTTAAAATTATTTATTTATCTATCTATTTATTATTTAAAATGAATGTTTATCAATTTTATTATTATTTATTTTTATTATTTATTTATTAATTTAAAATGATTTCTCTAAAATTATTTGTTTTTTTATTTGTTCATTATGTGAAACTGTATGGTTGTTTAAAATAATTTAACTAAAATGTTTATTTATTTAAATTATTTATTTATAATCTATTATTTATTTAAATTATTTATTTAAAACTATTTATTTATTTTATTCTTTATTTATTTACTTTTATTTTTAAATTATTTATATAAAATTATGTATTAATTTAAATTTATTTATTATGTAAAAATTGTTAGTGTTTAAAATAATTTATCTACTTTTTTATTATTTAAATCATTATTTATTTATGTATTTAAACGATTTAATTAAATAATTTATTATTTTAAATTATTTTAATTATTATGTATTTTGTTATTTATTTTAATATTTATTTACTAATTTAAAATGATTTATCTACAAATATTTATTTGTTTATTTTTTATTTAATATGTAAAACTGTTTGTTTGTTTGCAATTTCCTAAATTTTTCATTTCAAATCAGAGTTTGTATGAATTTATCTCAGAGCTGATTGGTTCAACTCTTCACTGATGAATTTTCTTTTTCTTCTGTTCTCTTCTTAATACTTTTCTCTCATAAGTTTAAGAAAACTCACCCACTCATTCTTCTACTTTCTCTCACATGTTCAGAGTGTGTGATCCAGTGGCGTCTCCACAGACCTGATGTTCAGATTAATGGACCTCATCCAGATGAAGTCTCGGCCTAAACCTGCCGGATTATTGTGTTCCACTGGGCCAGAGAGCTTTACCTCCTTCACATCTATCATGACAACCGTAAGCCTGCTTCACCATCAGACACAAACACCCACACATCTGAGCAACATTACATCGCTTTGATGCTGGATTATACGCTAGCGAATGAAGACGGAGAACTCTTCAAACCTGGAAATCAAGCAGGACGAAGTCAAAGCAAGCAGAAAGAGAAATATTCAGTTGAATGATCCTTATCTCCAATGCTTAGATGATTCCTGGACATTCAAAGATAAGATGATAAAAAGATTGAACGGTCAATCTGTTTTCATAAGGTGAAATCTGTTCAACACAGAACAGAAATATCATAATATATAGAGTCGTTCTCACAAAACAAAAATGATTTAGTATGCTCCCATACAGTAATGAACAGAATACTGAAGGTTTTAGATAAACTACAGTTAGAGTATTATGCATAAGAATAATTATTTTAAATAAAACATTTTTCATTTTCATTTCAATTACTTCAGTTAAAGCACTTCTAACATAATAACATGGTTTATAACTTCTGAGCAGTAGGTGGCGCTATGACGAAACTCTGCATGCATCCTCAAGTAATGTCTGTGATGACATGTACCAAGTTTCGTGTCACTACTCAAAACTTTTGCAAAGATACAGCCGCATATCCATTTTGGCATGCTCGCGGTCAAATTTGTTGATGCAGTATAAAACAATACTTGGGTCTATCAAAAATCTTTTTATAACTTTTTGTCATGAGTGTCTGTAAATGTTACACACCAAATTTCATACAAATCAGACACATTTTGTAGCAGGAATTTGAAAAATAATAAAATTCAATATGGCGGACAGTAAGTAATGTAAAATATGGCAAATTTTGTATCGTAGGACATGGCATAAACCAACAAATCTAATAATGTAAGTTAAATGATGATATGTTGAATTTTTAATATGTTATAAGCTTTTTCATAAATGTCATATCTCTTGACCACTCTTTACCTAAAACTTTACAGGTCCTCCTACATGGCCTCGATGAATCATACCGAGTTTCGTAACAATACGTTCATGCGTTTGTAAAACACAGCATTTTATGACAAAATTCAAAATGGCCGACCAAAGAAAATTGGATACCATTCAACTCGGCATGCCTCAAGGAATCTAAGAAGACCATCCTCATGATTAGACAAGGCATTCAAAAGTTATAGGCAAAAATAGCCATTTTTCCTATCTCGGCACCAGTAGGTGGCGCTGTAATGATACTTTGCATGTACCCCCAAGTCATGCCTTTAATGACATATACCAAGTTTGGTGTCAATACACCAAATCATTGCAAAGATACAGCATCAAATCCATTTTTGCATGCTCGCCGTCAAAATTCGTTAATCTGCTATACGAGCACGGATTGGCCGATCAAAAATATTTTAATAACTTTTTGCCTGGAGTGTGAGTAGATGCTACATACCAAATTTCGTGCAAGTTGGACAAAAGCTCTAGGAAAAGTTAAAAAAAGTAGGTTTTTTGGAAAATTTTCATGACGGAAATGGCGTCATAGGGTGCATGAGCCATGGAATCACAGGGGAAAAAAATTAGTTTCTAGGACTTAAGTTATGAGTACGGAGCCCCGGACATGACATGCAGGAAAAAAATAGTAGGCTAAATCGTGGGCACGATTTAGTAAATCGAGGGAATGAATTAGTAAATTGTGCACACGAATTAGTACATCATGCGCACAAAGTAATAAATCGAGGGAACGAATTAGTAAATCAAGTTAGTAACGAGGGAACGACACACGAATTAGTAAATCGTGCACACGTGCACACGAATTAGTGCGCACAAATTAATAAATCGAGGGAACGAATTAGTAAATCAAGGGAACGAATTAGTAAATCGAGGGAACGAATTAGTAAATCGTGCACACGAATTAGTACATCATGCACACAAATTAGTAAATCGAGGGAACAAATTAGTAAATCGTGCACACAAATTAGTAAATCATGCGCACTAATTAATAAATCGTGCACACGAATTAGTACATCATGCGCACGTATTAGTAAATCGAGGGAACGAATTAGTAAATTGTGCACACGAATTAGTACATCATGCGCATGAATTAGTAAATCGAGGGAACAAATTAGTAAATCGTGCACACGAATTAGTAAATCATGCACACTAATTAATAAATCGAGGGAATGAATTAGTAAATCGTGCACACGAATTAGTACAGCATGCGCATGAATTAGTAAATCGAGGGAACGAATTAGAAAATCATGCATACAAATTAGTACATAATGCGCACGAATTAGTAAATCGTGCATACAAATTAGTAAATCATGCGCACTAATTAATAAATCGAGGGAACGAATTAGTAAATCGAGGGAACGAATTAGTAAATCGTGCACACGAATTAGTACATCATGTGCACAAATTAGTAAATAGAGGGAACGAATTAGTAAATCGAGGGAACGAATTAGTTAATTGTGCACACAAATTAGTAAATCGAGGGAACGAATTAGTAAATCGTGCACACAATTTAATTTTTTATTGTTCGGGGCTCCGTATATGAGCATGAACATGAGTGAATCTTTGAACTGTTGGTGGTGCAAGACTATGTACCATATGTAATGGCAATGGTAACATTTCAGACTGTCCTCTATCTTTGTGCCAAATTTCATAACTTTTTATGGGCCGCCATAGACTCGGAAGAAGAAGAAAACTAACGATTTCAGTAGGGATTTCAGTAATTTCCGTAGGACCCTAATAAATAATCCATATATTACAGTCATAATCATATTCTATCATAATTTCTATATATTATAGAGTCATTTTTAGCAGTAACCTTCAGTTCTCTGAAAATTACCATTAAGTGACAAATAAAATGTGTCCAACAGAGCAAATAAAACATATCCTTACAATCTCAAGATTTTACATTGAACCACACCATTACAAATCTGAGACAAAGACCGTCAGTTTTAAAGCTAATCTTTGAGAGCTTCAGTCTGTTGTAAAGGTCCACAATGCTAATAGCTTTCATTGAAGACTCTTATTCAAAACCTCGTTCAGCTCAAACCACGTGTCTGGAGTGACTCTGCCCTCGGCTGACATTGGGAAGAGTTTTAAGGGTTTTGTGTCCTCTAGTGACGCACGACAGACCCTGCGATGTGTTAATTAATGTGTGTTTTTTATGAATCTCTCGACTCATTATCAACAAAGACAGTAATTAAACTTCACTGGAGTTAGAAACTCGTGCAAAAAAAAAACAAAAAAAAACACGCCAACTAGAGAACAAAGACATGAAGAGCAAATGAAGGACACGCGGTTTCAGGGTCTCCATTTCTAGCCGCTCTGTCTGTATTAAGAAGTCATCTATTATATGTTAATCTGTGTGTGCGCCAGTGTTGCCAAGGCCATGTTTTTCCCATGGAATTGGGCTACTTTAAAGGTGTTGTGAACTGCATTGTTTTATTGTTTTATGTTTCCTGGGGTGCACTTATAATGTTAATATGCATTTTATATCAAAAATTGTCATAATTTAGAAATAAAAGGCATTTTCCTACCCTGATTTTAGCCCTCTGATTTGAACTCTCTGTTTTAAGGGGCGTGTCTGCTGTGAGACTTCAGTGTAAACGCCCACTGCTGTGATTGACTGACATCTTTGCATATGAAATAGCCAAGTATTACTCTCTCTTTTAGCACATTTTTACTATTACAGCTTTGAAGGTTAATGTTGATTATAGCATTATATTTAGATCGTGGCATGAAAGGTTGCAGTGGTGAACATTGTAGTCGATCACAGACATGTTTTTGAGCGCATGAAAGCAGTGATCTCATCATTGCAACTCAATTTCTGCACACTAACGAATGCTTTCATCTTCACTCACAGTCCAAACGTGATGTAGCTAAGAGATTCGTTGAATAAAACAGGAGTTTTGGCACGACTCAAGAACTTGGTCACTGATAAACTCGTGCTGTGTGATTGACAGCTCCAGCGATTGTAAAGGGAGCGTTCTTTGATCGCTTTCTATATATAATTTAATCACTGTTTAAATCACAGTTTATTTTCATCCTACTAAGTGAAACAACGGGAAGTTGAGCGTTTAGTCACTGGTTTGATTTACTGACACATCTGACTGTACATGAATCATTAATATCAGATCAGGCATTAGAATTAACACAGTTACTGACATGTTGTTGCATTACTGTCGAGTCCATATCGTAAAAGTCTGTTTGCAAAGCCTGCGCTGAAATGCAACTGATTTACCAAAGAATTCACAGTGAAATGTACCGAATACAAATAAATAAAGCTCAACTGAGACATGCACATTGTTGAAAATTAATAACCATATTCCTAACATTAGGATCCTTTGAAAGGTAATGTTATTTTAGTCCTGTATCGCTCTTCTCTCCTCGTCATCTCACTAACACACCAGTGGGCGGGGCTAATGTTGCAATAATGAAGTAGGCGTTGATTTCTCCTGCGGAGGCGGCGTTTCACCAGTGTTGCCAAGTCTGCGTTTTTCACATGGAATTGGGCTACTTTAACACTGTTGCCGCGGGTTGTTTTTCATGTCCGCGGGTTGAAGTGACCACAAATAACATATATATATATTTAGCCACTGGAATGCAAATTTTACCAGGGGAACCCTGCCAAAAACATGGATTTTACCCCCCTGAACGTGATTTTCACCTGGGAACCCCTTGAAATGCGATTGGGCTAGTTTTGAGCAGCAATTGGGAGGGTTTTGTTGTGAAAACCTGGCAACCCTGTGTTTCACCTATCTATCTCATAGATAGGCACATTCCAGGACAAGTCGTTTGCTGGGCCTGGTCAATAAAAGCTTTTATTGGACTAACAAGGACGTTTTCAATTCTGAAACTTACAGGATATTTTATAGTACCATGACCTCTTATATACCAAAAGCTCAAGGAAAAGTTGATTTCTCAATTAATGACCACTTTAACACTGTTGCCGCAGATTGTTTTTCATGTCCGCGAGTTGAAGCAACCCCAAATAACTTGATATTTAGCCCCTGGAATGCAGATTTTAACCCCTGAACTTGATTTTCACCTGGGAACGCCTCCTGAAACGCAATTGGGCTAGTTTTGAGTAGCAATAGACCCTTTTCACATTTCCGGGTTTCTCAGAAGTGGAAGTCATCATATTTGGTAAAAGTCTATGAATGAGTGAATACATTAAATATATTTTTTTGTTTGCCCATTTTCTCAAATAGCAAAGAAAAACTAAACAATGTTTTACCATCACTCCCATAGCCGCTGTATTAGAATCACCCTCATAGCAGCTTTAACTTTTTTGTAATTTGATGAAAAGGTAATACAATACTAAGTATAGAGTTATAAATGCAACAATTTAAATAAATAAATAAATAAATTATAAATATAAAAAACTTTGCAAGATTTACGATGCTGATGTGATGACACAGTCATCACAGTCTGTGAAAAGGGTCCATTGGGGGGGTTTGTTGTGAAAACCTGGCAACCGTGGCGTGCGCGCGCGTGTGTCGAAATAACCTGTTCATTTGCAGTAAATACTTCATTTGCACATGCTCTGTGTGTGTTTTTTTGTTTTAATATATGATAGTCCGAGATAGTCTCCAGGCCCCGCATCTTATTTGAGAAATAAACAACAATAAATAAAGAATCCCCCGCGGAGAGAGTGTTTGTCAAGCGATGAATGCAGAAGATCTCGAGGGCTGAAATATCCACACATATTAAATCAAGAGGTCTCGAGACAAATGTTAACAGCACTTTAGTGCAAAGCCATTCCGCTGTACGGTGTCAACAGATGCAAACAATTTACGCAGTCATAAAAACCACCTGCTTTTTTATCCTCTGGTCATTTCTGCATAGAATGAAGTTTAATCCAGCTTCATAAATATGCCTTCAGACTCCAGTAATGTGGTCGTTTCTTTACAGAGATCTTATTGGCTGAGAATGTGTGCATCAAATATATTTATTTATTGTGTATGCATGCAAGCCTGATTTAATGAGTATTATGTTAAAACATTTTAAGCACTGATATATATTCAGACAAGCATCGATATATAAGCATATTATAATAATGACAATAGCATAAGTACAACAATAAAGGTTGTGATGGTGTAATTTTAAATGTTAGTCAGAATGACTTTTATGTATGCACAGAAACTGACTTTAAAAATCATCTCCATCCTAAGAAATAGTCACTATAGAGTGAAAACTGTGACAACTAGCCCCAGTCCCTGCATATTTCATTATTTTTCATTACTTTTTATAGTTTGCAACACATCCTGTCATGTCTGCAGCAGCTTTGAGATGGATCTTTCGTCCTTGACCACTGAGACACATATTTATGGTGCTGTGAGCGTGCGGAGGAAATGAGACGCTACACAGGCCTACATGATACTCCCTTGCTGCCCTGAAGCTGTTTTACTGCTCGCTGCAGTCGGTCATCCGCAGACACGACGCCTCTTCACCGCTGGAGGGCGCGCGCGTGTCTGTTTCTCGGTCGTTCAGGGTCAAATCGTGTTCCTGGTCTGTAACCAAAAGGCAAAGCTCAAAAAGAACGAAAGTTTTCATTCGTGCGTTTGACTTTTTTAATCTCTTTCTTCTTTTAAAATATTGATATTGATAAGTTTTAGATGTATATATATATATATAGCCATATTATATGGGCTATTTACAATATGTATTAATGTTTAATTTTATGAAGTATTTTATAATTTATTTAAAAAATATTGAAATAAAGCAAACAAAAAAATTACAAAAAATTACAAAATTTATATATATTAATTTTACAAAGGAATTATATACAATAAATGCATGAATTATAAACTAATTTAACCAAATTATTGTAATACAACTATATCACAATATAGCTAAATATATATATATATATATATATATATATATATATATATATATAATTAATTTATTTATATTTATAATAGATAGAAAGATTAATAAATAATCCATATATTCCAGTCATAATCGTATTCTATCAAAATATCTATATATTATAGTTACTTTAGCAATAACCTTTAAATAAAAATTATATAATAATAAAATAAATAAATGTCATGTAATATATGCAATATATGTATATATAACAATATATATATGTATATAAATATAAAAAAAAAATCTGCACATTAATATATATATATATATATAAACTTTTTAAATATATATTATAAATATGTAAAGTAAGAATTACTGTATGTATATATTAAAATATCAAATTTATGTATATATCAGATTAAAAATAAAATAAATAACTTTAAACATATATATATACATACATATATTAAAATAATTAAATGCATTATATATTATATTACAATATATCAGCATTATGTGTGTGTGTGTGTGTATATATATATATATATATATATATATAATAAATGTAATGAAATGAAATTATAGAAATAAATTAATACATATTTAAAAGGCATATAAAATATATAAAATATATAAAACACATAAAAAACAAATTAATATTATATAATATAATATATATATATATATATTATATATACACAACAATGCATTGCTGGCTGTCAGGATGTTATAACATTAGTCACCCTGATGTCCCACGTTCACTCCTGCTCACGTCCCTTGCAGCACTGAACACAGAGAGATGGAGATCTGCCCTCTTCGATGACTCTTGGTGGGCGGCTGTGTGTTCACGGCCGCTGTGAGTTCGTGCCACTGGCGCAAAAACCTGCACAGAGTGGGAACGACTCCCACATCCCACCACAACACCTTGAAGGCGCTCTGTCATCGTGTATCATCTGTCTTCATGAGAAATTTGAGTGTGTGCCACCTTTTATTTACCCACATATTAATCCTCTGGGTTTAAATGCTCTGCAAAAAAACAGGGATTACATAAATTCCAGATAGCAGTACATCAATCCAGGCAAAAACAAACATTAGTCAGCATGCAAAGGCTGTTTTATGAGATATAAATATATCAGAGAGTCATATAAGTCTTTTTCAGAAGGATATCTATGAACTTTATCACTATAAGTTGTATCACTAGAAGTTAGTGAAACTTTCTTCCACATGATGGGAAATACAGCTGTGTTGACCTCATACATTTACATCTGTTGTTTTCGAGTATCAGCACATGTTTGTATTCTGAAATTGGGCCAAAATGTTTTTTGGAGCCATGCTTAAGAATGTTTGAATGTCATTGCATTAGATCAGGGTTTCATTAATCTGCATTTGAGCACAGATACAGATTCTTGCTTTCATATTTTATCATCTAATAATAACGGAAGTTGTGATAGTCCTTTCTTCTCTATTGTGACGTATATCCGTGTGTTTCTCAAACAAGAACAAATGTGGGGCGGGGCTTGATTTTGTCCATGGGGAATTGATTGAATGGATGTGGTTTCCTATTGGTGGATCTCATCTGAGTGACAGGTTGCCACGCCCTCATCATGAGAGAAGAAAAGAGATGTCGCTGCAAGAGGGAGGGGAAGTTATTTTGATTCAAGATTTGATTTCATGGTGACTTTAAGTGTCCAAATACTTTTTAGAGCTACTTTGCATGGTATTTCCAGCATAGACGAGTATTTGTGACCATTTGACTTTGTGCTGCGTCACTTTCCTCTGAGCCAAGAACAGATTAGCTGTTCTATTTCCAGAAAACAGCAACTCAGATTGGGATTAACCCCATCCAGGAGCTGTAAGGAAATTGATCGGAAGAGCCAGTCAGTGAGATTCCTTAACACCTTTAGTGGGACAAACTGCTGTGCATTTTAAGTCAATTATGTGTGTAAAAAATGTACATGTTTTATGAGTGTTTTTTAAATGGTAAAAGGGGACCTATAATGGCCCTTTCACAAGATGTAATATAAGTCTCTGGTGTCCCCAGAATGTGTCTGAAGTTTTAGCTCAAAATACCCCACAGATCATTTATTATAGCTTGTCAAATTTGCCCCTATTTGGGTGCGAGCAAAAACACGCCATTTTTGTGTGTGTCCCTTTAAATGCAAATGAGCTGCTGCTCCCGGCACCCTTTCCAGAAGAGGGCGGAGCTTTAACAGCTCACGCTTCGGTTGCAGCCAAAATGAGGATTGTCAGTAACGGTGTTCAGCCTTACATTGTTCAAACCGGAGTCGACACTGATGGAGAGACTCAGGAAGAAGTTACAACTTTTAGAATGAAACTGGACGTTTCTGAATGGTTAGTGGATAAATTTATGTAGTTGCTGTGGAGTTGATTCAACTCATCCACTAGCATGTGCCGTCATGTTCATCTTTTGTTTAAATCCATTGAATTGATCCTCGTTTGTGAAGCAGTCTGGTGTAAAATGACGGCATGACAACAACAATCTACTACAACAACTCTTCCTCTTCTCTAAAGCAGCTCAACATGGCCTCACCCCATTTGTTGCATGTTCCCAGGGGCGGGGTTTATGTAAATAAGAAGCTCATTGTAGTCCCTAAAAAGCGATTTCCGTAAAAGAAAATATCTCCCTTGGCTTTGAACTTTGAGCGTCGTAACTTTGCAGACAAACATTACACACTAACTAAAGTTAAAAAAGTGAAATCATAATCAACCACCACTTTAAGTTAACTTTTTTGTGAAAAAAAATTACTTTTGTACTTTATTTATCTAACAACATTGAACAGTGGAACATACATGATCATAAAAATGTTCTGTAATTTTTGTTATTTTTTTCACCACAGTTATTTTAAATTGTAATATTTCACAACATTACTGTATTTACTGTATGTGATTATTTGATATCTATCTATCTATCTATCAGACTTACAGTATATATTCTGAGAATACATCAAGTCTGCTTTTCAAAGGCTTTCAGCCGAAGACGCGCCGGTCACGTGGGTGTCTGGCAGTCAGGCGACGCTGTGGCACGTGCCAGCTGAGACAGACTAGTTGGGATTTTAGAAGTGGGTCAGATCTGTCAGCCGACTGTTCTGGGACATCATGTCCTGCCCGTCTCTGTTCTGTCTGCGTCGCTCAGGTCATGACCACCAAATGACCGTTAGTGGCTCACCTCTGTATCACTCAAACTGATCTTCCTGTACACCAGGGATACGAGTCAAAAAGTTATTAATCAAAATAAATCTTTGTATATTATTTACATCATCATACCTTTCATCTCAACCATTTCAGTTACACACACTGTAGATAAAATATGTATATGCAGAATTAAAAATATGAAAATATGAAAAATGCACAGCACATTAAAAATGAAATGAAATATAACTGAAATAAATTTGTTGAGTTTAAAAAGTATGATGATGTTATATGTGAATAAAAGTTCTGAAAATTTGGACTAAACCGCTCAATTCTTATGGATTAGTTTAACGATCTCTGTATGAACATTTTGAAGCGTCAAAGTGGTAGTTGCGTAGCTGTCAATGGAGGGACAGAAATCGCTCAGATTTTATCAAAAATATCTTAATTTGTGTTCCGAAGATGAACGAAGGTCTTACGGGTTTGGAACGACATGAGGGTGAGTAATTAATGACAGAATTTTCTTTTTGGTAAACAAACCATTTAATGTTAATCAAAGAACAAAAGACAAAGAGAAAATCACTCGCTGCTCTTGACTGAATAACTTTTGTAGCTTTAATAAGGATTAATCTATTCAATTTATAATTTATGCATGGAAGACTGTGCAGTGTTTGATTGTAAATTTTGTGTATATTTACCTGTTAGACCTACCTGAATGGCTATTATTAATGGCTAAAATGGAGAAAAAATCCATTTAATAGTCAGTATCAGTATCAGTACTGGTATCAGTGATACTGATACTGGCCTTCATTATAATTCTTAGTAAAAAGATGACATAAAACAAATAAGAGACACTTTATAAGACAGTTATAATCATACACACAATGTCCTGGGATGCATATTAATTTATAGATCAGTTCATCTATAAATTAATGCAGGAAAGGATATTTTAAAGGTGCACTAGAATTGAAAATTGAATTTACCTCGGCATAGTTAAATAACTAGAATTCTGTCCATGGAAATGACATACAGTGAGTCTCAAACACCATTGTTTCCTCCTTCTTATATAAATTTGATTTGTGCAAAAGACCTCCGAAGAACAGGCGAATCTCAACATAACACAGACTGTTACGTAACAGTCGGGATCATTAATATGTACGCCCCCAATATTTGCATATGCCAGCCCATGTTCAAGGCATTAGACAAGGGCAGCCAGTATTAACGTCTGGATGTGCACAGCTGAATCAACAGACTAGGTAAGCAAGCAAGAACAATAGTGAAAAATGGCAGATGGAGCAATAATAACTGACATGATCCATGACATCATGATATTTTTAATAGTGATATTTGTAAATTGTCTTTCTAAATGTTTCGTTAGCATGTTGCTAATGTACTGTTAAATGTGGTTAAAGTTACCATAATTTCTTACTGTATTCACAGAGACAAGAGCCGTCGCTATTTTCATTTTTAAACACTTGCAGTCTGTATAACGTTAATTCATAAACACAACTTCATTCTTTATAAATCTCTCCAACAGTGTGTAATGTTAGCTTTAGCCCGTTAGCCCCAGGCTACTATCAAACTCATTCAGAATCAAATGTAAACATCCAAATAAATAATATACTCACATGATCCGACGCATGCATAACGAACACTTTGTAAAGATCCATTTTGAGGGTTATATTAGCTGTGTGAACTTTGTTTATGCACTGTATTATAGAGTCGCAAGCTCGGGGGTGGGAAGCACGAGCATTTAAAGGGGAAGCAGCCTGAATCGACGCATAGTTAATGATGCCCCAAAATAGGCAGTTAAAAAATTGAATAATAAAAAAATCTATGGGGTATTTTGAGCTGAAACTTCACAGACACATTCAGGGGACACCTTAGACTTATATTACATCTTGTAAAAAAGGGTTCTAGGGCACATTTAAGGGCTATGGCCTCTGCTTTTCCACGTGACCACATTCTTTAGAGCAATAAACATCTTATCAGTTTTATCTTTTGGGGGATGAGTCCACAGACCCCAGAGTGAGTTTTAAAGATTATTTGTTAAATATTACAAATAATTGTGTCTGATTTGTCTCAGTCGTTACAATATAATATAAGTGATTATGAAATTAATTAAAAATTAAATTAAATGTGAATATCTGAAATAGTTGAGCTTAAAGTTCAGTTGTGACAATTTGCTCCCAATAAAGTTTTATGTTAGTGTACTTGTTTTATGGAGACAAAAGTCTCATTGAAAAACTGAAGCAAACAACATCAACAAAATGTATAGCTATATAGCCTACATATAGAGTTTCATATTATCCAAACACAGATGTACATGAAATTTCGACTTTTTAATGGATCCCTAAGTCTGGTCCTTTATGAGTGACTCTCTCGGTGTGAAAGGAGTGTCGTCCATTAGTTTTTACCTTTTCAGCTCTCCGCACCTCTCGTGCCCCTCAAAGCTTCGGCTCTTTTGTGATTGTGGCGCTGACTCAACATGAGACCGATGTCTGTCGTCTCTAGAAGCTCATTAAAAGGGAAGGTGGACTGATGTTTATTATGTTTTTGTGCATTTCAAGTCACATCTGTTTGTAAAAGAGATCAATGCTGGTCCTTTTAGTTACTGAGAGCAAAACACAAATACTGTATGTTCTTAATGTGTTGATGGAGTCTTTTGTGATGGTGACATTAAGGACGATGAGAAGAAAGTCTCTTTCGCTCCCAAATCATCCACCGTTCCGATCTCTTTCTCCCTGTATTTCTTAACTCACGATGCAAAGTAAATGAGAGACTAAATACAAAGGATCTCCGAGGTTTTCTGGCAGTATTGAACTCAATGAGATTAATTACATTCAGAGTCTGATTCTCCTGCTTCTTCATAAAGCACGTACAGAGGACGAGAGCTAATGATTCACACCAACCTTCACAATCATGAATAAGCTCCAATTAATTTGACATTTAGCCAGATAATGAAGACCGTGGAGGATCTCAGTGATGAATAACACAACAAAAAGAGTTTAAAGTCACGCTCATCAACAAGATGGATGTGGGGAATCATCTTATGTTGTTTCATCTTCTGTTTTACCAACTCAAACCAGAAATGTGTTCCTTTTAAGTCAGTACTACCATTTATTATTTAGCATTATCTTTAATATTAAATTCACACAATAAAGTTTTCATGTAAAAAAACTATGAAGATCTCTAGATGAGTAAAAATATAAAAGGAAAAGGTAATTGTGAAAGTTTAAATTAAACTTTGTAGTGAATAAATACTACTTTTATTCAGTGAGAATGAATGAATTTGAGCAGAAGTGACATTTATAATGTTACAAAAGATTTCTATGTCAAATAAATGCTGTTCCTCAGGGTCTTCAGGGTCTCCACAGACCCCAGGCAACAAAATGCAATTTTGTAACAAAATACTTTTTTTTTTTTTTTTTTTTTTTTTTAACAAATGTAATTTTTCTCTGTTTATTAATGTTTTTACTCCATGTTTATACAGTTTTTGGAGGATTTATCATATTTTTTAAATTTATATAAATAAAATAAAAAAATTTTTTTTTTAAATAGGTTTTTATACAAAAACAGCTTTTTATGTAAAATTCACTTTATAAAAGAACTACATTTCTAAATTTCATTCATGGGGATAACATGGGTAATTTGACATGGTTTAGTATAAGATTTTTGCCCATCTTTTGGAAAATGCAGTTTTAAAAGTAAAAAAAAAACTATCATTTTTTACCAGTAGATGGCTGCAGAGCTCCACTATGTGCTATGTGCTATCTGACTGACTGAAAGACATCTTTTCATAAGTTTTTTTTTCAGTTGGATTCATATCTAAATATTCTGAAATCACAATTATAACAATAAAGGCTACTTTTTGTCAAAGTTTAGTATTTTTTTGTAATGAAAACAATCTGTTTTTCAATATTGTTACATTATGATGAGACTCCAGTTAGAAATTGCACAAAATTCATCCTCAAAATCAACATTTTTGAAAAACTTATTTTTTTTCAGTACAAAAAAATGCTAAACTTTGACAAAAAGTAATTTTTATTGTTATAATTGTGATTTCATAACATTTAGATATGAATCCAAAAAAAAAAAAAAAAAAAAAAAAAAAAAAAAAAACTTGTGAAAAGATGTCTTTCAGTCAGTCAAATAACACATAGCAAATAGTGGAGCTCTGCAGCCATCTACTGGTAAAAGTGATTTTTTTTTTTTTTTACTTTTAAAACTGTATTTTTCAAAAGATGGGCAAAAATCCTACACTAAACCATGTCAAATTATCCATGTTATCCCCGTGAATGAAAGTTAGAAATGTGGGTCTTTTATAAAGTGAATTTTACATAAAAAGCTGTTTTTGTATAAAAAAAAAAAAAATATTATTTATTTATTTATATAAATTTAAAAGATATGAGAAATCCTCCAAAAACTGCACAAATATGAAGTAAAAACATTAATAAACAGAGTAAAATTACATTTGTTTTTTAAAAAAACAATTATTTTATAACAAAATTACATTTTGTTGCCTGGGGTCTGTGGAGACCCTGAAGACCCTGAGTGTGACTTTTTTTTTTTTTTTACACTAACATAAAAACAAGCTATCATTTTTTCTTTGTAGATCTATAAAGTGTTAACAACTGTACAAAGGTTCATGTCATTTGGACAAAGAACATTTTTTTTTTATTTGAGCAATTGTCGTTGGGGTCTAAAAAGACCCCAAAGACCCTAAGGGTTAACAATGTTTTGTAGTGATTAAGCTGTTTTAATTACAATTTAATTAAAAAATTTCATAATGATCCTATGATGAAAAAGATTCTATCTACTATATGAAGTGCCTGACGGAACCCTATAAGGTTCCAAATAGAACTTTTTCTTCTAAGAATGTATCTTAGTTTCCACAACGAAGCAGCACAAGTGTTTCCAACTGATAATAACAAGAAATGTTTCTTGAGCAGCAAATCATCATATTAGCATGATTTCTGAAGGATCATGTGACACTGAAGACTGGAGTAATGGAGTGAAGTATGGGTAAGATGATAAATAACATGCTGTTTCTCATCTAAATTCCTTAATTAGATGTCAGAAACAGCAAATAAACCATCTGAACAGCATACGTAACATTTTCAAAAGTTTCAGGGCAGCGTGACACTACCAGACAAGAGCGAGAACATTTCATTCACACATCTGCCGTGATGGGCTGCAGTCGTCATGGTAATAACACCATCCAATCGCAGAAGCTCTGAAAGGAAAAGTACATCATTGTGCTCTAGCACTTCCCGTCCGTGCAGAGTATAGAGCGTTTGGCACGTAAAAAAACTCTCAAGTCTCACTTCCTCCTTAGTGTGCATGTGATTTTTGTGTTTACCTGCTCAGTTTCTGCAAATCCTCTGACAGTTCATCATTTCAGGACATGATGTTTTGTGTCCAGTCTTAGTGAGAAGTTGTATGTTGACTCTTTGTGCCTGAAGCGCCGACTCATATAACATAAAATACAAGGACAAGTGCTGCTACATGTGTTTTCTGTAGCTTCTGACTCTTATAAGTCGAAATGCTCATATTTGTTGGTCAGGCAGTGTTCTTATAGTGTGTGTGTTGGGTGGTGCTATAGATATGTTCAGTGCTTCTGTCATTATCAGTCTCCACCCATGTGTGTAAAAGGCGTGTTTCATTCTTATGGTTCAGCCGCTCTATATATGCTAAAAGACAGACCGCTCTATAGGATCTGTTTCCTGCTCTCTCTCTCTCTCTCTCTCTCGCTGTCGCTCTCTCAAGGAGAACACAATGTCCTCTTTCTGTATGTGATCATGGTGTATTTTCTTTGCAGTGTTTAGTCTATACATGACATATCCTAACTGACATTTATTCGCTCATTCATTAATCTTATGATCTTAAATCCATTCTAACAATATGGTTAAATTTCCATTTTGAAAAATATGATCTAAACAAAGTAGAGCAAATGTAATTTCAAAATACAATTAAAAATAAATAAAAATAAATGATTTATAAAAAATTGAAATGATAGATAGATATTTCAGACCTCCTTGACTTTATTACACAACTGACCTCGAAGGCCATTAGCTACATCTACATGTGCTTGACCCGTCACTTCAAAACTGATTATAACAGATTAGGGTTCATCACGCACTACTGACCTACTTTAACAGACCCTTTACCACAATGGTGACCTCAGGGGTGACCTTTCACTGAGCTCATATTATGTGACCATTACGTGATGACGCTGTCACTGAACATGAAGTTTCATGAGTCTCAAGTCAGTCATGTATTAAACAGAAGCTCACCACAAAGTCACGTCATGCTGTGCAAGGATTTGCGTAGATAATTAGGCGTATATACAGGCCAGTGGGGAAAAACAAAGACTAGAAAGTTTGACAGATATCTCCTGTGACATGTTTACGAGAAGTCAATTGAACCTTAAATCCAAAGGCAATTCTAAAATCGATTATATTTTCGAAGTTGGTAATGCTAATTATAGCTAATATTCTGATAATCTAATCTATTTTATATTATAATATAATAATCTGATAACCTGATAATACATAACAATCAAGAAATATCTATTTCTATTTCTTTATTTCAAGAAAACAAGAAACTATTAAAAGTCAAGTCTTAAATAATGTCAAAAAGTGTGATTTCATAATGAGAGTCATAATTATTACATAGCAAGAAATTAGGAGGTAAAAAGTAGTCATAACTATGAGATTAAAAGTAAAATGACAAAATGCAAAATCATATTTAAGACAAAATACAAAATTATGATATAAAGTACAGATCAGGAGAATAATTATTACGTAATTCAAAATTTGAACTAAGAGATAAAAAGTATAAATTATGACACAAAAAGTCAAAATTATGACATACTAAGTCATAATTATGAAAGCCCATTTCTGCCACATAAAAAAAAAAAAAAAAACAGTATACTTTGGTAAATCATAATTATGACATTAAAAGTCTAAATTATGAAATACTAAGTAATAATTATGACATACTAAGTCATAATCATGACAAAAATGTAAAATTGTGACAAAAAGTAGAAATTAGGAAATAAAATTCAATTATAACAATAATTTAATATAATATACATATATATATATATATATATATATATATATATATATATATATAACAAAGTCAAAATGTCGAAAATGTAAAATTATGACAAAAGTTGAAATTAGGAGATAAAGTCAAAATTATGACATACTAAGTCATAATAAAAGTAGAAATTATCACTTTAAGTTATAATTTCGACAAAATTATGACAAAAATAGAAATTAGGAGATAAATTCAGAAAAATAACAATTTTCATATAAAAAGTTAAATAAAACAGAGAAATAGAGAATTAAAAAAAAATATCATTAGCCTCATAACATAATTGCCCAGATCATATTTCAAAGACAGATATCACAATTTGGCCAAAAAATGACTTAGGCAATTATGCTATGAGGCTAACGATATGATAGTCATGATATGAAAAGTTATAGTTAAAATTAGGTGATAAAAATCATAAGTATGACAAAAAAGTCAAAATTATGACATACAAAGTAAAACCTGCTAATAAATAATAATCAAGACAGAAATATTTATTTCTATTTCTTTATTTCAAGAAAACAAGAGAGGCTACATACATTTGAGAAAGATCGCTTTGCAAAAACATCAAATGGCTCATAGCATCACAAACCAAACCCAGTTTAATATTAACTATGAAAAGACATTTGTACAATACAAAATATCTGTAATCTCAAACTAATCTGTGAAATTAACCAACAAATCGCCATAGGATAGAAAGAAAACAATTCAGTAGAAAGATAACAGTTTGGTTTCCATGTTTGTAGTGATCAGTCAATGTGCGTATCTGTTTAGGTTAGCATTCCTCTAGACTGTTAAATGGCCGTTGTGTTTGTTTGACCTGCAAACATTTTACAGTGAACACCTGAGGGACAAGAAACATGACCTTACTGTGAGTCCATGAGGTTTTTGGTATTTCAAGGTGAGTTACACTAAAATGATTTTCAGACCTGAAACATCCTGTAATATGATTCACAGGTGAAAGACATGAACTTCCTGTGGATTTTGTCTTGATAAAAGAACGGCTAGAAGTTCCCTATGACATAAAAAGTCTGAAGAAAGAAACACTTTGAAACACTGGCAGAGGAGGTATATCAGGAATATTTGAACTATATTGATCCATAGAGAGATCAGAAAACTACAGAGCGCCTAAAGGGACATGGTGAAGGAAAAAAAATATGAGATAGGAGGAAAAATTATTTGTCGATGCTTTTGCGTTTTTTTCACAAATGTTTTGCGTTCTCCAGAGAAACTTTGCGTTCGCTCACAAATTGTTTACTTTCTGCCAAGAAACTTTGTGTTTGCTTGCGAAACGTTTGCGTTTCCGATTTGCTTTCGTTTGCAAAATGTTTGCGTTTTCCCAAGAAACTTTGCTTTCGTTTGCAAAATGTTTGCGTTCCCCAGAGAAACTTTGCGTTCGCTCACAAATTGTTTACTTTCTGCCAAGAAACTTTGTGTTTGCTTGCGAAATATTTGCGTTCTCCAGAGAAACTTTGCTTTCGCTTGCAAAATGTTTTGCGTTCTCCTGAGAAACTTTGCATTTGCTTGCGAAATGTTTGCGTTCTCCAGAGAAACTTTGCGTTTGCTTGCAAAATGTTTTGCGTTCTCCTTTGCGTTTGCCTGCAAAATGTTTTGCGTTCTCCTTAGAAACTTTGCGTTTGCTTGCGAAACATTTGCGTTCTCCAGAGAAACTTTGCATTTGTTCACAAAATGTTTGCGTTCCCCCGAGAAACTTTGCTTTCGTTTGCAAAATGTTTTGTGTTCTCCAGAGAAACTTTGCGTTCGCTCGCAAATTGTTTGCGCTCCATCGAGAAACTTTGCGTTCGCTCGCTAAACATATCGCGTTTCCTCGAGAAACTTTGTGTTAAAATATTTTGCTCTCCCCCAAGAAACTTTGCATTCACTCACAAAATGCTTGTAAATTGTTTGCTTCCCCCAAGAAACTTTGTTCGCTACACAAAAGCATTGAAGTATATTTTTTCCTCCTCCCATCTAATTTTTTTCCCATCACCATCTCCATACAGAACCTATGCTAAATGCAAAGACCTTTTTGTTTTACTGTAATAAATGAAGATTCATCTTGCTCTGCAACTCATAGACAGCACAATAAAATAACAACAGTGAAATGCAAAGTCTGTTCGAGACGTTTAATATGTTACGGATAAAAGTACTGCCGCTGAAAAGATGCAAGCACCAAAAGACTGAACCAAACGCAACGCACCACAGCGAGGAGAAGTGAGGTTAAAGATGTCTTGAAGGTGAGGTAGAAACACTGACTATTGTAAACAAGAACACTGAACAGAATCATTACTAAATTACAGAAGGAAAACTATTTCTCACTGGCTTTACCTGGTACAAATGTCCATTTCACAGGAGAAATATCGACTATTGTGACCTCACATGTATGTACTTTAACCTTGAATGTGATCAAGATTACAATTAACATCCCTTTGTATAATTAAAACAAGTTTTTAACACATTTGTTTTTCACAAAGGTCCTGATGTGTTAGTGTGTTTGTGTCAAACAGTACTGAGGAGAATCAAGCTACATTGTCTCAATGGTTCCCATAGAAACAGAATCTTGCAATGTTCCGTATAAAATCACATGATGTGGGGCAGAATTCAAACTGTTCCAACGGAACTAAAACATTCCAGACGATGTGAACGTCACGTCCGTTTTGAGGCCTTTTGAGCCGAAAGGAAATTAGACATTTTGCTACAAAAATGTGATGAAAACCAAGATTAACAACCACAATATTTGATCCCACACCAATTCATTATTTACACAACGTCAACTGTCGAGACTGCATAGAAAGTGAAATAATCAACGGCGTTTTTAGTACAAGTAAAAAAGTGTCATCATTTTGTTTACACCTGATCTGAATTTTGACAGAGGATAATGACTAAAAGAAAGGAAAAAAAGAAGAAGAAATTATTTGACAGAAATTGCAACTGCTTTTAAATACCTCTTAAATTTTTTGTGTTTGCGCAAATGCTTTGTTAAGAGAACTCATATTAAAACATTTGAAACCAATATTATTAGCCTGGAAATAACATTTCAGATTAAACAAAATCATTTAAAATATCCTAAAGAAAAAATACAATATAAAACAATGAGAACCATCCAAACACTTTCTTTAAAAAAAAAATAAGGCACAATGGTGTTTTTTTTTTTTTCTTTTTCTTTTTTTTTGTAGAGGTGCTGTTGTTCGGGTTAGAAACATTCACACCTAAAGGAGAGACGGGGTCACTATGTGCCCACTTATTCACATTATATCGTTCACAGTGTGTCTTCATGGTTGTGAGCTTTATAATAACTTCCTTCTCTGTGAATATTTTAGATCATTCAACAACAACATTCGATCAATCCTAGTGCTGCATTATCTACATCTAAGTATTTACATCTATACTGTCTGGTAAACCCCTTCCAAACGGATGGGGCGGAAGGTAGTTTTCATAGAGGTACAGACTGGATATGCTTGTTTGAGGACAGTGCAACGTGTATCTAAATCTGGTCCAGAACAACAGCACGAGTCACAGCAGAGAACGAGAGGGATGTGAAATCATTGCTGGTGAGACTTGAGCAGAAAAAACGTAGGTTTTGACGTCAGTTTGGAAGACTCGTAAGAGGAATCCGATGCATTGAAGTAGAAAAAGAGCGTGTTGAGAAAGATACCTGCATAGCATTTCCATGTGATGGGTCTTTAATATAGATATCGAGACTTTTCTTTTCACTTCTGCTTTCTGGAAGCGAGCACAAAACAAAATTCACAGTTCCAGGATTTGTTGATTCCTTTTTCATTTCCATCGGTGAGCAATTCTACTCTGCAAACCTGTAGAGAGAGCAAAACAAAACTGTTACTCAAGCAAACACACCCATTCCCTAAGAAAGCATATTACCACCACATTAGAGAAAAAAAAAAAAAAAAAAAAACATGATTTGGTAAATCATAATTATGACAAAAAAGTCCCAATTATGTCATAAAAAGTTAAAATTATGAAATAAAAATAGAAATTAGGATATATAATCATAATTATTACACAAGTCAAAATTATTACAAAAAAATAGAAATTAGGAGATAAAATTGACCATCACAATTATGAGATTAAATGTCTAAATTATCATAAAAAGTCAGAATTATTACATAAAAATTAAAATTGATGTCAAAAAGTTGAAATTAGGAGATAAAAAGTCATTGTTATGACACAAATAGTATTATCACAAATAAATTATGATATAAAAAGTAGAAACTAAGAGAAAATTCATCGATATGACGAAGTATAAATTATTTATGACAGATTTATTAGGAGATAAACAGTCAAAATTATGACCATCATAATTATGAGATAAAAAGTCAAAATTATATAAAAAGTCAGGATTATTACTCAAAAAATAGAAAATTAGGAAATTAAAAGTTATCATTAAGAAAAAAAAAAACGAAATTATGACACAAAGTAAAAATAATGAAATAAAAAGTAGAAATTAGGAAATAAACAATCAAAATTATGACAGTCATTTTGAGATAATTATGAGATAAATTATTATGAGATAAAAAGTCAACATTATGACATTAAAAGTAGAAAATAAGTGATAAAAAAATCACCTTTCAAGTCATAATTATGACAAAAAAATAGGAATTATGTGATTAAAAACTCAAAATATAACAAAAAATCAAAATTATGACAAAAAGTAGAAACTGGGAGATAAAAATATACAATTGTTATAAGTTTAAATTATCACATAAAAATTCATAATTATTACATAAAAATTCAAAATAAGATGTTAAAAAGTCATCATTATGACACAAAAAGAAATTATGACATGCTAAGACAATTTTCAGACCGATAAAAGGTAGAAATTAGGAGATAAACTGTCAAAATTATGACTGTCAAAATCATAATTCTGAGACAAGAAGTCAAAATTATTACATAAGTCATAATTATTACTCAATTCAAAATGACCGCAAAAAGCAGAAATTAGAAAAGTTGAAATTATGACAAAAGGAAGAAATTAATGCTAAGTCATAATCATCAGATAAAAAGTTGAATAAAAAGTAGAAATTAGGAGATAGAAATTAGAATTAGAAATTAGGAGATGACTAATAATAGAGATTAAAAAAATCTAAATTATGACATAAAAAGTAGATATTAGGTGATTAAAAAGTCAATGACAAAAGGTAGAAATTAGGTGATAAAAAGTTAGAATTATTTATTATTACAAGTCATAATGTTTTGTCATAATCATGACTTTTTAATGTCAATTGTATTTTGTCATAATTTTAATTTTTAATCTCATAGTTATGACTTTTTTTGCTTTTTTTTGTCATAATATCGACTTTATGTTATCTGCATTAAGCAGTAGTTATATTTAGCCAATCAGCATGTGATAGGATAACAGAACAAAAACACATCAGCTGGTTATTGATCGCACCAGTTTTGCAGACAGCCGATATCGGTCCTGAACCCAATAACATCTGGCTGTTGACAGATGTGAGTCAGCAGAAACCCACTGCAGGGGTCGAGGTGAATTTAACTATGCTTTGTTAAAAGCCCAAGGCAGAGCTGAGAGCTGTTGTGCACCTACATGTTGGCTTCCTTCCAAACAACACCTGCAAACGTGTTCTCCTTCACCACAGAACAAACCACAGAGTGTGTGACAATACCTTTCACTCATATATTCTACTCAAGAGCACTACAATTACAGGCCTTGTTGTTGTTCTCCTAGTATTTCTAATCCGAGGTCCATGTGTCGGGCGCTGCACGAGTGAATGATTTACTGATGCAACATGGTGTCTGTCATCCAAGCTGTTTCTGCATTATCCGATTTCATCCTCAGCCAACTATGGCTGTACGGTAATCCAATAATGCTGGATGTCCAATTGTTTTTCTAAGTTTAACCTGATCGAAGTTACTTTACAGAGACGGAGCAAAAATATTTTCCACAAAAGGAGTACATAAAGAAAAATGGGTAAATATTGGGTTATATGGAAGCTTGTTTCCGCCACTGAATAAAAAAGGTAATTGCAACTTTTTAGCACAGAATTCTGACTTGTTTTCTCAGAATTGTGAGATATAAACTCAGAATTGCAGGATATTAACTCAACTGGGGGATATAAACTCACAATTGCGAGAATAAAGGAATTGCGGGAAATAAACACAATTGTGGGATATAAACTCAATTGCAGGATATACACTCACAATTGTGGGATATAAACTCAATTGCGGGATATAAACTCACAATTGCGGGATATAAACTCAATTGCGGGATATAAACTCAATTGTGGGAAATAAACTCAATTGCGGGATATAAACTCAATTGTGGGACTCAATTGTGGGATATAAACTCAATTGCGGGATATAAACTCACAATTATGGGATATAAACTCAATTGTGGGAAATAAACTCAATGGGAATAAAACTCAATTGCGGGATATAAACCACAATATGGGATATAAACTCATTGGGGAAATAAACTCAATTGTGGGATATAAACTCAATTGCGGGATATAAACTCACAATTGTGGGATATAAACTCACTCAATTTATAAACTCACGGGATTAAACACAATTGCTATAAACACAATTGGGGATATAAACTCACAATTGCGGGATATAAACTCGGGATATAAACCAATTGCGGGATGTAACTCAATTGTGGGATATAAACTCACAATTCCGGGATATAAACACAATTGCGGGATATAAACTCACAATTGCGTGAAATAAAGTCAGAATTGCGGAATATAAACTTACAATTGCGAGAAATAAACTCACAATTGCGGGATATAAAACTCAATTGTGGATAATAACTCAATTGGGGAAATAACAATTGTGGGATATAAACTCACATATAAACTCACAATTGCTCAATTGCGGGAAATATCAATTGCGGGATATAACTCACTCCGGGATATAAACACAATTGCGGGATATAAACACAATTGTGGGATATAAACTCACAATTGCGGGATATAAACTCAATTACGGGATATAAACACAATTGCGGGATATAAACTCAATTGTGGGATATAAACTCACATTCGGATATAAACACAATTGCGGGATATACACTCACAATTGTGGGATATAACGGGAAAACAATTGCGGGATATAAACTAATTGCGAGAAATAAAGTCAGAATTGTGGGATATAAACAACTGCGAGTTATAAACTCACAGTAGCGGGATATAAACTCAATTGCGGGACATAAACTCACAATTGCGAGAAATAAAGTCAGAATTGCGGGATATAAACTCAAAATTGCGGGATATAAAAACAATTGCGGGATATAAACTTGCAATTGCGAGAAATAAACTCAAAATTGCGGGATATAAACTCAATTGTGGGATATAAACTCACAGTTTATATCCCAGTTGCGAGTTATAAAGTCAGGATTGTGAGATAAAAAGTCACAATTACCTTTTTTATTTTTTATTTAGTGGCAGAAACAAGCTTCAATAGGGTTATAATGAGACACACAGAGAAAAAATGGTGTAGGATTTACTTTGGAATAGTTTTTCACTCATAAATCACTAGTAAATTTCACAAATAATTACAAAGAAACATTTAAATTTTAAAAGTAGAAACACTGAAATAGTATCTTCTTGTAAAACGTAGTCCACTAATATTTGTTTTAATTACTACTTTGAAAAATACTTTTTTACAGCGCACAAACGAACTTCATGTCACATCTTACATTAACTTATTATTAGTTTGCAAAGGGTTTTAGGCAGTTCTTCTTCTCAACTTAATAAAACAGTTTAACAATAGAAAAAAACAACCTCTGATTGAAAAAGTGTGCTAAATACATGGAAAAACAGCACAATTATTAGCTGAATGTTATTCCAGCTTACATAACAGTCTGTAAACACTCACTCCGTCATTACCTCCCCAACAATCCTGGAAAACACCCCTAAACCACCCCCACCTTTCCCAAAGGAATCTGGAAAAAAAATGGTAGTTTTGCAATCTTAAGAGACAAATGCTCTGTTAACTTGCAAATGTTGTGTAATCTGATTGACATTGTTTCTAATGCATTTTGTTCAGATCAAAACTAACAGGACAACTTTCACATAAACATACAGAAGCTGTAGTGTTGATCAACATGATATGGCCCTCCCTGAACAGAGACATACCCACAGGCCGTAGAGAACACACTGTACTATACATTACAGCTGCTCTGCACTCACTGACCCACTTATATAATGACTATAATCACATATACAACATGGCCACATTTAGACAAATGCAGTTCAGTCTGTGCAGAAGATGAGCGGTTCGAGGTGGTTTTGCGTCTGCGAATGATTTGGGCACAGAAATAGTTGTGCACCAGTCAAAATAGTATAAGAGTAATTATATTATTTATAAAAAGTAACACATAAAACTTGCAAACTGGCCTGAGGCAGAAGACTTTCAAATGTGAATTTCAAGTTAATAAAATACTTTACTGACCTTATTACCATAATAATGGCACAATAATGTAATGTATTTGAATTATCTTATTACATTTTAGGCTTTTTTCAACAAATACTGATATATAGACAATTAATTTTGATTAATCATATCAATCAGCAGTGATTATTTAATTGATTAAAATGTTTAATCAAAACAACCCATAATAATAATAATAATAATAATATGAATAAATAGTATTAATTAATAAAATGTAAATATAAGTGAATACAAATATTAAAAACAAAAAGTATTAAAATAATAAACAAAAACAATAAATATAATAATAGTATTAATTAATAATAAAATGTAAATATAAATATTTACAAATATTAAAAACAAAAATTAATAAAATAATAAATAAAAATAACAAAATAAAAATGAACATATAAAACATCATGAACGATATTAATTAAATGTAATATTAAATTATTATTAAATGTATTAAAATATAAACAATTTTAAAATAATACAATTAATAAATAATATAAAAGTATGGAACATTATAAACGATTATTTTTGATATGAATTAATATAATTTACATAGTTATATGTACTTTACATTATTGTAGTGTAAATTTATTAAATAGTATTGAAAATAAAATTAAATATAAATGAATTAATAATAATGACAGTTAAATTAATAAAAATATTAAAAATAAAAATTAAACATAATATAATTAAATAAAAAACATGTTAAAGTAATAAGTTTTAAATAATAAAATAAATTAAAAAAGCATTAAGATTATAAAACAATATTATTAATATGAATAAATATAATTTAATACTGTTGCACATATAAATTATAATTAATTAAAAATAATAAGCATTATAAACATACACTGATATATAATAATAGTATTAATAAAATGTAAATATAAATGATATGAATATTAAAAAGAAGTATTAAAATAAAAAAGTAAAAAAAATTAACATTATAAACATCATTACCGATATTAATGAATAATAATAAGTATTATTACATATACTAAAATATTAAAAATAAAAAGTATTAAAAAAAATAAATAATATAAAAGTATGAAACATAAAAAGATTATTATTGATATGAATTAATATAATTAATATTGTTATATGTACTTTACATTATTGTAGTCTGAATTTATTAAATAGTATTAAAAATAATAAAATTAAATATAAATAAATCAAATATTAAAAATAAAATTAAAATAAATTAATAAACAAATAATTAATAATAACGACAGTTAAATTAATAAAAATATTAAAAATAAAACATTAAACATAGTATAATTAAAAATAAATAAACATGTTAAAGTAATACGTTTTAAAATAATAAAATAAATGAAACAAAGCATTATGATTATAAAACATTATTGATATGAATAAATAAATTACATACTTTGCACATATAAATATATAAAATTATTAATTAAAATAATAAGATTTATAACCATACATTATAATAATAATGATAATAAATAGTATTAATTAATAAAATTTAAATATAAATGAATACAAATATAAAAACAAAAAGTATTAAAATAAAAAATAAAAATTCATTATAAAACATCATTACCGATATTAATGAATAAGTATTATTATTACATATACTAAAATATTAAAAATAAAAAGTATTAAAAATAAATAAATAATATAAAAGTATGAAACATAAAAGATTATTATTGATATGAATTAATATAATTTACATATTGTTATATGTACTTTACATTATTGTAGTCTGAATTTATTAAATAGTATTAAAATAAAATTAAATATAAATAAATCAAATATTAAAAATAAAATTAAATATGTCAAAATAATATGTTTTAAAATAATAAAATAATTTAAAAATATGAAACATTATTATTAAAATGAATGAATATAACTTGAATATAACATACTGTTACACATTACCTGTTTATTACATTCTTGTGGTGTGAATTACTGAAAGTGTTTTAATTTTTAATTAAAAACGAGAAGCAATATCATCATTGGTGTATTTCAAATCTTAACGATTGAGCAAATATGTGTTCCTCCGGTGTGAATAATGTACCTGACAGTGTATACGCAGTAGCAATGGAGACTCATGCAGGCTGGCAGGGAAAGAACACAATGTTCTGAACGTGAGTCTAGCGCCGAGACCACAGACCCCTCAGTGTCTCACAGGCTGCACTAATGGGCGTGTGTGTTTCGGGATGGGAGGGTGGAGCGGGGCCTTCTGTGTGCAGCCGCAGTGATCTACTTGTCCCTGCTGGTGTCAATACGCAGAAGTACCCCCTCTTACCCCACCAAGACAAACAGGCAGACTCACGGCTCACTCCCAGCCCTGCTTGTTTTGATGGATGGCTGCTTCCATTCAGGCCGTCGGGGGGAGGAAGGAGGGTTTGGGCCCTGGTGTGTTGCATAACTGCTCTATATGCTCACTGAAAGAACGAGGCCATAAAGCCCTGACGCACGAGTCACGTACACGTCCACTCAGCCCATGCACAGCGCAGACCCTCCGATCTGACACCAAACAAGCCGTCTTCATTGCATTTCACTGGAGATGCGTGCTAGTCTGAATGAAGTCTGTATGTTCTAGCCTCGGGACAACAATGAAGCGAGTTTTGATTAAAATTGTGCTATAAAGTGGCTTTAAAATGCATTTAATTTCCTCTGGCTTTTTCAGTTGAACCTCATCCAATGCAAAATCCAAAAAAGAATGCAATAAACTCTGCGGGAACGGCATTCCGGAATTACTGACGTTGAACAATTGGTTCCCAAAACATGAAGCACCTGGTTTTATTAAGACAGCAGACTTCAAGTGTGAATTTTAAGTTAATAAAATACTTTTTTACAAGAACGCAATATATATATATATATATATATATATATATATATATATATATTATATTATTATACAATATATACTATATATATATATATAATATTATATAATAATATAATTATATATATATTTATTATTTAATATATATTTATTATAGACATACATTTATTAATTTATTAACAATTTATTAATTGTGGAAAATTATATTATTCAGCATATTTCATTTGATTTTTTTTGACAACAGCAAATAAAAAGGAAGTTAGATGAAAAATAATAGCTATAATTATTACTGAAATACAGTTATTACTGATTCAGCTATTTTTTTTTAATTTGTTAAGTTTAATTTTTTAATTATCCAAACATGAACAACAACCCATAAATAAATAAATAAGCAAGCAAATTAATATTTTTTGAGAAAATTTCATATAAATAAATAATTAAATATAAATGAAAAAATAGTATTCATTAAAAATAATAAACATATAAACATACATTGATATTGAATATTATTAATGTTACACATTAAATTTACATTACTGTGACGTGAATTACTGAAAGTGTGAATTTTTTATGAATCAGATTAATCAGCATATTATTTCATTAATTTGATAAAAATGATTGAATTGACAGCCTTAGATTTTAATAAAAAGGAAGTTAGAGGAAAAACATAATACTGATTCAGCAAATTTATAATCTTCCAACAACAACAACAAACCAATAAATACATTTAGATAAAATTAAATATAAATAATATTAATAATTATTATAATTAATTAATTATAAATTAATAAATTATTATTAATAAAAGTAATAAGCAATATAAAAACATTGATTAAAATTACTAAATTGACTAAATTCACACTGTTACAGAATACAATACAATAATATACTGCATTACTGTGGCATGAATTACTGAAAGTGTGAATATTTTTAATTAAAAAAAAAAAATCAGCAAAAGCATAAATATAGCTACAGTAAAATTTAATTTATAGAATGACTTAAAATGCATTTAATTTCCTTTGGCCTTTTCAGTTGAACCTCGTCCAATGCAAAATCCATCAAAGAAAGCAATAAACTCTTTGGGAAAGCCATTCCGGTATTACTGACGTTGTATAGCATTTTGTTCCTATCAAAAACAAAACGCACCTGGTTGGGCGTATGCTACGTGTTACACATTGACACGATCGCCCCTGGCAGAGTGCATTCTGCTGCTAAAAAGGTGTCAGATCTTGTTAGTCAAAATGTTCATAGAAGCTCAGGGCGTGGCGTCGGGAAACCAAACAGGCCTGCGAGACGTGCGATGGGTAGAGCGTGGCAGCCTCACAGGGTACATGTTGCCCCTCAGGCCATATAAGTGGGTTTGATTAGAGAAATACAAAGCAGCAGGAAGGACAAGAAGTACTAGAATAGGCGAAGAACTCTCTGAAGTGAACTCAAGATTGGCCTAGTTTGGATTAAAATCAATATGGCACCTGAGAGCACTTTAACACGAAAAATAAATTTATGTAACTGTCACTTATGTAGTGTAAAGGCATCCAATAGGGTGTAGGCCGAAACCCAGAAACAAGCATATTAGCACATCTGGTTCTGAAGTCAATGTATTTTTATAAAGTGTTTTTGGTTAATGAAAATGAAAAAAAGTCTTGTTTTATTCTACGACATAAAATACGTCAGTAACACCCGCTTGTAATTATTTAAACCTTCTACTTGTCTTAAAAAAGGCAGTTTGCTAACAAGTGTCTAAATGGGACTACAGAGGTTGTTGTCGGACATTAAACATCATCAGCCGAACAGATAAACTCATCTACTCACTAGTCACTTTCACAGCCTCGTTGTGTTTATAATCGCACTCTTGCAAACTATTATAAACTCGAACTTTCAGGGAAAATGGTTTTAAATAAAGACTGAAAGAGTTGTTGAAGCTTAATGGTGGTGACAATTAAGTCATGTGACCGTGGTGTTGCTTATTAATAGACTGCATTTAACATTAAAAATTCATAAAAGTTGTTAATTTGTGAAGATTATAATGATAAACAATACATGTAAGAATTAGTGCTGTCAAATCGATTAATCGTGATTAAATCGCATCTAACGCAAATGTTTGAAAATATATATTATATATATATAAGCTTACTAGTGCTGTCAAATTGATTAATCGTGATTAATCGCATCTAACGTAAAAGTAAAAAAAAAAAAACATTATAATTAATCTTCTTACTAGTGCTGTTAAATCGATTAATCGTGATCAATTGCATCTAACGTAAAAGTTTGAAAATATATATTATATTTAATCTTCTTACTAGTGCTGTCAAATCGATTAATTGTGATTAATCGCATCTAATGCAAAAGTTTGAATATATTATATATAAGCTTACTAGTGCTGTCAAATCGATTAATCGTGATTATTCGCATCTAATGCAAAAGTTTGAAAATATTTATTATATTTAATCTTCTTACTAGTGCTGTCAAATCGATTAATCGTGATTAATCGCATCTAATGCAAAAGTTTGAAAATATTTATTTTATATTAATCTTCTTACTAGTGCTGTCGATCGTCTCTGTCAAACGATTAATCGTGATTACTAATGCAAAAGTTTGAAATATTATTATATTTAATCTTCTTACTAGTGCTGTCAAATCGATTAATCGTGATTAATCGCATCTAATGTAAAAGTTTGTTTTATTAAATATATAAGTATACACACACTTTAAATATTTACAAACTTTTAATGTTAGTTGTGATTAATTGATTTGACAGCACTAGTAAGAATCAAACTTTTGTTGGTCACAGAGCTTATTTTCTGCAATAATCCAAAAGCCAATGGAAAAAATCCTACTGGTTTTTGTCGAGGGAACCAGGCTGATGCAAACTACAAAAATACATCACTCCAGCACTCACATTTTTCACAACCCAAGAGGCTTGTTTTTGTGCATTATGGGATTTAAACCGCACTCTTGATTTTTGAAGATTTTGATCTGAAGTGAACAAAAATGGTGAATATGTTTAAAATAATATCAAGAAATTTCAACCCACCTGAAAGAGCAAGCATGCTTGTTTTGGCCAATCGAGTCAGCTTATGCCGCACATGTGACTTGGTCCATTCTAACTTCCAACTGAAATGCGTCGGGCCGGTCCTGCGGGTTGACTGCCAACATGTCCTGCAGAAGCCGCTTGATGCCCTCTGACATGATGCTGCGTGTCCTCTGCGGGATGTGCAGGACCATCTTCGGGTTCTCCAGCAATGCCTCGCCCACAGGGACGATCTCGGTTCCCTGGCGAATGTACGTGCCGAGGAGCTCTCGCTTGGATTCAGCATCGATAAACGTGATCCGCTCTATCATGGCCCAAATGATGATGCCGAGCGCGAAAATGTCTGCCTTGGCGGTGTAGTGGCCCTCCCAAACTTCCGGCGCCATGTAGAAGTCTGAGCCGCATGCTGACGACAGCCAGAATTTGTTAATGTTCACCATGTTCTTGTTAACCTGGTTGTTGCCTTCGTTCTCAATGCAGCTGAGTCCCGCGCACACCTTGCTGAGGCCGAAGTCGGCGACCTTAATCACGGGACTGCCCGATTTCTGCGAGATGAGAATGTTGTCTGGTTTGAGGTCCCGGTGGACAATGTTGTTTTTATGGAGGAAGGCCACAGCACTGGTCAACTGCTTCATGAAACTATGGTTGGTCCGTGGATCAGGTCGTCGGGAGAGGATGTACTGGTTGAGGTCGCCACCGTCGCAGAACTCCATAACAAACCAAAGATAACATGGTTCCTCTGGGTAACCCAGGATACGCTCACCTGGAATGAGAGTAGAATATAGGAATTATACAATGCAAATGCATAAGTGGACATTCCATACTAAAATCTGCAGTCAGTTGTTGTGCATTATTAGTCAAAAATCAACACCCGCTATTTGAAAACTTTTTTCGATTTTTTTTAAATCTTAACCGATTTTAAAACTTTCAACGATTTTTAGTAGGGATGCACGACATATCGGCCACAATATCAGTATATATGTTCATTTTTAATGTTATTGTATTGGCCCGATAAGAAATTCTGGCCGATATTTATTAAAACCGATAAATAATGGATTATTTGCTTCAGCTGAGACACTTCAGATGCGCACTGTTTGCCATGATGCTTGAAATATGCATTAATCTGGAGACATTTGAGACAAAGTTTTCATTTAAAAATGCTCCCCATCCACATTTGCGTTTTCAAGCATTTTTAAAAAGTTGCTCATCCACACATGCTTAAATCCCCTTACTGTGCATGCGTAAAACATACTGAACGCTCACGAGACGATGCAGAGAAAGCAGATATAATATTCTTATAGCTATTCTTCTGGCATGATCATTTTATCAGCATATGATCACATCACTCACTGTTACGCCCAAATATCAGGCACAACAATGCAGGCACGCAATAGATATCTATGGGTACAATATATACGTCATGACTTAACATGTGTCATTGTTTTCAAATACCTCCACCTTGACAAAAATGCCATCTCAGTGTGGGCGGAAGGCCAAAACAGAGAGAAAAATATGCGTTTTCAAACGAAAACTTATTAGTGTGGACATTGCCCAAAAACAGGACAGAAAATAGCTTATATTACTTGTTGTTTTTGATGTAAAAATCTTGATAAAACTATAAGTGGACCTCAGAGAACATAATTAAAATTTAAAAAATGCAGTTCATAACCCCTTTAAGAAAGTAAACAGTTTTCATTTCATGTTGAGCAACTAACAATTTCTTCTGCTTTTTTAAGAGCTCTTTGCTTTCAACGCCTAAAGTCCCAATTTAAAGATTCAAAGAAAACATCGGAGGACAACAATGTGCTCCAAGTGGCCTCTTATTTTAACCAGGAGAATATGGTTTACTGTAAACCACATCAGGATGTTGGCTAAATCAAACCCACTCCAGTCTATATAATCTACTCATGTGCTTCATTGAGCTATTTCTGCTGAGTAAGGCCAAACGTCTCTTCATTGAATGTTTCTGGTCTCTAACTGATAAGCCGTTGTGTCTGACTCATTAGCAAACAGAGACAGTGTTGTGTTTGATTACACCCAGTCCTGTTCAAACCACAGCAGCTTTACTGTTCAAACCCCAAGCCTTCAACAAAGACTGTTACGCCAGCTAGAACTAAAGTGCTGCTTTAGCTAACGCAGATGGGCAAGCAAAACACCAATCGGACTTTAGCTGAGCACAGATTTCCGCTGAGCGGCACGTTTGGAGCCCTTCCAAAGAGCGGTGTATGAGACTAAGCGCTAATAATCTGTCTGTGTTCTGTGATAACTAACCTAGCTTAACTTTAGGAAACAAGGGTTGGGAAGTGCATGGAGAACAGGTGGACTGTGACCTGTGGAAGTGATAGCAACTAACAAACACTTGGGGATAGAAAATGCTTGGGAACTCCTGTCTCCCATAATCCTAAAACAACAAATGTAGGTCATCTCATGAAGCAGGATTTGCCAAACTGGGGTTATCAAACTTTGCATAATGCCAGTCCTTCATTGGCTGCTCGTGAACAACGTCTACTTTGACCCTCAAACGCTGTAGTTGTAGCTGAGACTGGAAGAGTTTGGTTCGAGAAGTTGAGAAGACGCTGTTTTCAGCGCTGAGAATCCAGTTAGATGCACTTTCAAAGCATGAGGACTCGGGCTGGAATTGATACGTTAAAACCGACGCCATCAACGCCACTGTTCGAATCACTGGGGAAGATCCAGAGCTGAAATTCAGATATGGTAAAGATCATTTGGTTTCCGACATGTGCTGTAAGTGGTCGACGAATCACAACAGACTGGGACCAATCAGAGCAGAGTAGACCAATCAAAAGAGAGACCGAATCTTTGAACAAACCATTTTCAGTCTCTTTGAGAAATGAGGTGATGTGTGTGCAATGCGTATTATGAGAAAATTAAAGTGTTTTTTGACCTTAGATGCATGTAAACCTGTTGTAGGAGACTCCAGTAACCTTTAAAATAGCGTAATAGGGGCGCTTTAACTGAAATCAGAGAAGCATTAACATGTGAATGTGTTGTTAAATTATGGAAATATTAATTTCAAATTTAGTTCAAAGCTTGTGAATCCCTGATATAAAGCAAGGTGTGATCTGTAAATTTGTTCACTTTGACCAAACTGACTGATTACAGGTCACAAACAAAATTGTGGCCTGGTCGATTCTGGCTCATAAAAACATCAAAAATCCATTACGTAAATCAAAATACATCAGCAAAAACATTTATATACAGATCAGCCTGTAACATCAGGATTAGTTTTTCCATTGTAGACGAGGCCACTAAATGGTGGCACTTACATAACAACACCAGTCAGCACAAAACAGATCCTGCCACTGCTGAGCACAACCACAAATATAGCACTCACACGACACCACAAACACGCAACTCACCGTCACCTCGACACACCAAACGCCACAAAAACACCAACGTGACTTTATTATTTCGCCATTTTGTATAAACCAATTCACCAAATCCCATTTAAAATCATTTTAGATGGAGTACACCATAGGACGTGTAAAATATTTACATTTTTTCAGAGAGAGAGAGACTAATTAAATAAAAGTGCACAACTGTGAGACTTTGAGTCCAAACATGGATGAAGCTTAAATCAGGGTTCACATGAACATGGAAATATCAGGGAATTAAAAAAATAATAATTTTCAAACCTCAAAATGGTCAAAGAAGGTAATAAAATAGTAAAAATGCATGGAAGCATGGGAATTTCATAACATTTTTCATATTATGAACCACTCTAAAACATTTAATGAGCTAGAAATTCTTCTTTGTGATTGCAATGACTTAAAAATTAATTTTTATCCTGTAAATATGCACAGTTTAATTTGATTTAAGCAATACAAATGACATGAAAACAACATTATTATTAAACCTACTAGTTTTGAAAATTGCACACAATGACTAAAGCAGGGGTGTGCATGCAATCTGGCCTATATGGGAGTGAAGGGGTTAATGCATCATGTGTGCTAGAACATGATGTTCCCTAGCTCCTCTTCCTACTTTGTGCACGTTTGATGGTATGCCTTTAAGATGATAATATCATAAAGGTTTTAATGCTGATGCATGCATATTATTAAAAGTGTGCAATTTAAGATTTTACATTGCTTTATGCAACTTTCATTTGTATTTAAAAGCAAAACAATGACCTAAGATCTTGACAAAATAAATCAGATCATATTATGAATTATGCATTCAGTGCAAATGCTTTCAAAAAGCTCTGTCCTCATGTGTCAAACTTTATTTACCTTTAAGTGAAGTTTCCACTAATCTCAAATACTGCTTGTTTCGTTTGTTCCCGTGGCTCATTTTCTGTGCCATCCCGTTTCTTTGCAGCACACACTCCTCCAGCTGCACCACATTCTCGTGCTTCTTCTCCAGGCTCGCCAGGGCCCAGAACTCCGCCAGCGCCAGTTCCACCTTCTCGGGCGCGTCGCAGCGGAGCTTCTTCACGGCCACCCGGGCTCCGGACCTGCGGGCGATGGCTTCGTACACCACACCGTAGCTCCCGCGACCCACCTCCCGAATCAAGCTATACCGGGGCGCCGCGAAGAGCATCGCGGGCTCGAGGTTGGCATTCTTGAGGAAGCCCATGGAGAAACAGTCCTCTTCTTCCATGGGCTCATCGTCATCGTTGGTCTCCACGGGCAGCGGGCGCAGAACTTTACTGACATCCCGCCTCATGTTCGCGCTGGGCGGCTCGACTCTCTTGCAGCCCCGCCGGAGGCTCCTTATTCTCCCCTGTGTTCCGTTGCGCAGCTCCATGAGTTTATTACCCCCTTTGTTAACATATGTTTCGGGGCAATAATCCTATTTTTCATAACGTCCCTATCTAGCTGAAAGCTACGGGCTGACAGTTGTCATTTTTGGGGAAACTCGACAAGTTTGTTTGGGTTTTTTTGTCACTTCTTCCATCAAACGTCTGACTGACAGAAACAATAACAACATCAACTGGAGAGCGCGGAGGGGGCGTGGCCTTAACGGACTGTTCCATTTCATTCAAAAGACGGGGGACACAAATACGACATATTTCATATATATTTCATTATTTTTTTCTAGTTAAAAACAATATTAAGCGATTTATTCGCCTAGTATTTATTTAAATACACAGATTTTTTTTTTTTTTAAATAAACATTTAAGGGTGTTTTTATATTAAAAATAAGTAAAATTCTTTAAGAATTAAATAATTACATCATACTCAAGATTGGGTATGTGTTCATTGACATATATATATATATATATATATATATATATATATGATATTGAATTGATATCATATATCAGTTTGGGAGCATGCATGATGTAAGCGGACTGACTCACTCATAACCTGGAAACAAAATAAATAAAATAAAATATGTGTCCACTAAAATATAGTGAAAAAAATTTAATTCTTGCTAAAAAAAGAGAGAGAGAGAGAGAGAGAGAGAGAGAGAGAGAATACAAAAACAAATACAAATGACTGTGTTAAGAACAATACCTGTATACATGGTAAAAGTCATTTTAATTCATAATTATTTTACATTATATATATTTGCGACACAAAAGGCATCCTTTGCGCGCGAGGTTGTCCACTAATTTATCATATCTGAGTCATTATATATTCATATATATTCAATTAATGTATATTCATGTGGTTAAACGACTCCCAGCGTCATACTGTAATATGCAAAGTAGGGAGATCCCATTTCTTCACAGGGGTGGATAGCCTAAATTAAATTGGCATAATTGCGCTGAATTTGATATTGATGAGAGTGAGATTGAAATTCATCAAACATCATCTGATAAAAATATGTTGCTCATATGCAGTTACAGCGTCTCACGGCTATTTTTCGGTGGGGTGGGAGTTAATGTGCGGTGGTCTTTCGCCTGCAACATGCGAATTACACGTGAAGGGACGGGGGAGGAGGGCACGTGCGGTACAGCATGTTCCAGCACTTGTTCCCTCCGTCATCCAAGAGCTGTGTTCATATATGTGTTTCTTTGTGCCAGTATTGCTTGTTTTTCTCCTCTGTTTTTGTGATAGGCTACACGTTTCTCTTGACCAGGGATGATGTGCAGAAGATTCATCATCATATCTGCCCATACTCATTGATTTATTCAACTACTCTAGGCTTATTTTTCCTTTTCATCCTTATATATATATATATATATATATATATATACATTAATCGACTAATTGCATATTTCGCACGCGAGGCAGCTACATCACCTTGTATAGTAATTAATTAATTAATTATTTTCCAGTTTATTAATTTTAATGCCACATTCCCACAGGAGATAATAACAAACTATAAATACTATATATATATATATATATATATATATAAAAACTATAAACACAAATAATTTCTCTGCCAAATATTAGTAACAATCACAGATATAGGAAAACATTATATTCTAAAAAAAATATCTTTTTTTATGGAAAGTAATAGATATTTATAAATTATGGATTAATATATATATGGTATTATATATGATATGGATTTATTTTATTTATTTTGTAATTTTTCTAAGCACTAAAAAAAGCTTAATACCAGCAGCATTTTTAAGGGTTATTTTTTCCTGTCTCAAATGTAAAATCGCAGCATCTTCATGATGTTTTAGGCTACACTGTAAACCCTAACACTCAAATAATTAATTGGTTTGAGTAGGACAAACTTAAAGGATTAGTTCACTTTCAAATAAATTTTCCTGATAATTTACTCACCCCCATGTCATCCAAGATGTTCATGTCTTCTTTTTCAGTCGAAAAGAATGAAGGTTTTTGATGAAAACATTCCAGGATTATTCTCCTATAGTGGACTTCAATGGAGCCCAAATGGTTGAAAGTCAAAATTACAGTTTCAGTGCAGCTTCAAAGGGCTTTAAACAATACCAGACGAGGAATAAGAGTCTTATCTAGCGAAACGATCGGTCATTTTTGGAAAAAAAAACAACATAAATGTATATGCTTTATATAAACAAATGATCGCCTTCCAAGTGGTTCCGACCAAAACCGCACTTTCGTATTCTCCAAAAAGCTTACGCTGTATGTCCTACACCTTCCCTATTCTACTTACGGAACGAATGCAGCGTCAGTTCCATTTTTCCATAAGTAGAAGGCATAGGACATACAGCGTCTTGGAAGGCGATCATTTGTTTATATAAAGCATACATTTACATTTTTTTCCGAAAATGACCGATCGTTTCAATAGATAAGACCCTTATTCCTTGTCTGGCTAGTCAATAGCTACAGACCTCCAAACTTCATGTGGCCTTCAGATTAGCTCAAGAACAGTGCATAGAGAGGCTTCATGGAATGGGTTTCCATGGCCGAGCAGCTGCATCCAAGCCTTACATCACCAAGTGCAAAAAGCGCAAAGCGTCGGATGCAGTGGTGTAAAGCACGCCGTCACTGGACTCTAGAGCAGTGGAGACATGTTCTCTGGAGTGACCAATCACACTTCTCTGTCTGGCAATCCGATGGATGAGTCTGGGATTGGGTTGCCAGGAGAACGGGACTTGCCTGACTGCATTGTGCCAAGTGTAAAGTTTGGTGGAGGGGGATTATGGTGTGGGGTTGTTTTTTTAGGGGTTGGGCTTGAACCCTTAGTTCCAGTGAAAGGAACTCTTAATGCTTCAGCATACCAAGATATTTTGGACAATTTCATGCCCAACTTTGTGGGAACAGTTTGGGGATGGCCCCTTCCTGTTCCAACATGACTGCGCTCCAGTGCACAAGCAAGGTCCATAAAGACATGGTGAGCGAGTTTGTGTGGAGGAACTTGACTGTCCTGCACAGAGTCCGCTGACCTCAACCCGACAGAACACACCTTGGGATGAATTAGAGCGGAGACTGTGAGCCAGGCCTTCTCACCAACATCACTGCCTGACCTCACAAATGCGCTTCTAGAAGAATGGTCAAAATTTCCCATAAACGCACTCCTAAACCTTGTGATGGTGCCAAATGGGTGTCCTATATGAGTGGTAGATTAGTTTAAGAAAGACTGAAATATGATTTTGGGTCTTTTCACTCAAAAAAATAGCTATAAAAAAATGAAACAATTTACTCCATAAAAATACTGTTTTCAATTGAAACAGTAATATACCATAGAAATAATGATTCTGGGTAATTTTATTTGTCATTTTCGAGGAAAGTAACTAGTAAAAATATTTCAGATTTGTTATCACAAATTGTTCTTTTGTCAAAGCAACTGTTCAATAATTAAGGTGGTTCAGTTAGACATAATTGCGTTTTTTAGCTCTTTCTATTGCATTGAGTTGTGGCTGGTGTTTGCAATTTTTTTAATTTATTTTATTACTGAGTTTTACTTTTTTATGAAAATAAAACTTTGCATTGAAGAAAAGTAGATTTTTGTTCTTAGTTCTAATAGCGACTAGTTCTAGTCGCTATTAGACGTCTTTTAGACATAAAATTGCTTGCTGGGTTCTTACAATTCAGTGCTTTTTAAGTCATTTTAATTTTTCAACTAAAATTTGTCTTAAATGTATGGTTTAAAAAGCTGGAAGAAAAGAATAAATATATTTTTATTATATTAACCTACACATTACATTAGGCCTCAAAATGTACCTGTTCAGTCATGACATCACACAGTAGGCCAATTCTAAAAGCTAATTCACCATAGAAATTATTAAATTAGAGAATTATAAGTAATTTCTGTTTACTTTACATTACTCAAAGAGTTAACTGCTTTCTGTCAAGTACGCAAAAAACTTTGCCATGATAGTTGTAGTCCACGTTTCATGAGTTTGTTAAAATGACTGAGCTTGGACTGTATGACTTGAATACTTTAGAATGATCTTTTTATGATGAAACAAAAACACTTTTAAAAAGTTTCAAAACTCAAAAGGCACAATATTGTAGAAATGACCCATATAAAACAAATGATTACAGAGAAACAAAACATTCTCTTTTAAAAATGTTGATTAAAGTTTTGCAGGCTCGCTTTATTTTAAATAAAAAGTGCACAAAACATCTTGAGTGCAGCTTGTTTGGAGTACTGTTATCTCTGAACTAATTCCCATATCACACACATACTCATACACACAAACAAAAAGCATAAAAAGAAATGGGGAAAAATATAGGCTACTTGTTTCATAATGATCACAACCTGTCAAACATGTAAGAAATCTTTTGCAATATCAAATACAAATATGCACATAATTATTTAAAATGGTAACATCACAAATGAATTTATTATTTAACATTTGTAATCAATTAGAACAGTCTATAACTAGGTCTCAACCATACAAATATACGTGGAAAAAAATCCAAATGTTTCTTTTGGTACGTCATGTGAAAATGTGACATAATTCATTCTGAGAATGTACAATCCAGATTTAACACGAACAGCGCTGCCCGCGGGTAAAAGCACATTGTGTAATCCGAACTGTGGCTAAAAACATTTCCCTATTTGACAAAACAATTAGCTTTTCAACAAATTAAAGATAATCCTTGAACTAGTTTAGCATTTTCAGTAGAAATCTTTATAAAGTATCTTTTAAAACATCTTAAATGCCAATGCACTTCCCACAATATTTGAAGAATGTTTCTGCCCAACCTTGATGGAAAATCAAATCTAATACATCACAAGCTGAGTCATGGTGTCACAACACTTAACAATCCATGTTAAGGAATCAGTCTCCTATCATTACTTAAAATAATACATGAGACTCTTCACAAAATAATGCAGGAATACACTTTTACAAGTTTTGCGTGACTCAAACAGCTTTCAGGTTCTCGCACTGTATCATCTCGATGTTTTGATGTGGGTTATTTGAATGGTCTCTCGTGCAAGTCAAGACTTGAGTCTTTTTAGGCCACAACGCAGCACGTCATCCGTTTCATCTTAACCTTACATCTGTCATCTGCAATTCTCAGACACTTGCAGAGCTTTGTAATTTTACACAGCCTTTTGTGGCCAGCGACACTTATCATTTCAGTCTAAATGCTGTTGTCATTGTCACATGGGAAACTCGTTTGGACACATTTTATCTCTTTGTTAAAAAGCAACTGAATTGTTACAAGAAACAAAAAACAGTACAGCCTATAGCCATATACAGGAAGTCCACTTGAGTACAGAGTACAAATGCAGGTTTCAATCCTTTAGGTTCATCTCTAATGTGATTTGATTCATGTAAAATCCTACAGGATCTCTACCGGATATATTTAGCATATATAATACCACAGTTTTGACGGGCACATTTGAGGGCACGTCTGGTAAGGTCACATTCCAGCAGAAAATAGTTGGCAAGATTGTTTTCTATGTGCAAAAGGTCTTCGTAACACAGCTTTTGCATGCTCTGATAGTGTTTCGTAGACTTTAATGTAGATCTGAGTTTTTTACAAAATCCAGGGAGCTTTGGTATAGCCAGCTGGATCCACCTTCATCAGATACAAAGATCTGCATTTTATGATTTTTTTAAGGAGATTAGGGGTAGATAAATCAACAGACACACATGAAAGCTCCTTTTGTGGGTGTCATCTGGTCTGAGTTTGCTTAAGTGTAGTGAGGATGTGGAGGCTGAGCTGTATAACTGAAACCTGTCCCTGTGTCCCAGTCCCTGACAGCTCCAGTCAAATGTCTCTGGCCTCATCCTGACTAGTCATATTGATGTCCCTTCAGAGTGCAGTCAGTCTGGTAGAACTGCCCCACGCATGGTTGAAGCTATGACAGGTTTCCAGATAGCCCTGGAGAAGAGAGGGACAGTGAAAGAAAATGAGAAATGGAGAAAAAAAGAAAGAATGAATTATTTTAATGTATAAAAAATACTTATATACACATATTAGTGTATGGTGAATGATAGAATCCAGGAGACAAAATTTCCATTACGCTATACACTACGGTTCAAAAGTTTGGGGTTAAGTACGATTTTTTTAAAGAAATGTATACCTTTATTCAGCAATGATGCATTAAGTTAATTAAAAGTGAGAGTAAAGACATTAATAATATTACAAAATAAATGCTGTCCCTTTGAACTTTCTTTTCATCAAAGAATCTTGAAGGTTTATGCAAAAATATTAAGCAGCACAACCATTTTCAACATTGATAAGAAAAAATGTTTCTTGAGCACTACATCAGCATATTAGAATGATTTCTGAAGGATCATGTGACACTGAAGACTGGAGTAATGATGCTGAAAATTCAGCTTTGCCATCACAGGAATAAATTACATTTTAAAATATAATATTCAAATAGATAACAGTTATTTGAAATTGTAATAATATTTCACAATATTGCTGTTTTTACTGTATTTTTTGATCAAATAAATGCAGCCTTGGTGAGTGATTATGTTAATGACCACCCTAGTTTGTTTTTCTTCAGGTATATAAATCTAATATAACTCTAATAGTGGGTAGAAAAAAAGATAATTATGCTTAATACAAAGTAAATATTTTCCATATATTATTTGAATCATTTTGGCTAATAGTAATCACATTAAAATAGTGAATAATTAAATTTTAGAAACAACATAATATCACTTTTTGTCACACAGTATAATAATCGGCGTTGGCGAATGAATGAAATGGTGTCAGTCGCCAATTGGCCAGTAACAATTTTTTGAATTCTAACAATGCTATGTTGTGACAAGTCAGTGCTTCATCATCACAAAATTTTCAGCCTTTCCAATGTAAATATTCAAGCGCTGGAACATGCAAAAGGGAATTTGTTAGTCACGCACTGTGTGGGAAGTTTAACATCCAAAGCGAGCGACCTGAAAGCCGCATCTCTCAGAGAGTGCGCGAAGTTGAGCTCTCTTTCATGCCTTCCTCGCTTCAATGGACAAATCTAAAATTTTGGTGTCATAACTGCCTGTTTTTGTGTCATGGCTGGTAAAAAATATTTTTGGCCGGTAAATTTTCTTAAGTCACCAGCCATTGGCAGGTGTGGCAAAAAATTAGTTTTAGGCCCTGATTGGGTCTATATACATGGAAATATATAGCTGGTTTTTATGCTGTTGGAATGGTGTCCTTTTCAAGGGGGTCATCAAAAAATGTAAAACCCCCTGCACCAAAGCATAACAACACTGCTAGGAAGAGATAAATAGACACATATACACCAAAGCCCACAACTTCCATTTTCCATTATGCTCACATTCGCTTTAGGTCATGACACCTGCTGCAGAATCTTTCTTCCGCATTTTTTCTCTTTATTCACACACACATACACACCTCTGCTTAGCAGCTGTAAATTGCGCCCTTCCTCTTGTACTTGTAGTTGTAAAACCTGCTGGAGAAGCTCTTGTCGCAGAGTCTCCTGAACCAAACCCATCCGCTCTAACTTCTCGCCATTCAGTCTCAAGAGGGCACGACCTGACAAAGACAAATGACAGGAAGAGAGACAATTTCAGTAGGCATGAGCTCTTTGGAAACACACAAGCTCTGCAGTCTCTGCATTATGTATGCACAGTTTCGCTGGGAGCTATAAACAAGTTACAGCATTGCAAATCCCCGTAAGTTATTATCGTTGTGTTCCCAGTGATCTTTGCATGTGTGACTATGGTAACATGCTGTGTGGAACTGCTGCCTGAGGGCACAGGCTGCCCCGGTTCATTTCCCACTTTGTATCCAACTGAGCCTCTCGTGCTGTGACTCTAAACTTCAGTCCACAGCTCTGCAGAAAAACCACTGTGGCTGTCTTTCGTCCTCATGTTTTTTAACTCCCTGAATTCCTTTTCTCTTGATTTCCTTTTCTTTGGATCTCACCCAGTGTGTCTGTGATCTTGATGCTTTGTGTCCACCGATATAGAAGTACCGCACAGGTCCCTAGTGAGAGAGATCGTGCTCAAGGATTGAGTGGGAGAAGCAGCGGTCTAAGCACCAGTGTGTGTGTGTGGGACCCCGTGACACGCTCAGACATATTCACAATATAATTCTTCAAACCAAAGAAAACATGGTAAAATAATAATGAAGGAAATCAGTATGGCCAGCGAGTCTTAGCTTTGAGCCTGTGGGGAGTCATTGGTGTGGTCGAGAGGTCAAGGTTTGGTTGGTTAGCATGGCCACATTTGCCCCTGCTGGTAAAGCTGAAACTACACTGTCTGGCTGTGTCTTTCTGCACTGAGAGCCAATCCAAAATTTTCACGTATTCCAACTTAAAGGGTTAGTTCACCCAAAAATGAAATTTCTGTCATTAATTACTACCCCTCAAGTCGGTCCACATCCGTAAGACCTTCGTTCATCTTCAGAACACAAATTAAGATATTTTTGATGAAATCTGAGAGGTTTTTTTTTTTATCCCCCATAGAAAGCAATGTAATTACCACATTCAAGATCTAGAAAAGTAGTAAAGACATCGTTAAAATAGTCCATGTGACTACTGTGGTTCAACCATACCCAATGGGCACCTTGATATCAATTTGACATCAAATGTTAGTCAAGACTTGATCAAGATGCTGTATAACATAATTTTAAGGTCAGTTGGGGTCAATTTCTTCCAGTGGTAATTGACCCTTTGCCAGGAGTTTGATTGACAAGCGATCTAACCAATCATAACACCGAATCCGCCATTTTGTCCGAAAAAGCAGTCAGGAGTTAGAAGATTAACCTCGGTGGACTTGAACTTGAAAAATGGTGTGTACTGATGTCTTTCCACATTTGAAACAACATTTCTTCTCATGTTCATTCATGTTTATTTGATGCTATAAATTAACTAGTAGGAAGAGATGATCGGTTCACGAGCCTCTTGAGCTGAGGCGATACAGCAATCTGTCACGACACATTAAAGAGCCACAAAACGGTTTTTATTGTTTGAATTTCTTTAAAAAAACTACACAGTTTAAAAGCTGGGACTTTGTTTAATATCATAAGTAACCTGCTTTGTCTTTTCTGTCGACGTGTTGTCAGTGTCCTCTTTGCTTCGCGATGTATTTTTCACTGCGTGTGGCGTGACAGCGCCATGGCTTGTCGGACAAAGCAACAGTAACTAAGGGGGGGCGGGTCTTTGCGAAGGGTCAATTGGGTGAAAAGAGGAAGTTGGTTGAGGTTGATTGACAACTGAAATTGGTTTAATGTATATGCAGGCCAATATGTTTGACATTCAGTTTACATCAAATCAATGTCATGGTTTAGATGTCTTTAGATGATTTGATGTCTCATAAACATCACATTGACAGCAATGATTTGTGTGTTTGATTGATATTTATTGCATAATATGAATTCTTTGTCAGCCTAATTAAGTTTAAGTAGCATTCTTAACTGGGGCCTCGAACAGCATCCATTTGCCACATCTTCTTTTGAAACGTGTCCCAGTGGGCAATTTATATTCAAAAGACATGAAATTGACATCAAACATTGACATCAAAAAACCAAATCAATATCCACAATCAAAACTGATGTCAGAACATGACGTCCATTTTGATATCCACACATTGATGTCCTTTTAACCACCAACAGTAGGAACTTGATTTTGAGAAGACATCAAATTGACATCAAACATTGATGTAAAAAACAGGTCAAATATCCAAATCAATCTGATGTCAGAAACATGACGTCCATTTGATATCCACACATTGATGTCCTTTCGACCACTAACCTAGTAGGAACTTGATTTTCAGAAGACATCAAATTGACATCAAACATTGATGTAAAAAAAACAGGTCAATATCCAAATCAAACTGACGTCAAAAACCTGACGTGCTATGCTAGTAGTGATGGGAGAGCCTCTGCTTCAAAAGCGTTGACAATCCTGTGATAAACAACATGACTTTTGAGTATTTATTAAGTAATCAGCAAAAGAATAAATATTAGAATTGCTCTGATACGTTGTTTAAAAGAAACAGGAAATTATATAAGAATGTAAAGTTTTTCTGTTTATTTTTTCATAATGATTGATGCACCACACTCCAGTTCAGTAGGTGGCAGTAATGCACCATAAGCTGGTTTGCAAACCATAAACATCACAACAAGAAGAAATTAACAGTCACTAGCCTCCCAATGTGCATACTATCCACCCTAAATAGTTCTAAATATTTCTAAAGTCACATACTATTTAGGATGGATAGTATGCACATTGAGACGCAGGCCTGGTGTCCAGTTTGTGTTCTATCACTTCAATTCTTAGGTGGGTAAATGTGTTGATATCTCATGAAATGTAAAACAAGTTATCTTGGGCAACTTTTAACACTAACAAGAACATGTGTTAATGAAAAATGACTTTGTGCAATGACTTTCTGTGCTTTGATTACATTTACCACTGTAACATGCATGCGACACAGTTTGGCATGTACGTGACACACAACCGCTTGTTTGTGTGAAGGGTGCTAGTCATTGTTTGTGTGTGAGGTTGTTTTGGCAAACAACAAACACTACTGTTCAAGAGTTTTTGGTCAGTAAGATTTTTTGATATTTTTCAAAGAAGGCTCTTTTCCTTACCTTTCCGCCACTAAATTTAAAAATTAAAAAGTTAATTACGACTTTTCTGACTTTATTTCTCACTTGTTTTACATCTCAGAATTCTTTTTTTTCTCAAATTGCAGATATAAAGTCAGAATTGTGAGTTTATAAGTCAGAATTATGAGATATCAAGAATTGCGAGATATAAGTCAGTCGCGAGTTATAAAGTCAGAATTGTTGAGTTATAAAGTCAGATATTCTAGATATCAGAATTGTGATTTAAGTCAGATTATGAATATAAGTCAGAATTGTGAGATATAAGTCAGAATTTGAGATATAGTCAGAATATTATTCGCATAATTGCGAGATATGAGTCAGCAATTATGAGATATAAAGTCAGAATTGCGAGATATAAAGTCGATCTAAAATTATGATATAAAGTCAGGATATAAGTCGATGTATATAAAGTCAGAATTTTATAAAGTCAGAATTGCGAATATAAGTCAGATTGTGATTATAAAGTCATAATTGAGATATAAGTCAGAATGAATTGTCAGAGTATAAAGTGAGATCGGTCAGATTATGAATATAAAGTCAGAATTGTGAGTTTAAAGTCAGCAGATATTGAGATATAAAGATTATAGATATAAAGTCAAATTATGACATATAAAGTCAGAATATGAGAAGAAGTCAGAATTGCCTAATATAAGTCAGAATGATGATATAAAGTCCGAATTATGAGTATTAGATGAGATTATAAAGTCAGAATATAAAGTCAGAATTGCGAGATAATGAAGTCAAATTATGAGATATAAGTCAGAATTATGAGATATAAAGTCAAATTGCGAGATATGAAGTCAGAATTATGATATAAGTCAGAATTGGTTTAAAGTCCAGAATTGCGAGATTGCGATAAAGTCATAATCGCGAGATATAAAGAATTGATATAAATCAGATTGCGAGATATGAAGTCAGAATTATGAGATTTAAAGTCAGAATTGCGAGATATAAGTCAGAATTATGAATATAAAGTCAGAATCGCGAGATATAAAAGTCAGATTATGAGATATAAGTCAGAATTGCGAGAGAAGTCAGAATTATGAGATTTAAAGTCAGATTGCGAGATATAAAGTCGGAGATATAAGTCAGAATTATGAGATATAAAGTCAGAATTTGAGATATAAAGTCAGAATTGCAAATTATGAGATATAAAGTCAGAATTGCGAGATATGAAGTCAAATTATGAGATATAAAGTCAGATTGTGTTATAGTCAGATTATGAGATATAAAGTCAGAATTGCGAGATATAAGTCAAATTATGAGATATAAAGTCAGAATCGTGAGTTATAAAGTCAGATTATATATATAAGTCAGAATTATGAGATATAAAGTCAAATTGTCAGTCAGAATTATGAGATTATCAAAGTCGAGATTAAAGTCAGAAAGTTATAAAGTCAGAATTATGAGATATATACAGAATTGTGAGTTATAAAGTCAGAATTATGAGATATAAAGTCAGAATTGCGAGATATGAAGTCAGAATTATGAGATATAAAGTCCGAATTGCGAGTCAGATATAAGTCAGAATTATGAGATATAAAGTTGCGAGTCAGAATTATGAGATATAAAGTCGAATTGCGAGATATATTCAGAATTATGAGATATAAAGTCAGATTGTGTTAGAAGTCAGAATTATGAGATATAAAGTCAGAATTGCGAGATATAAGTCAGAATTGAATATAAAGTCAGAGAAAAGAATTGTATAAAGTCAGAATTGCGAGATATGAAGTCAGAATTATGAGAATTATAAGTCAGAAAGTTATAAAGTCAGAATTGCGAGATCAGAATTATGAGATATAAAGTCAGATCGCGAGATATAAAGTCAGAATTATATCAGTCAGAATTATGAATTAAAGTCAGAATTGATAAAGTCAGAATTGCGAGTTATAAAGTCAGAGATTGCCAGAATTGTAGAAGTCAGAATTATGAGATATAAAGTCAGAATTGTATTATAAAGTCAGAATTGCGAGTTATAAAGTCAGAATTGCGAGATATGAAGTCAGAATTGTGAGTTATAAAGTCAGAATTTGAGATATAAGTCAGAATTAGATATGAATCAGTATAAAGTCAGCGAGATGTCAAGTATAAAGTCTATATGTCAGAATTGGAGTAAGTCAAATTATGAGATATAAAGTCAGAATGTGAGTTATGAAGTCAGAATGTGAGTTATAAAATCAGAATTATGAGATATAAGTCAGAATTATAAAAAGTTGTATGTATAGTATAGCCTACTGTAGTACAAGCAAAGTAGGTTATACTATATTTACAACTTTTTATATGCTTCAGGAACGGGGGAAAATATAAATAATGAATCCCAAACCCTGAACAGGACATTTATTGGAGGTTGTTGTCATTAATCTCTCTCTGGCTTTATGAAATTATCCACCGTTGTCTTTTGGTTCTGCGTCATGTGTTTTGCTATTACAGGGCTTTATTGTGGCACTGCTGTACTGCTTTTTGAATGGAGAGGTGAGTGAATTAAAAAAAATTAAGTTTGAATCAAATTATCTATGATTATGTTTTCCAGGGATGGACTGAGTTTAATACATCACACATTTTAGACACATTTGTCATTATCAGATCCGCTTTAAGTATAGGAAACAAGACGGTTCTGTTTATGTTTCACTGGTGAGTCTTGACAACTATCGACCTTTAACTTTTGGCAGGTACAATATGAAGTCCAAAGGCGGTGGAGACGGTGGCGCATGAAGCAGCGTTTCCACGGTGATCCCAGGGTGCATCACGGTTCCCTGAGTAACAGTGGCCTGCCGCTGACACAGGTCTCACTGCTGACACGTCCCAGCACACAGGTCACCTGACCACAGCCATCTAACGCCGACCTACAGCACAGGCACAAAACTCATGCCACAGCCCCACTCTCAGAAAAAGGTCCAGAACTCTAGGGTTCCTGGCTCAATTTTAAAGAACCCTTTATGACAAAAAGGATCTAAGGAGAAATGTCCTAAATTATTACATAATACTTTCATGTTTAATGGGTTATTTCAATATTTTCTAGAGATAAAGTATGTTTACAAGCTACTTGATTCATTTTAATCAATTTGAGTAACCCTTATGTGGCCTTAGAGAGTTTTTTATTTAATTATGTTGGCTACGTTCATGCAAACAGCATAAATTTAGCCAAACATGTGTATTTTTATTGGAACTTTAATGTTTTATCCTCTTTTCCTTTCATAAGTCTCTTTTACACTAGGTACACAAAATAGTTACTCTGAGGACCTTAAAGGACAAAAATATCCCCTTTAAATCCATTAAAATGGCAAAAAGTAAAAATAAAATC